>JARHVA010000815.1:1082500-1682500 GCA_037957365.1 Torreya grandis
TGAATTATCCTTCCTTTCAAAAAATCCTCCATGTTCTCCTTCTTATCACATTTTTATTTGTACAATTTTGTCCCCTCTATGCTCATGCATGTAGCCTAGGCTAAACCATCCTCAAAAACCATGAAATAAACACCTCTCATAGTGGCATTTCATGATTTCCAAGATTTACAAAAATATAAGAGATATGAGGATCATACCCTTAAATCATCTCCATGAAGTTGGGAAGATCACATTGTTATAAAATTATTCATATTTTGGCTTTCTTCCTCATAACATCTGAGTTTAACAACTCAACTTTGCATCGATATCCACCCATTTTAAACTAGATACACCACAAGTAGCTACAACTCCTGAAATTACTTTGTTTATTCTCCTATATGGCTATGCTAATAACCCTCTCATAAATCCATAGTAGGAATTTATTCCAACTCCACTCAATCTTACCATGAATAATGATTTCCAAACCAAAATATCTAATAATACGAAGGGTGTGACATTTAATGTAGAGGTGTGTGAAAAGGGAAAAAACTGAATTAACATGATTGCAAGCCTTATTGGGAATCTTCCCCCTATCAATTCGAAAGTAAGGCATAGTTTATTTTTTAATTATTTAAACTATACTCCATACCTATAGCATTATTAATAATAATTCTATAAATCCTACCATAAAGGTCTATATTGAACTGACAACTATCCTTAGGAACCAAAATTCCCTAACTTGAGAGATCCTTAATGATATATAATGCAACTTATGGATATAATTGATATATTAATTAATGAAGTTAGGCTTAATTGTTTGATAAACTTTGGTCAGAAGGTCTTGAACATTTATCCATTTAATAAATTCTAGAATGCCAGCCCCTTTGTTATAAAACCAATTAGTTACCTTATTTCCTTCTCTATATAAATTACTGATAAGGACCACTTCAAATGACCACATAATAGATAAAACATCATCCAATATTTTTTTAATTGTCTAGCTTGGGGAGTGTTTCTTGGTGAGATAATTTACTATATTCAAGGAATCCCTTTCTAAAATGATGTGAGAAACCCCCAATTCTTTAGGCACTTGAATGCCCTAGAGCATTGTTTTAGTGTCTATCAAGTGATTTGTTTACATTCCCAAATTTATAGCATAGGTTGTTATCAATATCCCTTTGGTGTTTCTTATAATACCACCTCCTCCTACCTTCCCCAAATTACCTTTATAATCCCCATAGAATTTTTGATTTACCCATCATAAAGAAGAGGATAACCATTTAGCTAGCCTCATTTCCTCTTCCTTTAGATCAGTCTCAAATCTTCCCTCATTAGATGGGTTCTAGTTAGTTGTAATCTTGAGTTCACATTCTCTTATCTTGTCTTTGTTCTTAACTTTAATAGCTAAAAAAATTCAATAATATAATCAACTATTATTGAATCCACCCTCTTCAAATTCCTCTTAATACCCTAAAAGATTCTTAGATTTACTTCCCTCTAAAGACCCCTAAAAACATGTGGAAGACTTAGTATCCACATTTTTTTCAAGTGATAACTGTAAAAGGGAGAGGACCATTACAAAATGACTTCAAAAATAGAGGAAGGTTGCACCCAAAAAAAAAAAAAAAAAAATTATAAAGAGTCAACCTCAATATTTGGTAAGTAAATGGGCATTCTAGGAGAATATGAATAATAGCTTCCACATTTTTTCACATAACACACATCTATTTGGGATTATAAGTCCTATCTTTGCCAAGTTATCAATTGTGAGAATCTTGTTTTGGACAATAAGCCAAAATAAGAAATTTATATTTGGGATAAGGTTCTTATCCCATAATTCATTCTATGGGAAAACATCTAGATCAACTTTCAGAGCTATTATATACCCTAATTTAACAATGTAATTCCCATCCAAAGAGTTAGCCCAAAAAAATTTATCTTCTTTAACCAACTGAACAATATGAAACCCTTTTATAAGTTCATTAAGCTTAGAAAGAATATTACTTTCTTATTAATTTAGGTTGTCTAAGGATATATTTTTTAATACTCTACCTGAGCCATTTTCCTCATAGTACCCATCTTTATTTTCACAAGGTCACTTATTTTTTCCTAAAGAGATGAATAACTCAAATAAGATTTTAGAATCCAAGAATTATCCCCAAATAGAGCCTGATCTCCAAACCCCACCTTCCACTTACTTCCTCTCCATAAAAACTTTAAGTTATTAGCCAAAAAATCTTGAAGCAAAAACCTATTGGCAAAGTTTAGTCGACAATAATATTTGTATTTAGCCTTAAGAATTTATGTCTATTTGTTATTTATTTCAAGAATCTCCATCCTATTTTATCAATAAGGGATTTATCCATTAGATTGATTTTATGATTTTAAAGTCCTCCATGCCCTTTCAAATGAAATACTCTATCCCACGCAAATAAAGTAAATATGTCATTTTAGTCCATACTAGTCCACATAAATCTTATGCAAATTTTATCAATCTTATTTGTAATATTCCTAACAATTTTAAAAATATAAATTAGGTACACTAGCAGACTTTGGATCATACTCTTTATCAATTTAAGCTTACCTATTTGGCTAAGGATACAAGCTTTCCATCCAACCAACTTAAAATGGAACCTATATAAGAGGGCATCCAAATAGTAAAAGACATTTCCATAAAAGAGTGGCATTCCTAGATAAGTACATGGTAGCTCCTTGATTTGACATCATAAGATTATGGATATTTTATGTCATCTAATCATAGGCATGTTAATTAAGAAAGGTAGATTTCATCCATGTTAATTTCCTAACCTAAGGCATCTTCATAATCCTTTAAAAATTATTTTAATTCTTTTGTTTCTTTCACAAAGGCTTCAACCCAAATAAGCATGTCATGAAAAAACTATTAGTGAGAGATAGGATCTAATGACAAAGCATGCCTTATCCCCTTAATTTTTTTTAAATCCAAAGATAAATTGCTACATGTAGCTTCCACCATAATGATAAATAGAAAGGGGGATAAAGGACCTCCTTATCAAAACACTCTTTCATTGGCCAAGAATCCTTTAAGGGATTCATAGATCAAAATTGAGAACATGGAAGAAAAGATACAAATATTAATCAAATTCTTAAATTTTATGTAAAACCTAAATTTATATAGAACCTTAACAACAATTCTCCAAGAAATTATGTCATATGCTTTATTTAGATCCAACTTCAATAACATACCTTATCTTTTTACTCATGTTTATTGAGTGTATAGTTTCATGGATAGTGATAATACTATCTTGAATTTTACTCTTGTTGATAAATTCCCCTTATTTTTGAGATATAGTAAAATGAAGCAAAGGTTATATGCACAGTGCCAAGATTTTAGTCAAAATCTTGTAATTAGTATCGCACAAGCTTATCGATCAAAAATCTTTAAAATATCTAGCCCCTTGTTTCTTCAACATGAGAACAAGGAAGGTGTTATGAAGCTCCCTAAGAAATTTATCATACATTAGAAACTCATCCTCAAATACAATCACATAAAACTAAATTGTGTCCTATAAATGTTGAAAAAAATCTACAATAAAGCCATCATGCCCAGGAGATTTGTTACCCTCCATGGAAAAACCAATAAATTTAATTTCCTCTAAAGATACAAGATCCACTAATGTTTTATTATCTCTTGGTTTAATATTGAAGGAATATGATTGAAAATACCCTTTTCCACCACCAGAGTATAGTTTATTATTCTAGAGAGAATATTTCTATAGTAACAGATTGCCTCTTCCTTGACAACTAGACTTTCATCACTCACACTCACATCCTTTCTAGCTATCTTCCTAATTTTATTATAATTTTATGTATAAGAGTAGATATGTGAAATAAATTTGTATTTTTTATCCCTAATTTAACCACATAGCCCTTTATTTTTGTCTCCAATAAATCTTAGGCTCTTTGGTTGTTGTAGAGTGATATTCACAAAGAATCATTTTTTCCCTATTAAATAAGTATTGATGCATGTCATTCATAGCTATTCGATTTTATAGATTTCCACCTCCTCTATGATTCTTTTATTTTTTACAAATATATTCCTATAAATAATTCTATTCCAATTATTGATATTGGTTTTGACATTCTTGAGTTTTTGAGAGAGTCTAAACATAGTTGTTTCACTAGATTTTAGATCATTTTCCTTTTATTTTATGAAAACAAGTAAAATTGAATTAAGGGGGAAGGTGTAGGTGAACCTAGATATGATTTTGCACTCTGTTGATCCAGATGTTGTGAGTACTGATCTTTGGATGGGGAGGAATGACCTACAAATCAATAAGACTCAAATAAATTTGAATTAATATGGTTGGTAAGTGGGTTGCCTAGCAAATGCTATCTCCTAGAAGTATGAAACTTCCTTAGATGGTTATCAACCCACTTTTTAAAACAAATTAAGTCTAGAATATGTTGATAAGAAATGATTAATTAAATAAATGAGAAATAAATTTAAAGTGAATGATAAAATACTTTAATATTTATTGATTCTTTTTAAAAGAAACTAAGCTAATTTGCATGAAAGAAATACTAAGGTGATAAATGATTAGATATGGCTGTTGTATTTTGGTTTTGTATTATGATAGAGATTAAGAAACAAGGGTTTTGATGGGTTTAAATAGTTATTTTTAGCTTGCTACTTTTAGAATAAAAATTTTACATAGAGATCGATGTCGATCTTCTATGAATTGATGTCAGTTAAGCAGAATTGACATCAGTCACTATGTAAAAACATAGTCTTTGATTTTGGTGGCATGGTTGGGTTTTTATGAGTTTTGAAGAATTGTTAGGCCAGTTAAAATTTGGGATAGGCTCATGAGGTTTGGAATGAAACTCAAAAATATCTAGATAGAGGTTTTAGGCTCAAAAGGATTATGGAAGGTTGATGGATGTTACATATTGATTCCTCACTAAGCAAACTACTTAATTATCCACAGATATTTATAATTAAAATTTTTGAATTTGGTTATTTTTAACTAAGCTTTAAGATATATGTTTTGTATGCAATCAAAAATGCATCATGTCTATAAATCAATCCTAACTTAAAGAACATAGTTCATACCATACACTTTTAATTGGGGACACATTTGTTAAGTGAGAATGTGACCAATATGGGGATCCATTAGACCTGATTAGGGGATATCTTACCATAATACACCATGATAAGGAGGGTTTCAAAGCCTCCAGTCTAACATAATCATGTAATAACTCTAAGGGGGTCCTGAGTTTTGATATTTTACCTAAACTAATATCAAGTAAATTAAATCTAATCTAGTGATCACCAAAGCTTATGACACAACATGAGAGGTTAGTAAATAATAAAAACATGTATAGGAGAATATAAATTAAGCTAAGTATGAGTAAGATGCTAATACATGGAATATGAAGAGTAATATTATTCGAAGCCAATACTTGTGCTACTTTTATCTACTAAAGAGAAGAACGAAGTTAGAGAATACTTACCTAAATGATGAGCCCATTAAGACTCCATTTATTCATTGGCCAAAGGGGCTTTGCAAGATGTTTTGGTTTGTAAAGATCACTAAGTAAGGCCAAAGCATCCAATACTTATCCACATGACTAGATTCTCCAAGTAGAAACCCTAAGCTAAGACTCCTCAAGTAGAATGGTGAAAGATCATATTGTAAAGAAGCACAAGTGAATAATAAATTATGATTGAATATTGAAATAATGATGAAATGATCTTGTATATATAGGTGTATTTGACCCTAAACCCTTCTAAAAATCCTAGTTGACAGGGTCGACCTAGCATAATTTTAGACAATAATTCACTAGGTAATGAGCTAAGTTATTCAAAGGCCAAATTAATTCTTAAGTAAAAATAACTTGAAATTGTACAAGGTTGACCTAGTCAACCTAGCATATCCAAACGACAAAAGGGACTTAAGGTAAGGAACAAAAGGATGGAAAGTGGGAAAAGACTAGAGGAGTGTGTAACAAAAGAGTAATAGCTTAGGTAATGGTTTTAGGAGCTGGTTGGATTGAAAATATGTGGAAATAAGGGATAACAATCCTATGAAGCACCAATGGTCTATCAACCCCTTTCCTGATGTACCCTTAGAGGCATGCACTCATAGAGATTGAGTCTCGATGAGTTCTTGAAAGATGTCAAGCATCAATATTTAATAAAAGTTGAAAATATTATGTGTATACATGTTTTTATAAGATAGTAGGATATTGCTTAGGTTACATGATTACATTGCTATGAGTTAGTTGTAGTGTATATGTTTACATTATGAACATGTTGATTTGTAATTCTAGTTATATTTTATGATGTATGTATATCATATTTTTATGGTCTAACTACCTACTTGTTGTGAGGTTGACATAAGAGAACTCATCCCTAAGAGCGTGATGAAAGCAGAGAATCATCAAAAAGGGTGATGTAGATGGAGATATCAGAAGATGGTAGAGAAAACGGCTAAAAATTTTCACACACCACATTAGCTAGCACATGTTAGATGCATAATAAAGTGGTTAGCATAATGTGTTATGATATTATTTGCATTAGATAGTTATTCAAACATGGTTTTTAGCATAGTTTAGATGGTTATTTGGAATTAATCTTATGTGATAGGTGTGTATGTCCATTAATTTTTTGATATTTGCATGATTACATGTGTGATCATTAAATGCTATTAGCAATGTAATTTGCATAGTTAGATTAAATCCAGCTTATTGATTTTAGGATTTTTCATTAAAACCATCATGGCATATTGAGATGCTAATTTAATTAGTAAATATACTAATTATTGCAATTAGAGTAAAAGAAATAAAATATAATAAATTCCAATTAATTGGAAAAACAAGAAAAAGAGGAAAAATCAAAAAGAAATAATAATAAATAAGAGAAAGTGGAAAGGGTTAAAAATAAATAAAGATATTGATAAAATAATAATAAAAACAAAGAAAAAACAAAAACAAAAATAAAACAAAAAGAGAGATTTAAAAATAAGTTCATACAAGAATGGATTAAGGAATGGGGAAAGAGGTGCAATGGAAGCAGGGAGAAGGTAGAGCATGGAAGTGATAAGAAGGATGTAGAGCAAAGGAAATAATTAACCTATTATATTATTTTATCCAAGAAGATCTTGTGTGGTAGGCAACTTGTACATTTCCATATTCTATATTTATATGTAATAATTTATGTATATACATTAATTTTTATGCTATATTCCTAAGATATAATTATAAGAAGTTGTTTTTTTTTTTTTAAATAGTAAATTGATACAGTGGATTGCACCTTTACTTATAGTGATTTAGGAGGCTTAAACAGTAATTTTTATTTGTTAATGAATAAACATTATTCTACATTATTTTAATCCGCTATGATTTTGGAAAATAATGTCCAAATTATTTGGTGATACATGATTTTTTGAGACATAAACAAATACTTATATACCACTTGGATGTATGGATCATTGTGATTTTTTAAGATGTAATCATGGCATTTTGTGATTTTTTGGCGATGACCCACTAGACACCGATAAAAATAACCATATGTTTGATGCCTTGTCTCACAATAGTATATAGCTTCTTCCTTCTTGGTGACTAAATGTGGACCTTTATGATTTAGTTGGAAAGGTGGGATAAGAATGAAAAAATATCTGTGCAAGCCATTTTATTTCAATATATGTTCATATTCAAAATAACCTCTCCTTCCTTGAAAGTGTTTATTTTGTCTCACTAACCCATTAATGACTTCACATACTACAAAAACTTCACACTTCTCATGATAGATATGATCATTTTCACAGAGATGTTCAGCCCCTCATGATCTAGATGTTCCTTTTTGAGTGCATATCAATGACTAAATATGGAAAAGCGTAGTGACTAGTAGTGATCCTATGGACTATAGTATAATTATTAGTAGTGATTCATATAACTTAATATCACAATAATATAACATAATATACTAAATAAAACTAGATGTAACAGTGATCTATAGCCTTATTATAACATGAATCAGAGTATTTCATAGGGCTATAGGGTGATATAGCTTATATCCTTATTATAACAGTATAGTTTTTATCACTATAGTTACTAGTAGTGATCCTATGACTTAATATGAATCTGGATGTTTGAATATTTAGAGGAATCAGGATGTTCCCTTTTGAGTGCCTTAAATTACATGGAATTATAGGGAGTTCCAATGGTTTAGCCGAGTTATTTTGTAGTTGATTAATTCTATACATTTAGGTAATAGAGTATTTTATAATAAATAGGAAAAGTAGAGTATTCCTTTGTAATATTTATAATGATCATTAACATTGACTTGGGCATGTTACTCTTGGGAAAAAGATTATACTCTAAGTTACTCTACTTATTTATCAAGTGAGTAAGTTACCTGATATCATTAAATAAGTATCATTTCTATAGTAAGTGAAAATACTATTCGGGTCACTAAGTCCCACTAATATCATATAATACTTAAAATAGGAGTAATATAGGCAGACTATATCATAAATACAGGTAATGATACTATATAATCCTGATATAATATTAGGCAAACTAATATAGGCAGATTAATATCATTAAACTAATATTCAAGAGTAGTCATGATATTATATCATACCAAAGTATAATGGCATAGTAACTATAATATAGGCAAACTGATAGCATATTTTAAGTCACCTATATTAGTATTAAAGTAAAATGATATAGGCATACTATAGCAGAGTATTAGAATGACATGTAAATTTCTTATTTTGGAGTATCATTAGTATCTATCATTAAAATAATATCATTAAAGAGTATCATTATATATTTCTTGGAACAACCTAGGCAAATACTCTTTATCTCTTTAGTCAATAAATACTCTGAGTTTCTAAGATAGTGATATTATACATATCTAAAATAAATAAGTTGTGTCTAATATTTTTGTGTTTATAGCATTATTTGGCATTAAATATTAATCTGACCCTTAGTTCAATTTTATTCATATGATACCTTAGCTAATTAAGATATGTGGTGTTTAAGAGTTATGCATTGAATCTCTCTTTTGTGTTTTGTATATTTATGTCTGTGTGTAGCATTGAATATGCTAGAATATTCCCTTTTTATGACACCCATTACATGTGGTACCTATGTACAGATTTGCATATTTAATGGTATATTTGTTGTATCCAATGTATTTGGAGTCCTTTAGTGTGTGTAAGTGTTATTTACCACAAGTCGATGAGATCAAAATTGTAACAAAATACATAGGATAATATGCATAGATGGCTATAAGTATCTGTGTGAGTGTTTAAGTGTTATAGTTAATGATGATCTGATATGGGTATAAATAGTTTGTTGTCTATGATAATCTATATCTATAAGAGATTGTCAATGTATTTTTTGAATAGGAAAGTTCTAATGGTTTTTGAGCTTTATAAACCATATTTATATTTTGGTATAACTTGGTTATGGGTTAGCTATTATTTAAGACTAGCATGACTAAACTATTGATATATATATATATATATATATACAGTAATAAAAACTAGTGAGGAGTATATATTATGAGTATATCTAAAGGTTCAATTATTTATACATATATAGCATATATATTAGTGCATCTTGATGTGTGCCAATAAGCTATAATAGGGTGCAGTTTAAACATAGGATATACCCAATTGGTATAATTTGTACTTGTTTGCCTATTATTTAGGATTAAGGGATGTTTAATTCTTGAAATTATGAGACTGGTTGTTCATGATTGAGTAGTATACTCATGTACAATTAACTATGATATTATGGGATATCATAGAGTGTTTTCATTTAGAAATTATAGTTTAAATGTATGTTATACTTAGGCGGTACAAATTGTAATTATTATGTCTAGACTCACAAATACATTTAAAAAATTAAATGTATACATGTTGGTTATTACTATGAATAGTGTGTTTTATGATAGTTATTCAGACCTTATTTATGCATGCATCCAACCCTCGAGAGTATAGTGAATCTAAGAATAGAATATTTCATGTTTGTGTGAACTAACACTTTCTTTGTTATGTCTAGTTGCTTGAATAGAAGCTTATGTTTCCATGGATTTATGACTACTTCATTATGATTGATTGTGGTAATTAGTAGTTGTGTTTTAGAACATTAGACTATAATAATATGGGTTATCATAGGGTGTAGTATATTTAAAAATACTTATAGTAATTAGTAACTATAGTTAAACATATATTTTACCTGGGTGGTATAAACTATAGTCATTATTTCTAGTATGAGATAGATAATAATGTGAGATTCATTCATACGTTTGATGGAATAAATATATGTTGTTAGATTATCCTATGTTTAACATGTTATGTAATATGATTGCTAGTAGGATGTAAACTGTATGAATCTTTTAGTTATATTATGTTAACCAATCTCACATTGTTGATACTGAGTAAGTAGTGATATGAACTTCACTAGCTTAATAGCATCACAATGACAAATGATGGCAATCTGACAAGTGGTGTGTATGAATTTTGACTAATATATAGATAATTATTATTTATTATTCTTGAAAACTTAGGTCAAAGTAATGTTTAGTGAGACATTATCATTTCATGAGTATGATTTACATGTTTATCCAATATCTTTCAATAGAATGGGTTTTTTATGATACACTACATGTTTAGTTTTATAAATCATATAGCACACAAGTACTAGTTTGTCTCTCTAGATTCTTGCACCTACACTATCTACTCATCCATGAAGGGAGGGTTATTCCCTGATGGGATTGGGGTGAGGGATTATTGGTCTATGGTTGGTGTAGAAAGCACTCAGATAATACTCTCCCTTCCCACAGTAGTACTACTTTTGAGATGACACTTGAGATTACCACACATACTAGAGTTTGGGAACTATGCTTCGGGGAGTCATGTATCTTATATATGTGCCTTGTATTATATTGTACTTATTATTGAAACATTATCATGAAGATTTGTAATTACTTATTATTATACATTGACAGCAGTGGTTGTATACATATATCGATCGTGGTTGGTTAATTGTAATTAAATTTTATATTTATACTATGATGTGTTTTTTATGATGATAGTGATCAGAAATGTATGATGTGGAATACTTCATTTAGAGTATTTATATGATCATTGGTTATATTCTCATGGTGTAATCTATTTATAGTATATGTGTTTAAATTTAAAAAAATGTGTATTTTTAGGTAGATCCTAGTGGAGATGTTACATGTGGTATCAGAGCTGAGGCTCAAACTTTAAAACCTAATGATTCCATTAATATTTTTGTATCCCTCTCTTTATCATAAAGGAGAATAGTGAAATGTGTGTGGTACATTGAGTGTGTACCTTAGGAGCATTTGTACCCTTTTAGATTTGTTAAAGGTTTGGTTTATCAAGTGTCTCAATGGTGATGGTTGTTTAGGAGGTTTGGGTAGGTGAGTACATAGCATAGTTCATGAGTTATGAACAAGAGATTCCGACCATGTTTTTGATTATTTAGATTGAACACCTCAAGAATGATTACATCCTTACTTTTTAATCAAGTCACCTCTGTTATTTGTGTTTTATCTTGTGAGTGTTTAAAAAACACGGGATGCTTCTCACTTAAGTATATGTGAATTATTTTTGTGTCTTAAAGGTACACTAATCCTAGGAGTGAGATATCTTTTAAGACCATTTTTAGATTGGCACCACCTAGTGTGGTGGGAATTTTCTTGTAGTAAAGTGTAGATATCTTTGTTAAGGATTCCTATGTGTTAGTAATTTGCTTATGTATTGGCACCTCATATATTTATGTGGACTTGGTAAAAAGTACCATTTCTCATAGTTAGCATAGAGGTGAGTTGTTATTCTCTCACTCTCCTTGGACATCATCATAATCTATTGATAGGATTCATATTTTTCTTGATGTTGATTTAGTGTTCTCTTAAATAGAAAACTTGTTTCTACAATGTTTATTTAACCATATTCCCTTGAGTTCATGGAATATTTTCTTCTAATTCTTGTTAAGAGATAAGTTATAGGACTGGAATGGAATGATGCATCTATGTGGTTGATATTTTCCTTCTAGTTCCAAAAGCAAGTATGATACTATGCTTACAATTTTGGTAAGTAGGTAGTGATTATGGTAACTAGGTGGTGATGTTATATTTATACCATGTGAGTGTATTTAAGAGTTTGTTGTTGAGATGTTGAATCTCTACTTTCCACTTGTGACTTTTAGAGTCACTTCTTTTTCTAACTTGTGAACTTTAACCATGTGGAGTGGCAAACTATGAATTTATATTAGTCCTAGATTAAGAATTATATGTTGATTATAATTTTTATGTTATTATATACCCTTGATTAGATTGATGTTATTCTCTTTTTTATTAATCATGTTGCTTTGAAGAGATATTTATGTACCTTTTTTTAGGAGCGAGTAGAGTATAAGATGTGCAGAACATATTGTTAGTCTATAAGGGTTGAAATAAACTTTTAACTCATTGTGTATTAGTCGAGCAAGTAGGGAGACATTGTCTTATTTGTTACCTTTATAAGGTTGTAAGGATGGTGTGATCCTTGGCCTTTGTATGTTGTGATAATTTTAACATTATTTCCTCTTAACTATGAATATAACACTATAGGTTAAGCTATGAAATATGATACTAGTTATGTTTGGCTAGTGGCAACTTAATATAATTACGGAAGATTGTATGTTTTTTCTTGTAATGCACGTTGGTACGTCTAAATTATTTAGCATATATCATTACTTTCTAGGATTTATTAGTATAGATTTACAATTCATTAAACCTGATGCATATTTTAGAGATCATTAGGTCATGAAGACCTAAGCAAAGAGTGGTGAATTAGGAACATGAATACTAAGAGAAGGGAGTGGATCCTATTTAGTCTCACATTGACTTATTAGTTACTGAATTTAGATTTGACAAGGGGAGCTTGATAGATAGACTTGTCAAATTTACTAAGTTTGGATTTGATAAAAGGAGCTTGTCAAATCTAGGATTTAACAGATGAACTTGTCAAATTCAATTATATGTCCATACACATGTATATTGTATAATAGGTATCCCTTAATTTTGAAATGTAGTATATCTAATTTCTATTCATCATCATACTTGTTAGGAGTTATGTGGACTAGTGGCAGTATTGACATGTTATACTTACCTGAAGCTACATGGATTGGTGATAGTATTAACTTATATATATCATTCTTACTAGGCTCCCTAAACACTTTTCTCCAGAATGAGAAAAACACTCTCTAGATTAGAGATATGTGAAGAGGGGTTGGAAGGTTTTGTGGAAATCTCCTTGGCCATTTGTTTTGGTTTTTATGATCTCCTATGCTTTTGGAAAGTCAATGAAATTTTCATTGAGATATGTGAGACCCTTCAAGATATTAGAAGTGGTCAATCTTGTAGTATATAGGCTTGTCTTGTCAGTTTTAGATCCTGGGATGGTCATGATAGAACCAATCAAAGTAAGTGACACTCACAAACATTATTTGCATAATAGGGAGATGTCATAATGTAGGGTCTTATAAGACCAATAATCTTAGAATAGTACTACTTGGGAGGACTATGATGAGTTCTATAGGCAAATTTCACACTTATTTGCTTGATTTGATATATTATACTATGTTACTTCTCTGTTGAATAATGTTTTTAATTTAGAACTTATGTTTAAATAAGAGTCATCTTTGATAATGACTAACTTTAGGGGGGAAGTATGTTACATCTTGATTCTTTGCTAAGCAAATTATTTCATTATTCATGGATATTTATAGTTGAAAATTTTGGATTTGGTTATTTTTAACTAAGATTTGAGATATATGTTGTTATGGGATAGTAGGATATTACTTAGGTTACATGATTACATTGCGATGAATTAGTTGTAGTGTATATGTTCACATTATGAACATGTTTATTTATAATTTCAGCTATATTTTATGATATATGTATATCATGTCATTATGGTATAACTACCTACTATTGTGAGGTTGACATGGGATAACTCATCCTTTAGAGCGTAACAAAAGGAGAGCATCATCAGAGAGGGTGATGTAGATGGAGATGTCAAAGGATGATATAGAAAATGTCTAAAATCTTGTACACACCATATTAGCTAGCACAAATTAGATGCATAATAAAGTGGTTAGCATAATGTGTTTTGATATTATTTTCATTAGATATTCATTTAAACGTGGTTGTTAGCATAGTTTGGATGGTTATTTAGAATTCATATTGTGTGATAGGTATGTATGTCCATTAATGTTTTTAGATTTGTGTGATTGTGTGTGTGATCATGAAATGTTGCTATAAATGTAATTTGCATAGTTAGATTAAATTTGGGTTCTTGATTAAATGATTTTTCATTAAAACCATCATGGCATCTAGAGATGTTAATTTAATTATTAAATATACTAATTATTGTAATTAGAGTAAAATATAATAAATTTCAATTAAGTAAAATAATAATAAAAAGAAAAAAAGTCAAAAAGCAACAATAATAAATAAGAGAAAGTGGAAAGGGTTAAAAATAAATAAAGATATTGATAAATCAATAATAAAAATAAAGAAAAAACAAAAATGAAAATAAAACAAAATGACAGATTTAAAAAGAAGTTCATATAGGAATGGTTTAAGGAATGGGGAAAGAGGCTCAATGGAAGCAGGGAGAAAGTAGAACATGGAAGTAGTAAGAAGGTTGTAGAGCAAATAAAAGCAATAACATATTATATTATTTTAGCCAAGAAGATATTATGAGGTAGGCAACTTGTACATTTCTAGATTATGTATTTATATGTAGTAATTTATGTATATACATTGATCGATATGCTATATTCTTGAGGTATAATTATAAGAAATTATTGTTTTCCAAAAAAATAGTAAATTGATACAGTGGCTTGCACCTTTACCTTTAGCAACTTAAAAGCCTTAGACAATGATTTATGTTTGTTAATGAATAAACATTATTCTACATTATTTTGGTTCACTGTGATTTTAGAAAATAATGTCCATGTTATTTGGTGATACATGGTTTTTTGAGACATAAACAAATAAATAGATACCACTTAGACTTATGGATCATTGTGATTTTCTAAGACATAATCATGGCATTTTGTGATTTTCTATGGATGACCCACTAGACACGAAGAAAAATAACCACGTACTTGATGCCTTGTCTCACAATAGTATATAGATTTTGCCTTCTTGGTGAGCAAATGTGGACCTTTGTGATTCAATTAGAAAGGTGGGATAAGAATGCAAAAATCTATATGCAAGCCATTTTATTTCAATATATGTTCATATTCAAAAGAACCTCTCCGTCATTGAAAGTATTTGGTTTGTCTCACTAACCCAATAAGGACTTTGCATACTGCAGAAACTTCACACTTCTCATGATAGATATGCTCATTTCCATAGAGATGTTCAGTCCCTCATGATCTAGATGTTCCTTTTTGACAGTTTATCAATGACTAAATATGGAAAAGTGTAGTTATTAACAATGATCCTATGGACTACAATATAGTTATTAGGAGTGATTCATATAACTTAATATTGTAATTATATAACTTAATATACTACATGAATCTGGATGTAACAATGATCTATAGACTTATTATGACATGAATCAGAGTATTTCGAAGGGATATAGGATGATATAACTTATATCTTTATTATAACAATATAGTTATTATCATTGTAGTTACTAGCAGTGATCCTATGACTTAATATGAATCTGGATGTTCGCATATTTAGATGAATCAGAATGTTCCTTTTTTAGTGCCTTAAATTGCATAGAATTATATGGAGTTCTAATGATTTAGCTGAGTTATTTTATAGCTGATTAAATTTGTACATTTAGGTAATCGATTATTTTATAATAAATAGGAAAAATAGAGTATTCCTTTGTAATATTTATAATGATCATTAACAGTGACCTGGGCATGTCACTCCCAAGTGAAATATTATACTTTGAGTTGTTATGCTTATTTATTGAGTTAGTAAGTTACCTGGTATCATTAAATAAGTATCATTGTTATAGCAGGTGAAAATACTAGTCAGTTCACTAAGTCCCACTAATATCATATAATATTTAAAATAGGAGTAATATATGCAGACTATATTATAAATATAGGTAATGATACTATATACTCTTGATATAATATTATGCAGACTAATATAGGTAGATTAATATCATTATACTAATATTTGGGAGTAGTCATGATATTATATCATACCAGAGTATAAAGACATAGGAACTATAATATAGTCAGACTAATAGCATATTTTAAGTCATCTGTATTAGTATTAGAGTAAAATGATATAGGCAGACTATAACAAAGTATTAGAATGACTTATACATTTCTCCTTTTGGAGTATCATTAGTATTTGTCATTAGAACAATATCATTAAAGAATATCATTATATATTTCTTGGAATTCTTGGAACAACCTTGACAAATACTCTTTATCTCTTTAGCCAATTAATACTCTGAGTTTCTAATATAGTGATATTATATATATCCAAAACAAATAAGTTGTGTGTATTCCTTGTGTGCCTATAATTATGTTTGGTGTTAGATATTCATATGATCTGGCTCTTAGTTTAGTTTTATTCATATGATAGCTTGACTAATTAAGATATGTGTTGTCTAAGATCTATGTGTTGAATCTCTCTTTTGTGGTCCATATATGTGTGTGTAGCATTGAATATGCTAGAATATTTCCTTTTTGTGACATCCATTACATGTGGTACCTATGTATAGCTTTATATATTTAGTGGTATCTTTATCATATCCAACATATTTGGAGTCCTTTAGTGTGTGTAAGTGTTATTTACCACAAGTCGATAGGATCAAACTTGTAAAAAAATACATAGGATAATATGCATAGATGATTATAAGGATTTGTGTGAGTGTTTTTATGTTATAGTTAATGGCGATCTGATATAGGTATAAATAGTTTATTTCCTATGATAATCTATATCTATAAGAGATCAAAAATGTATTTTCTAAATAGGAAAGTTCTAATGATCAAGTCATTGATCAAAGTTCTAATGGTTGTTGAACTTTATAAACCATATTTATATTTTAGTATAACTTGGTTATAGGTTAGCTATCTTTGAGAGTAGCATGACTAAACTATTGATATATATACATACAGTAATCAAAACTGGTGAGCGGTACATATTTTGAGAAGATCTAAAGGTATCATTATTTAGACATATATAGCATATATATTAGTTCATCGTGATGTGTGCCTATAAGTTATAATAGTGTGCAGTTTAAACATAGGATATATCCAGTTGGTATAATCTATACTTGTTTGCCTATTATTTAGGATTAAGGGATTGATTCTTGAAATTGTGATACTAGTTATTCATGATTGATTAGTATGCTCATGTACAACGAACTATGATATTATGGGATGTCATAGAGTGTTTTTATTTAGAAATTACAGTCTAAATGTATGTTATATTCGAGTGGTATAAACTGTAATTATTATGTCTAGACACACATATACGTTTGACGGACTAAATGTATGTGTGTTGGTTATTACTATGAATATCATATTTTATGATAGTTAGTAAGACTTATTTATGTGTGCATCCAACCCTTTCAAGTATATCAAATGCTAGAATGGAATATTTTATGTTCGTGTAAACTAAGACTTTCTTTGTTATGTCTAGTTGCTTGAATAGAAGCTTATGTTTTCATGGATTTATGACTACTTCATTATGATTAATTGTGGTAATTAGTAGTTGTGTTTTAGAACACTAGACTATGAGAATATGGATTATCATAAGGTGTAGTATATTTGGAAAATACTTATAGTAATTAGAAACTATATTTAAATTTTATTTTACCCAGGTGGTATAAACTATAGTCATTATTTCTAGTATGAGATAGATAATAATGTGAGATTCATTCATACGTTTGATCGAATAAATGTATTTTGTTATATTATCCTACGTTTAACATTTTATGTAATATGATTTCTAGTAAGATGTAAATTGTATGAATCTTTTGGTTATATTATGTTAACCAACATCATATTGTTGATACTGAGTAAGTAGTGAGATGGACTTCACTGGCTTATTAGTATCATAATGCCAGATGATGGCAATCTGATCAAGTGGTGTGTATGAATTTTGATTGATTTATAGATCACTATTATTTATTATGCTTGAAAACTTTGGCCAAAGTAATGTTTAGTGAGACATTGTCATTTCACGAGTATGATTTACATGTTTATGTGATATCTTTTAATATAACAGGTTTTTTATGATACACTGCATGTTTAGTTTTAGAAATCATATAACACATAGGTACTAGCTTGTCTCTTTGGATTCATGTGCCATCACTATCTACCCATTTATGAAAGGAGGGCCATTCCTTGATGGGATTAGTGTGGGGGATCAGTAGTTTGTAGTTGGTATGTAAAATCGCTTAGATGATGCTCTCTCTCCCCACATTAGTATTAATTTTGAGATGACACTTGAGATTTCCACAAATACTAGAGTTTGGGAACTATGCTCTAGGGAGCCATGTATCTTATATATGTACCTTGTATTGTATTATACTTATTATTGAAACATTATCATGAAGATTTGTAATTACTTATTTATTTTACATTAACAACAATGGTTGTAGGCATGTATCAGCCATGGCTGGTTAATTGTAATTACTTTCTAGCATCAGTATACCATTGTTGATGTTTGGTAGCATTATTATAAAATACCAACATTATTGACATTCAATAACATTAATATCAAATGACATCATTGTTATCATTTATAAATATTACTATGAAATGATAGCATTACTATCATTTGACAAATTTTGTATTTGATGATGTCATAAATATCATTCGATAGTATTGCTATCATTCACCATCAAATATATCATTCAATGATGAAGAGATGTGATCTAAATAAAAATAAGGCATAGTCTATCTATGAGTTTTCTATATAGTCATACACCCAAATGGTTTTTACACCCCATTATAATTCACCTATCCATTCACCTCACCTAAATAAAATTTGTTAACTTTCACTAGATTTTCACAACACATACTTAGATATTCGCCAAAAAAACCCAAGTTAATTTCTATATAGGCCACTAAAATTTACCCTATTTGTAGTGTTATACACATGAAATGTAGTGGTGATATACGGGGTTTCGAATTAAATTTGTATGAATCTAAATTTTTTTCAAATTTAGAAGTTATTTTCCAAAAATATAGGGTTTGCACTCCACTTCATATTCATATCTATATCAATGGTGCAAAAAACCTATCATACCAAGGCTACATGAAGTATTTTATTTCAATATTTCAAATTTAAACTTTTATTTTTATTTTCTACGTACCCTTTTTTGTGGATAAATGATGTGGGATTTTGTATGTTCCAAGGCATGATGGCTTTAACAACTAGGGGACCTAGATGTGAAACTATATCCTTTTTATATATCCTTTTCCTAGTGTATGATCACAACTCTTTTTTTTTGGCTAAGCACATGCTTTAAATTAGGAAAAATGTACACACCTAAATATGGCCCCATATCATTTATTTTTTAATTTATGTTGGTCTAGCAGTGTGTATGTTTGAGTAATTTAGTCCAAATTTAAAAATACATTCAATCTTATTGGCTTAAAGCTTATTAAATCCCCCACACTTGTGCACCCACTATCTCACTTTGTGATTTAGACCTCTTTTAAGTTGAGTACCCATGTCCTTTCCCCAAAGAGGTCTAAAGCACAAAGTGAGATAGTGGGTGCACAAGTATGGGGGATTTGATAATCTTGAAGCCAATAAGAGTACCTGTATTTTTTGATTTGGACTAAATTACTCAAACATACACACTTCTAGACCAACATAAATTAAACAATAAATAAATGCTATGGGGACATGTTTAGGTGTGTACATTTTTCCTAATTTGAGGCATGTGCTTAGCAAAAAAAAAAAGAGTTGTGATCATACACTAGGAAAGAGATATATAAAAAGGATATAGTTTCACATCTAGGTCCCCTGGTTGTTAAATCCATCATGTCTTGGAATGTGTAAAATCCCACATCATTTCTCCACAAAAAATCATACGCAGAAAATAACAATAAAATTTCAAATTTGACACTAGCGTCACTATAGGATGGTAATGTCAAACACTAACATCACTACAAGATGGTAATGTCAAACACTTACATCTAAACTTGGACACTGGCATCATATTACCAATCCAAGTGTCCTAGACCTTGATACAGGTGTCCATCGATCAACTTAAAAGTCAAAAATCATGCCCAAAATGAAAAAATTCAAAAAAAATTACTAGTAAATTGACAACTAAACCTACTTACCAACTCAACAAAATCTTGGTTGGATAGAGTTATCTAAATTACACTCCACTACATGGCATGGTTCAAAAATTTACCACTCAGAGCTTAAATCATCAAAAATTTCAGCATGCAAATGAATTCAAATTTCTATTCAAATTACCTAAATATAACTTTTGCACAAAACATAAAACATGCATATCTTGAGCATCGATGGTCCAAATTTTAAACCATGAGTTGCATTGGGATTCAGACAATGAACCCTTCCATATTACACTAAATTTTCAAATCATAAACCACTAGTGAAAATTGCTAAAATTTTCCTACACATATATTATACTAAATTGTGGGTATTGCAAAAGCAATGTTACAAATTATAGCCACCAATACTACCAGCATACAACTAGGTCCTTACATCAAGAAAATTATCACCTTTTCCTTTTGTGAGGAGATGACTAGCTGGTACTATATCCCCTCTTCCTAAAAAGGGGGCATCTTAGTAGGGGTATGTTTACAAACATGTTTTTCATAGTCAATTACAATTCACACAATCTCTGAATTTAGTGGGGGCATGTTTTGGAAGCATGTTCTCCACATGTGTTCAATATTCAACATATCCAGATTTAGTGGGGTCATGTATTAACAACATGTCCTCCATATTGGCACTTATATCATATTTCAAATTTCTCCATATATATTTGGGGGCATGCTATGGTAATAGGCTACCTACACTTGCACAAAATTTAAAATTGGCCAAAGCACACAAGTTATATAATTTAGATCCATAGTTGTGGCAGAATTCTATACATTGGTACCATTGATATACATATTTTTAGCATGAGACATATCTAAGGTGAATGTAGTATGCAATGTGTACCTAATATTTCAAAATAAAAATCAATTTCACATTTCAAAACACTCTCAAGTACTATCATCACCCACCAAGATGTACTTTTACACACTAATACCTAAGATGTACGTTTACAAATTATATTGAGCCTTAACCATCTATAGTGGTTAGCTCTTTTGGTTATATTGGTGTGATTGAATTTTTTGATCTCACCAAAAATAATTGGGTGAGCTTAGTTACATCACTCATCCTATACCAAGTTGCATATGTTTGCATTTGAATTGTATTGGTTAGGAAATGACACTCTTGATGACCAAAGCACCACTCTTCTTATTATGTGTTGGGGGCATAATGACCTCCCAACACTCCATATTCTAGGTATAAAACCACCATGGTCCAACCTAGTTGACCACTTGTAAGTTCATTCATCTTCCTGGCCAAAAGATGGGTGAGGTTGAAAGTCCCCTCTCTACTTCTCTAGTTTCTATTACTACATGACACATACACATGTATTTTCTCCATGATCTTTCTTTACACTACTTTTTATTATTGATTACATGCATATCATATACACTAATTATTTTGTGTTATGCTCTTGTTTGCAATTAATTTTCAAATTAAAGAGACAAGGAAAAGCTTGAGCAAAGACAAGGTGTGTTGTCCACTCCATGATATGCATTTCTCTTTTTCCTTTAAATTAGTAATTTTAGTTTTTGATACATTACTAGATTAAAGGGGGGGGAAATGTAGACACCCATATTTGGTATAAGCACAATTTATCAACATGTTTTATAGTCTCTTTGATTATATACATCTCTTGACTGAGGATTAGATATATAGTGATGTGACCTCTTATGGACCTCTTCGGTTCCATATTTTTTCACTTGATTTACCTACCCCTTTGGCCTGTGTGTTACTTTATTACTCTTAATCCAATTATGCCAGGAATCCCTACTTGTTATTTTCTATTTTCTATATGTTTTATCCCTTAGACACTTGCATCCATTTTAGACACGAGTCTCCAACTATAACATAATTGTACAGGCTTATATCTTTATCCTTTTTCGTATCTTTCACTTTGTGATCATTTGTTTAACCCTCTTTTCCCATCCTATTATCAGATTTTTACATATCACTAGATCTTAATTCAAAATCAAGAGGTAACTATATATACAAAGGCTATAGTCTAATTACATTACCTAGCAATTTGATTTGACAATTACCAAATTAGAAAATATTGTATATTTCATGCTATCAAACTACATTACAATACGGAATTGAGCATTTGAAGCATTCAAAAGGTCAAATATATTATTGCATCACTTGTACCAAGGGTTACTAGGACAAAGAACATATAGTTACACAGTTATAATTCCACACACATACTTAAGAGGGAGAACTACATATGAGTCTGAAGCCCTCTTTAGAGTATTGGCTATGTAGGTAGCACTTAACAACAAACGGGGTTGCTAGGTTTAGCTCGACTCATATGCTAACCCCTTTTTACCAAGTTACAGGAGGTCCAATGTAAAATAACTAAGTTTTTTATCATTGGATGAATTTGGCACACGGGCAAGTATAATTTGAGGCACACAAAAGTTACATAGGTGACAACACATGCCTAGTGAAAATTTAAATTCATTCCTATGTGTATCTTTGAGTAGACACTTGTGTCAGAAGCAGACACCTAGTCGACCCATCTAATGGGAAAAAATAGTTAAAATGTAAAACGAACAAGGTTAAAACCCATGATGTAGTCTCGTGATGACCCTTGATTATTGTCATTCCTTAGAATAAAATATAAAACAAGATATGATCTCTCTTATCCCTTAGCTTCCTTGTACTTGATGTATTTATCACACATGCTAAATTACGAAAGAATTACATTATTGATTATATTTTAATATAAATCTGAATATTATCATTCCCTCCAAATAATTTATTGAATTGTGTATTTTCTATGAAAATCTCCAAAAACCATTAAACATATATCTATCAACCTATTTTATATAAATTTATCAAAGATATGTATGTTAGTTTATTAACACAAATATAAAAAAATTATAATAATTTTATATTAACACAAATATAAAGTATTTATAATAATTTCATTAAATTATTAATTTTTTATTTGATTTTTATATAATTTAATAGTATTTTACAATTAAAAATAAATAAAACTAGATGTATTTAAACATTATGAGTAAAAATTTATTTTTATGAATAATAATTTGTTCTCTTTATATATTTATATGTATGAAAGCATGAGTTAGGTAATTCTAAAAGTAAGTTTTACCTATATGATATATAAAAAAAATTGTAATTTTTACTTTCAATGGCTATATGTAAAAAGGTTCCAACATTTTTTTATTAAATGAATCATGATATATTTTGAATAGGCACATATTTGTCACATTAAATGAATCACATAATACGTGGATAGTTTTATATTTTACATGGATTTATTAAATCAATACAATGAAGAAAATAATCACTTTTAGTAAAATGATGTGTGGGATCCTTTATTTATGGATGAAGACCCTCCTCTTTAATTGGGTTGTGGTGACAAGTCATAGGATTTACCTCTTATGTCATCTCCTCCAACTTTCATATTCACTATTGCATCATAAATATTTTCTTTGATTGCTTGTGTTTTTATGTGCATCTTTTGAGTTATTACACACTTATAACAATTGATATGACTTTTTTGTGTGGTCATTATTGACCCTCAGTTGGACTTGATCTTTTTTTGAAGGTTTCTTACTTTGATCTAGTTATATTTGTGAGGTGTGACTTTTTTCAATTTGTTTATATTAATATAATTACACTCTTCAATCAAAAATGTGTCGAGTAGGTAAAAAAATTTAGTATTTACTTTTTCACTTTTTAATTAGTAACTTTTCTTTCAACCAATCAACTTTTTTTTAATGCCTATAATTTTAATAATTCCAAAAAATTTATAAAATTGTTTCATTAAAAAAATGAAATATTCTTATAAATGTTATTTGAGAATATTCCATAACTTTAATATAATTGTACATGTTATTAATAACCAACTCATCATCATATTTTTTATACATTTAATCTAACTTTAACATGTGTCCCTTTGTACCAAAACAAAAAAGCTATTCTCGAGACAAAATATTGATTTGATAGGTAAACACCATCAAACTCAAGCCTTGTCTTCCATTATTATGAATTTCAAGTATACATATTGGATTCCATACCACGCATCTTTACTATTGGTTTTGCACCCTTAAATTTATCATAGAGGGTTTCCATTTCATGCGGGCAGTGGAAGCAAAACCAACCGTGTTAAATGCATAGATCTGTAGAGAGAAACTATGATGCTGAAGCCATGTTAAATATGTCAGGGACTATTTGGACTACTGGAAAAAATATAAAAACTCTTCAAATACAATGAAAATATCCTAATCTTTATTACCTATAGACCATTTATAAAAGAATGACCCATATAGTTTGGGAAACAATGGAAACTATGACGTTGAACCTTCATATTAATCAAACAAATTTATATTATTGGAAAGATTTTGTTGGAAAATTTGTTAATGGTTTTATAAAATCAATATTCTAAATTATATTTTATGGGGTTTTTTAATTTTATAAATTATTCATAAGTGTTTCAAAAAAAATATCTTTTTTAATATTATGATTTCATCTTTTTTTTTTATATATATTTTGTATTTTGAAATTATCACAAATTTTGTAAATATATATTGATGATTTTGGTAAAGTGCAAAGAATATAGATGATACAATTGATTTGATCTATAAAAGCTTTCAATTTATCAATTTTCCTTTGCTATAAAATTTTCTTTCAAATTAAATTAATCAAACAAAAACCTCTAAATGTTAGCTCCTTCACAATAAATATGAAATTCATTGAGTTGCATGACGTGGAGAGATACTCCTAAGTTGAAATTTAAAAAGAAACTAAAAGATCTTAATACGGCCTTTTTTCTAAATTTGTATAAAATATTTAGTCAATTACATATAATTTAATTTAGATATTAATGTCCAATAGAGGCCAAGAATGGTCAACGGACTAAAAAATATATTACACCAACATATTACATAAAATGAGGGTCAAATGTATCTTCAATTTACATCCCTCAAAAATAGCCTCAATAACTTTGAATGTAACTTATTTACGTTCCAACAATTATTGCCATCACTTTTAAATATAATTATTATTTTTACATTTAATCCAATACATATATAATTTCATCTATCCTATTTCAAGTTAACATTGTCCCATGCTTGAAATTATCTCGATGACAACATGAACAATGTCCTTTTACATTGGCTTCTAAATTCAATCTTTCCTTTAGAAATATTCCGAAACACTCCTATAAATTCATCATTATTTTATTTTATACCAAAATCACAATTCCAATTTATGTCGGTTATAAGTGTGGATAAGATGAGCAATAGTTTTTTGTTGGAGAATTTGAGGTTTTATCAATCGCCATCATACTCTCTCTATCCATGTATGGACTGTAAAATCAAACCCAAAATTGTCAAAAAGTTGACCAAGTAGATGACAATTATGGTTGACCAAGTGACAGTAAAGGACTACCTTCCACCAGCACGGCCTACGCCTACTCCATATGCACGTAGGGATCTCCATTTTGCATGTTACAAATATATGCCCTGGGGGTAAGAATAATGTATATAAAGATAAGAACAATTGTATTTCCTTAAGTAGTATAAAATGGCACAAGTGATTATTTCATTATAAATATTTATATATTTTTTATGTTATAAATTGTTGCCACATATATTAAAGATGAATATTATCAAAGTAAGCCAAGCTTTTTTTTCATATTTTTTACATTTTATCATTATTTTTATAATATTTATTTTTATTTATTAATTAGTTATTATTATTATTATTATTTTAGATAATATTTATCTTATCATTATATCATATTTAATAGTAATTAAATTAAATAATTATTTTATTAATAAAAAATAATTTTAATTTGTGAGTTTATTTTGTACAAATCATTTCAAGACATCAAAGAAATGTTACAAAAAAAATGATTAGTAACAAAACTTTTTATACACTACATTTAAAATATAATTTTATATATAACACAAGATATTTCTAATACATGATATATTAGTCAACAATATAAATTATAAAGCCTATTTAGGTATCGATTAGTAAATCATGACTTTCTCTCCAATTTATGGCTTATCATTATATTTGATAAATTATTATTTATAAATATTTATTTTTTAACAAGTTGACCAACTATAAAATCTCGAGAATGCTTTGGATAGACACCATCTATTCTGATGTGAAGGCATGGTAGTATTGATCATTTCCTAAATTATCTATATACTCATAATTTGATCTTTAAAACGGCTAAACTAGTGAGTTCCTTTGGCTAAGCAGACACAACTAAGGCGCATCCATATTGTCAAAATCATGCAGTACAATATAATCAAGTTTAAATTAGTAAATATTGCCAACTTAGACAAGAATATTATGTACATATTCAAACAGATTCGATATCATTGTTTGTAGATCCATCCATGATATACCTACTAATACAATATATATTTGTATGATTTAGTCTTTTAATATAAACAAAGATAATGACAAGTGGCTAAGGTATAACTCAAGCAAAACACAAACCAATAGACATGGGCAATAGAAGCAAAAACATTCAATCGTAGCACAAAAAAAAAAAAAGTTTGGTCGCCAAGTCAACATAAAAAAAAACATTTCTATTACTCGATAATTAAGGATAACAAGTATAATTTAATCTATTGATGCCAATGACTCTATTTAGTTCATTGAATCATGGAATCAAGTATATGATATGACCAATACATACTCCAACTTGATTATCATGAAATTATGCAAATATGTAGTTAAAGCTTCTTTTAATGACAAAAGCTTCTCCATTTGTGAATAAAGTACTGTTGATTCCTTGAACACTTTATCTACTATTTATTTTATCCATTTTCCCATTGCAAAACTAACCCTTCAAACAACATCACAATTTCACAATAATATTATTACTAAATAGAGGGACTAGCTGCTACATGACCCTTATTTACTAAATGATTTTATTTATATGTAAATACTCCTAACCTCTTATTGACTCATAGCTGATATGATAGGATGGATAACTATCATAGTCAATAGGGTACACACATGTAACAATAATGATGGTTTAAAATAGCTATAAAATGTGATGTCACTAAGCATATATCCTTGTTTCTAGCACACAATAAGAATCAATTAGCCAAATGTTATTTTAATTATTCATATTTAAAAAAATCATTATGAAGTGGGATATGTCATTGTTTGTATTTTTTGGTTGCTATAGACTTTGATCAGAGGTTGAAGATGTGTTGAAGTTACTCAATAACAAGTCATGATCATGAATAGATAAGGGTCATAACAATCTTGATTACTATTTAGGGCATGATAAACTTGATGATAGATTAGATTGCATTAATCTGAGCATAAGTTTGATGTTGATTATATGTCAAATTTTGTTTTAGTAGGGGAACATCCATGGTTTAACAAACTAGATTCTATAGCTTCCATTATGGTATATTAATGGATAGATTATTGAGCATGAGGGTGGTGTTTGCTTCTCTATCACCTGGATCAATTACAGATAACAAATGATGATTTGTCCTAGCACTGGTAGCTTTAACTTACCTATTCGTTATCCTCCTACATTTTTTCTAATTTGTTTTCATGTTTTATTATTTTTGTTTGATTTTATTTTTTGTATTTATACGTTTGATTTTCATGTCGATATATTATTTTATTTTTATTTTTTTTATCATGTTCGTTAATAATCAAAAGTGAACACACTCATATTATTATAATTTTTTGGATGTCACTGTAGGAATGCTTTATCAACTAATTAATATATATACACATAAATATATTAATATTTAATGATATAAGAATATATTTGTTTATTAATAATTAAAATATAATTACTATAATATATATAAATATAAATATTATATTATATATCACATTTTTATTTTTTATTTAATATCATATTATATAATATATAAATTTAATGTATTAATTTATATTATAGTACTATATAATATATTAATATATAATATAATATTTATATTTATATGAGATCTTCTCTCAGTATCCCTAGCATGCAATAGAAGCCATTCCTGATGGATGCAAGGTGGTGGTTTGTTATGCATTTGGAGTGTGTTAAGTCAGTAGTTCCAAGGTCAATGTGAAGGAATCTTTGCTTGATTAGTATTTCCTAGGTGACTTGTTTTGTAGGGGTCCATTGTTTTTAGAAACAAATATAAATGAATCTTTTGAGTTCTTGTTGTTTGTTTATGAGACTCTTTTCCTATTTTTTATGGTCCTGAGATCCCACCTCTACATTTTAAAGTTTTCTATTCGAACTAGTTGTGGTGGATTGAATTCTTTTAGCTACTATCCAACATGACTCCTACTCTCAAGATGCCATCAAGCCCTTCATTGAGTTGTAAACACAAACATAGATCAAGAAGTCTATGAAGTTTACAATGAAATGACAGAATCAATCTTGATAGTTTATATGGCTTAGAGTTAAAGTTTTTCCTAAGCAAAGCAATGTGATGTGGAGCTTGGTGACTTATGGGATATTAAAAGTTTACATAGATTATAATACACGACTCGTAGAGGTTGTCTTGGCTCTTAGACAAAGAGAGCGAAGAAATATAGCGAGTTATCTCCCCTTAGTAAACACACAAACAAAGGTGAGATCAGTGAAAGGTGGAAACTCTTTTAAAGATAGAAATGATGAAAGAATAACCTTTACTATAATTTCAAGAAGATCCCATCTCAATGGAGATTATGAGTTAGAGATATAATTCTTTTAGAACCAAGGCAAGCTAAAGGATATTGCATTCGTCAATAGTAGTGATGAAAGAATAATTGAAAGTTAAAATATTAAAGCAACAAGGTGACCTACGTTGAAGACTAGATTGAGCCTTTTTATGAAGTGTTAAAGAGAATTTCAATAGTCCATTTTAGAGTAATTTATTTGGACTCCATTGATATACCATTTGGTGTGGACTACTTCGGTAGATGATGGTGCTCTAGGGGTGATTATACCATTGTAGGTCATTTGTAGTTGAAGTTGGTAATAATAATTCTTCAATTGGCTAATATTTCACATTAATGCTAGTGCATCCTTTGGGTATAGAGCCTAGATACTTCCTATCTTTTGTGGATCCTAAAATATGTTAGATAATCCTTAGACTTTGATACATGTCCCAATTGGTCTTGATTCCCACCCCAACTCCTTATAGAATTTAGCTTTTGGATTGATTATGATAGTACGCAGGCCTTACTCTTATTTCTAATGGATGCTTCTGTGAATAGCCTACAATGCCTTTTAAATTTTGAGCCCCTTGACAAAGGAGAAGAATTGGTGGACGATTCTAATGACCCTTTTGCTGGCACCAATGTTTTTACAGAAGATGTCTAGAGCAAATCATTTCTCCCAAGGGATGGACAAGATTATTCTACTTTATATACCAGTGGGGATCACTCTCTATTTAGGATCTAACATTGAAAATAATGGTTGGTCAGATAAGGTATCTAACAAGGTGTCTCAACTAGGATTGATTCGGAATAAGGTGTCACTAACAATGTCTAACTCTTCAATTTTATGATTTAAGGCTTATGTGGACTCTCTAACTCATGGTCTGCCATTGACTCCCCTTGACTGCACTCTACCTTTGACACATACTCTAGCTAGAGAAAAATAGTCATTACAGGCCATTAAGCCCCATGGGGTAACTACTAATCATAGGGTAAGTTTTTGAAAAGCCCTCAAATAGGATCAATCCATGTTCTTTTTTGATGGAGGAGTGTTAAGGACTTACTAAGGCATCAAAAGGGGAAAATGGTAGAATGTATATTAAACTTCAGTGAAATAGATTTCATTTCATGCTTGGTAAGGATGTGAAGTTGGATTATGTAATGGAATTAGTGGATTTGACCTTGATAAGTTACTTTGTTGGGAGGAAATTTTTTGGATTTAACCTTACTCTCATGAACACAAGTCACACAAGTCAAAGTGATTAGTGAAATCCATTAGGTTAGGAAACAAACTCTCCTTGGAGCCCTTAGAGCGTGGCACACCCTAGTTAGTTATTAGTAATGCTTATTATGTCCCTAAATATATGAGGCTTGGGTAATCGCTCTAAAAAAATGCTCTAAAGAGATTGGTCCATCTGCACAACCCAGACTTGATTATGATTCAAAAGACAAAAGGGGAAGGATCTAAGGTTATTTTAAATTTATATAAAGTCCTCATAGATTGGGATTATTGATTCTTAATTTTTATAGTAGCTCAGGCGAGGGTGGAAGGGGGGGATTTTGGTTTTAGGATGAAACACTTCCTCTCTTAGACTAGTTAATTCTATACCCTTCTCCTCTGGCATTGGGGTGGAATTTAACTCCATGAAATTTGGTTAAAACTTTGTGTTAAAAATTGTCTATGGTCCATATAAAGAGAGAATTGATCATTGGGAGGAATTATTTACCCAAAAATTATCTACATGTAGATAAAACCATTCTAGGAGGTGACATTAACTTTACTACAAAGAGTGTTGAAGTGTGGGGTGGCTCTGTGAGAGTCGACTCTCTTGCAAAGTATTTTTTTCACAAATTTAAGGAGGTCATCTTGGTGGATGTTTAACTATTAAAGTTGGTTCCTACTTGGAGGAATATGTGAGTTGGGCCTAATGATATTTCCAAAATACTTGATAGACTCCTAATTGTTGACTCCCTTTGAATGGCACTAAAAAAATCAAAGCTTGGGTATCCATGGGAGGAGACTCTAATCACCTTCCTATTTTTATCCAAATTGAAAAAGAGGAAAAAAAGACTTCAGGTCCTTTCAAATTCAATCCATCTTGGTTACAAGATGATAATTTAATTAATATGGTTAAGGAAGCGTGGAAAGCCTATGATCCAACTTCCATGGCATCATCCAGCCTTCAATTTACTAACACCCTAAAAATAATTAAGAAAGATATTGTTAGTTGACAACAAAAATACATCAAAATACTAGAAAAAATGTATTATCTTGGTGGAAAAATAGATTTCTAATATATTTTATCATGTCTTAGATAAGGTGTAATAAACCATTACACCAAAACCTCAAGGCATTAGTGAAATCCGCCCATCAGGATCATAACATCCCACCATGCTTCCAAAGCCCAGACTCTAGGCTAGATTTGTGCTTGTACCACCAGGATCCCTATATGTATGAGCCCTAAATGAACACTACCATGCTGGTGTAGCCACCTGCTTTATGACTTAAACCTGGGTGGAGGCTCTGATACCACATGTAACGAACCGCTACACCAAAACCTTGATGTGTTAGTGAAATCTACCCATCAAGATCATAACATAAGGACTATGATGAAGTTTTTAAATATAGGCTCAAAGTTATGGAGTAAAAGAAGCATGACCTTTTGGTAGACTTTGAAGCACAATGGAGATTGAAAAGTATAGAGCTATGGTTGGATAATGGTGATGATAACACCAATTTTTTTCATAAATTTACCAATCGTTGTAAAAATAAAAATACTATATGGGAAATACAATCTCTTACTGGTTCTACTATGTGGTCTTTTCTTAAAATTGTTGCTCTAGGCATCTTCCATTTTGATGAACTATATAAGGATCCTATAAAAGTGAACATAGCTGAGATTGTTAAAATCTCATTATTTTTTCCTAGTTTTGTTACAAAGACTAAAAATGACCATCTTGAGGAGGAAGTCAATATAAAATAATTGAGGTCTGCTCTAGCTATTTTTTTAGAAGGACAAAAGTCCATGTCCTGTTGGTTGGATGATGGAATTCTTTAGCAGCATTTTTGACTTGCTACCTAGAGACTTTCTTAGAGTTGTTGAGGAGACTAGTTGTTCGGGGAAAATTATTAGAACCTTCAACTCCACTTTATTAACCTTTATTCCTAAGAAGGACCTTCTAACCTATTTTAATGACTTTTGAACTATTTCCCTTTGTAATTGAATCTATAAGAACATTGTGAAGATCATTTCCATTAGGATTAAGAGCAATTTTTTTGACTATATCTCTAGTGAGCAATTCCATTTCTTGCATGGGAGACAAATTCATGATGCAATCAGAGTGGCTCAGGAGGATCTTCACTCTATAAAAATGAAGAATTTGTCAGCCATTATTTTGAAGTTAGACTTGTCTAAGGCCTTTGATAAAGTAAATTGGATTTACCTAAGACTTATTCTCATTCATACATGGTTTTGGCTTTATACGGTGAACTGGATATTGGGTTGTTTGTCTTATATTTATTTTTTTATTCTTATTAATGACTCTACTTATGCATTCCTTTGCTTTTCTCATGGTTAAAGAAAGGGATGTCCTCTCTCTCCTTTGCTCTTTTTTCTAATTTATGAAGGGCTTAGTCAAAGAATCCTTGTGGTAAAACATATTATCCCTATCAAAGGGGTGAAGGTCGGCATAACATTATTCCTCACACATCTGCTTTTCATGGATGGTGTTATGTTTTTTGGTGATGGACATCATAGAGACATGATTTCTTTCAAGGATTTTTTGGATATCTTTTATGCAACTTCAGGATGGAATTAAATGTGTAGAAATCTAGCATCTCTTTTCATGGTTTGGAGGAACATCAAATAAAATGGATACTTGGTCTTTTCCCCTTCCAATCAGTTGGTCTTCTTAGTGAATTCAATTATTTAGGTTTTTCATTGAAGCCAAATGATTATCAAAAAATGATTGGCATTGGTGGATTGATAAGGTGGATAATAGAATAAAATTTTGGTGTAATCATTCATTATCTCTGGTTGGTAGGCTCTTGCTTATGAAATATTTGTTAGAGGGCATACCTATTTTTTAGCTTTCTCTTGCTCACATTCCAAAAGGAGTTTTCAAAAATATCTGTAGAAAAAGATTCAAATTCCTTTAGACTCAAAGAAAAGAGAATAATGCTATCAATATGGTTAAATGGTAGTCCTTTGATAAACCCAAGGCTTTCAAAAGATGGATACTAAAATATACCAATATTTTTGGGTAGGATTTAACAACAAAAGGTCTCTATCAACTTATTTCAAAGGTGGGTCTTTTGAGTCAAATCATTTCTTAGAGATATATTGAACCACTTGGCATCAAAGAATGGATCAAAAAACCCAAGAAAACATATCATAATGCCTCAAACATGTGAAAATCCTATGTTCAATCCTTCCCAATTATTATGAATTGGCTTATTTGAAAGGCAGGGTCTGGAAAAAAAATTAGAGTTGGGATTGACCCTTGGGTCAACAATACTACTGATTACAAAATGCCAAATGATTTGATTGGAAAATAGTATAACCAATTTATCCTAATTCATTGATAATACTCTTAATAAAACTTGGTAACATTATTGGAAAAGTGCTCTTTTGTTGGGTTTAATTGGGGAGGCAAGTCACTAGTGGGACACTTTTATCTCTAGCTTGAGCTGGAGTTACATTCATCTTTGTGATACGCATGATGTCCTGGTCTGGTTCATGAAATCCACTTTGGGGGATTATTGTGTAAGGTTACGTTATCAATCTACCTTCCTCAATGAGGTACCTAGAGAAATTTTGTGGTGGTGGAAGAAAAATTGGAAGATAAAAGCTCCTCACAAAAGTAATTCTTCATGTGGTTGGCTTTGAGCAACAAAGCCCTAACCTAGAGGTTATTCATAATAAAAGTTGGCAAGGCTCGAGGCACTGTAATCTTTGTTTACAAGTTTTAGAAAATATAATTCACCTCCTTATCACTTGTCCCTATGCCAATAATATCTGGATTGAGTTGGAAACTTCTTTGGGGGTTCTAGACTACTGGCAGGGATTTATTATGCTTGAATGTCTTGAGAACTAGCATCATAGGTCTAATTTAAAACTATTCAAGACACTTCCCCTGATTGTGTCCTAGGGAATTTGGATTGTTATAAATGATTTTATTTTTCAAATAAAAACTATCCCTACTTTTCAATGCATATCCCAAATTTAGACTATTTTTGGGCACTTCAAAATCAACCCTAAACCTCAGAGACAATGATTGTTGGTTCCTCCTCTTATTGATCAAACTAATTCCTACGGTTATTTTATTATGCTAGTAAAGATTATCTAATCGTTTGTGGTGTTGGTGGTACTATCTTTCTACATTCCAAACATTTTATCTATTTTAAGGGTGGATTAGGACATGGTACCAAAATTTTGTTGAGTGGATTAAAGCTTCTTCTTTAACTTGCTCTTGATAGTAGGGTGAGCAAGTTATAGGTTTTTGGGGACTCTCAAATTATCATAAGATAGTTGATGGGTGTTTCTTGAGTATGGAACTTGTTCTTATACCCTCTTCTCACTTTGACTTAGTCTTTGATTAACACTTTCAATTTCATTCCTTCATCTCATATCTTTCAAGAGCTCAACACCAAGGCTAACCTTTTATTAAAATATGGCTTGAAATTGGAAAAGGGTCTTTAGATCATTTAAGAATTCATAGAAAATGTTTACATCCAAAAAAATTATCTCTTGATGCTAAGGAACTAATGTTTTCTCCAAGTTATTTTTCCTTTTGCCCTAGGTGCTCTACACCTTTTCATCCATTTTGTTCTTTTTCTATGGCTTCCTTGCCTACTTACTTTGGCATCGAAGACTTGTAGATTTCACACTTTGGTGCTCCTTCTATTTTGGTTGTTTTGGACCTTGATTTGTCAGGTCCAGTGGTCTTTTCTTGGGCCATTGGAGCTCTGCTCCATTTTGTACTTTTTGGTGTTGCTTTTACTTTAACCTTTTTCATTTGGGATGTTTATTGCATCTTCAGAATGTAAATTCCTATTTTTATTAATATGATGTTAAAAAAATTCTGAGGGGGAAATATTTATATTTATATGCATTATAATAATAACATTAATTATATGATATATGAAAAAAATATATATAATATATTAGCATCTTAATATTAAAATATACTAATAATCAAATTATATAATATATAATTTTAATATATTAAAATATTATTATTATATATATAATGTTAATATTTTAATATATTATTAAATTAGAAATTAAAATAATGATACACAGTATAATATTTATATTTGTATGTATTTTAATAATACATTATTTAATATAATTATATATATTTACATATATATATATAATATTATATAATTATATTATATTAATAAAGTAGAATATTAATATTACTATATAAATAGTATACTATATATTACTATTTTGATATAGTATATAATATTATAATTTTTTCAATTTATTTCCTTCATTAGTTTTGAAAGTAGATAAAAGAAAGTGAATATTAAGGTATGTAGATGAATACTTGGTATAATGCACGCGTTAATCTAGCTGAATGTGGGAACTCCTCTTTGGCTAGGGAGGAAACCTACAAAACACAAGAAAACTAGATGGGGATTTGTTAGATGGTAGGTTGAGTGGATTGCCTAACATATGCTAGATCCAAGAAACACAAGGATTTCTAGGGGGTTGTCAATCCACTTTTAAGACAATTAAGTCAAAAATGATATAATAAATATACTTACATTCAAATGATAAGAAAGTAAATATGCAAGAAAATAAATAATGTACCTGTTCGATAAAAGATATGGCACGTTGGGTCAATACCATGCACAACTGTACCAAGGTTAGGTTCAAAGGGTTTGGGTAGGGTCTATAGATAGGTTGGGAACAAAAATAAGGGTTTGATTGGGTAAAAAGGGAAAAAAATAACAATCAGTTATTTTAGTTTTTGATAGTGATCGTCAGCAGTTGGGTGTAATCGGTGACAGTTGGGTCTAACCATTGATGGTTAGGTAACCAGCGATGGTTGTTGTAACCACTAATGGTTGTTATAACCATTGATGATTGCTTATAAAATTTTTTGAAAATTAAGATGGATTTTAAAATGAATTGGTTGATGGGCAGGAGTTAGAGTATGGATAGTTGGGGTGAGGGGTGGTGTGTAGGTGAGCAGAACAAGGTAGAAAATTTTGATAAGGAAAGAAAACACTAAAAACTAAAGGAAGGTACCTATGTGACATCAAGTAAATGATAGTTAAAAAACTTGAAGAAATTTGAGTAGCATAATAGTAATTGAACCTTAAAAAGCCATGTGGATAGAGTTTTGGGATGTTAAGTACCTACACAAACAAAACAAGAGAGCCTAGATGCAAATTTTGGATCCTTAACTCCTCCAAGAGCCCTGCATTTATAGCACAAACTTGCTAAGTGAGGAGAGAAAATTTTTCCAATTTGGGTGAAGATAAAGATGACAATTTTAAGGGAAAGAAGGTTGTGAGGTGTGCATGGGGAAGTTTCCATTTTATCCATGCACGCCTACCCTCTAGCCGGATGATATTTGTTTTACAGGGGTAGAGACCTAACCATCGATGGTTAGGCCAACTGTCGATGGTTGACCCCTAGAAGTAAAAGGTTTGAAATGGATCAAAATCAATATGTTTTAATATATTTATTAAATAAGGGTGCCTAGGTGTTATTAGGTGACTAGGGTGAGTTAACTAGGTAGATTAGCTAACTCAAGTCAGGGATAGGTCTAAGGTGAGGTGACATCGAAGACTAGTCAAGGGGTGGTTTTCAAGTGTCTACATTTTGCCCCTTTTTATTATGTGGCTTTAGGTCAATAAACCATAAAACAAAAATTAGTTGTTGACTGGTCTAGGTCTGATTGCCTTGAGTATGGGAGGAGGGTAATGTTTCCCCCTCAAACTAGGAGTCAATGTGGTAAAGGTCAAATTAGGTCAGGGTTTGATAAAAGGTATAATGAAGGTCACGAGGTTGGGCATTTGAGATGCAAGTATGCCCACAAAATGCAACTAATTGTGATAGTCAAAATCATGCAAGGACTAATATTTCCATGTTGGTAAAAATAAGGTTGGGTGCTAGGATTAGTGATAAGGTAACTAGCCTTCAGTGTTGGTCATAGTTGATTGGGTCACACATGTCAGGTGTCCTAAAAAGGGTCAGTGTTTACTCAGGTATCTAGGGTAAGAAGTACTCCTAAGAAAAACATAATGGGTCAGGTCACGCATGAGGTGGTACATAATGCAAAATGTCAATAGGGTAAAATTGGTTAAGGTGGTCATGATGGCCAAATCAAGGTCATCACAAGGTATGCAAATAGGTACCAACATCAAGGTGGGTGAAGGTAAATGGGTCAGGTGGTTAGGTGGGTAGGGGGTTGTTGAGCTTACTTCTAATGCACTAGGTAAGAGGATGTTGCCTACATAGTCCCGTGGATAGTTGATCCAACTTGGACTTCAAGCTAAATGTAGTTCTTGTTAGGTTAGGGGAGAGGGTGACTCCTGAATAGGTCAAGGTGTGGTAAGGAATGGGTTACCCCTATTGAATGTGTTTTTAGGTTAGAGAAAAGAAAGGAGGAGAAAAGGCAAGTAAAATGAAGTTGGACCTCAACCATCAATGGTTAGAGGTCATCAGTGATGGTTAGGCAACTAGGGATGGCTAGGCATGGGTATGATCGATGACAGTTAGCATCAATTGATGACAGTTAGGCAACCATTGATGGTTGGGTGAAAAACCCTAAAACCATGGTAAAAAGGTCAATTGGGCCCATTTTGTCCTCATTTGTGACTTTAAGAACTTTGTGCATTATCCAGTCAAATCATTGGTGCAAAGAGTTCATATGAGTGTGTAGAAGTGTGTTGAGTTATTGAGAGGAGTGTGGTGTGTGAGAGGGATGGTGGGGTCGAGATGGATGTAAGAGAGGCTCATGGGCAAATCGCTGAGTATGGACTGAGATGTCACCACCACTCATGAAATGAGGTAGGGTTTGTTTGTTTTTTGTTTAAATTGACATGGATTTTAAATTAGAATAATAAGATGTGATGGCATGTGAGTGGTAGACTATGCTGGTAGAAGATGTCATAGGGTTTAGTTCTCTTAGGATTTTGAGAGTGTATTATAAGTTAGGGGAATGTGGGTAGAGGCTGAGAGTGGCAAGGGGTATGTAGGGGTGTAGAGGGAATTAAAAAATGGTAGGAAGAGAGCTATAGGATAGTTTAGGGGGTTGTAGATGAGGTTGGGGGGTCAAGGCTCATTGTTGATAGTCATGAATAGTGACCATCAGTGGTTGACCCAATCAACGATGATCGACCCTATGGTACAAAAAGCCCTAAGGAGATCATCGATAATTGAGGAGACCATCGACGATCAAAGAGAAGGGTGTGTGAGTGGTATGTTTTTTATTGAAGTTTGTAGTAATATTTATTGTTAGAGATAATATGTGAAAGATTGTTAATAGTATGGAGATAATTAGGTTAATAGTATAGAAATGGTAAATATTTTTGGTTAGAGATGAGTATAGGGTAGAATGGAATAAGAGTGTGGTAAGGTTAGATAATTGTTATGTAAATAGGGAATATTTGTCACATAAATTTTGGTATGATTGGTGTGCAGGCTCATGAGCAGATCCAATTGCATGATCAGGTCCCAATGATGTTTGTAGAGGTGTAGGATGTTATGTTCGTAGAGGACTAGCACCATATAGAGGCAGTGGGCTTTGGAGTGATGCATCACTACCAACACCTATTGAGAGACACTACCATGATAGTTACCCTCATCGAGAGATGGGATCTTGTAACTAACAATTTTTGGTTGTCTACTGGAAAGATGATCATCTTGTTAAAGGATGTTCATAGGATTACACGTCTACCTATCCATAGAGATCGTATCTACCACATAGAGGGGAAGGAGATCAATTATTTTATGGGTTGGTTATATAGAGGAGACAAAGTCTATGCATAGTTTCATATAGGTGGTTTCAGCATTTGGCCACTATACAAAAGGGCTCCAAGAAAGAGACATTTATTGATGATGATGCAACTGGTCGTGACCTATTATGCCTTACCTAATTCAGTAGGAGGGGGATTTCCTTGTGTTTTGTTAGGGGTTTTTGTAGAGTTAATTTTTGGAGAGATCATGTTTGAATGGGGGTAGGTAATCCTAGTTCAAATTTATAGGGAGTTGTAGGGATTCAGAGTTCACAGGAGCTATGGCATCAGTGTTGGATTTGTGCTTCACTAGTGGGCATACGAGCACATATGTGTGTTGAGACCTTTGGACCTACCTATAGATGGGTATCTACCAACATATTATAGGGTCAGGATCCTATAATGGAGGAGAGGTGGTTTGATCACAAGAGTTGGTGGTGGTGTGAGGGACATAGAGTGGTTTTGGGGTGCTCTGGAGAGTCTAGCACTAGGTGATATAGTATGGAGGCCATATATGACTTGGCCTATATGGGATGGATATATGTAGCATATATACGCATTATAGAGCTGGAGATGGTATATGGTAGATGAGATGATGAGGTAGATCTCATCCTCATAGAGAGAGTATGACAATATTTTGGGCTATAGTAGGGCATTTTGCCTAATTTTCCTTAATACAGGAGAGATGAGGTAGAGTTTTTATTTCCTGAGCCATAGCCATAAGAGGAGCTATTAGATTATGAGGAGCTTCCAAATAAGGTGAGAGATGATGCCACTATTACAATGGATTATTTGACATGGTTTCAGGGTAGATATGTGGCAGTGGATTTTGGTTAGGGAGATGGAGGCTAAGGGCCTATGGATGTTGACCCAACAAGGGGACCAACACAATGTGATCCATAAGCAACAACACTAGTAGGAGCACAGGCTCAGATTGTCATGTTATAAGGATATATTACCACTCTTGAGGGCCAACTAAGAGGAGTGACAGTGCAGAGAGATCAGGCCCAGACATAGGTTACCACTTTACCAAGTCAGGTGGCCATTTTATAGGGGCAGGTTACCATAGTGATAGGAGAGCGAGACCAGGTGAGGGTCTCGCTTGATTTGGTGACACAAAAGAGAGACTCTCTATAGTGGGCCAATGGAGTAGTAGTGGCACCCCCAAGTTTTGTGACATAGACCAGATATCTAGCAACCATACAAGAGTTGTGTTATTATGTGGGCATTATGCTAGCACAGTGTCCTAATAAACCAAGGTGGGGTGAGTACCAGGTGAGTTTGACAGGTGGACCAGCACTTGTAGCACCAGGTTAGTAGGTGATGGTAATGGGTTGATAGGTATATACTCTAGGGGAACCACCACCAGATGTTGATGCTAGTGGTTCTAGTTCAGGTGCTCCAAGTTCATGAGCAAAGATCTCATGTGATGTATTTTGATATTTTAACACCAACCTGCGTGCTAAGATGTGAGAGATGTATTTATGAGTGAGAGATATGTATATTTGTTGACACTTATTGATATATATATATATAGATGTTTCAAATGATTGAGATGATTTTTATGTTGTTCATGAATGCTTATGTATGAAACTTATGATGTTGATGATTATCTTGCATAGTATAGGCATGTGATTTTGATTTATGATATGACGCTCATAGGATGATGTTGTGATTTGATTATGATATGATTATGATAATGATGTTTGTATGATGATGTTATGATTTAATTAATGTTGTTAATGTTATGAGGTCATTGATTATGACGTTAATGTTTTAATTATGATGAGAATTTTGATGAAGATGTTTATTATGTTAGTGATGATCATGTTATGTTATGTTATGTTATGTTAATGTTGTTGGCTATGTCATTTGGGAATGATGTTAATTTTGTGTTGAATGATGAGGATAGTTATAATATAATGTTCACATTAGGATGATTGTATGGATTATGCTTTGTGAATGGATATGATGATATAAAATGATAGTTTGTAGGGAAAACGAAACGTTCACATTCACTTGTTTTGGATAAGAAAAGGAAACATGGTGCCTTTTGCTAGTGAGAACCTAACAATAAGAATCCATAGATGGATTGACTTAGTGAACACAAACCCATCAAATTCTTCAAAAAAGCATGCTTTATTAATAAAGCATGTATCTTGACCACTTTGTGCCAAGTAAGCTCATAGTCCCTTAGGTATGATTAGGATGTGGATGATAGATAAGGGTGTAAATGTTGGAGTGGAGTCATTGGCTTTTCCATAGGCGACCAAAGAACCTTAGTATACAAGTCCTTTTCTAAACTTATAATGGGTAGAATGATCAATACAGGAAGTCTAATCATGCCATATATGAGAGCTGATTATGGCTTATTTTGGATAAATAGGTAGACTGATCGATATGGGTAGTCTACAAATGGTAGATATAAGAGTTGATTATGGCTCACTTATTGATTGTGCTTATTATTTTTGAATTTTCGTTAAATTTGTTGAAGTTGATCGATGTGGGAAGCTTCTAATGAATATTGTTTAGCCATCCTTCAAGGGAGTGGTCTAATATTTTATTGTGCATAGCTGTCCTTCAAGGGAGTAATCTATTTCAAGCAACTTTTGATTTGATGAGGTAATTATCCTTTAAGGGAGAAATCTACCATTTATTTATATATATGGATATGTTTTAAACTAAAATTAGACATGGACAAGTCTAGTCAGGTTCAAAAGGTCTACCCATGTAGAAGCAAGACCTAGGCACAAAGGTTCGTTAGAGGAAGGGGTTCTGAGAAACAATTGATCATGGGATTCCATCTATTAAAAGATGAAAATTATCCATGAGAACCATGTTATGGATAGATATGGGGTACCCATATTTAGGATTGGGCTATGACTGTAATAGAGGAATCACACGGTTCTATATAATCAATCAATCCCAAAAGGAGTAGAAAATAAATGAGGTGGAAGAAGGTTAATGATCCAATGGGATGAGCTTAAGGTAGAAAAAAAAGTGGATTTGATCCTTATTTTAATAATGAAAAGAGATGCAAATATGAAGCATTAAGGGGTTCAAGTTCTAGCTTGCCTTCAAGAGAAGACAAGCGATAAGCACTCAATCCATACTTATGGGTTATAATGTAAGGTCCTAACCATTTAAAATCAAACTTGCCTTTTTTGGTCTTCTCCATGTTAGTGACATGTTGGTTTTCCTTGAGGATGAGGTCTCTGATGTTAAACTTGTGTATCTTTAAATGTTTTTTATATGCTCACTTGATACACTCTTGATAAATACAAAGGTGATTAAGGGTAACAAGGTGACATTCATCAAGAAGTTTTAAGCATGCAAAGCATTCTTGAAGATAGTCACTTTTAGAAAAAAATCTCATGCAAGAATATGTAAAGGGATGGAATTTGAACTTCAAAAGGTAGAACTGCCTTAGCTCCAAAGATGAGAGAGAAAGGTGTAGTTCCCATGGTAGCTTGAATACTAGTGTGGTAAGCCCATAAAGCAAATGGGATATGGAGGTGCTAGTCTTTACCTAAAGCACTGATCACCTTAGTGAGTATTTTAATGAGGGTTTTGTTGGAAGCCTTAGCCTGCCCATTGGTTTATGGATGATAAGGTGAGGAGAATCTTAAGTCGATACCGAAAGTGTCACAAAGATCTTGGACCTTTTTATTCTTAAAATATTTTTTGTTATCAGTGATGATTTTATGAGGAACACCGAAGTGGCAGATGATGTGGTGGTTGATGAAATCAATGATTTTTTTGGCTTTAATTGAGATCAATAGGATGGCTTCCACTTATTTGGTAAAATATTCCATGGCAGTGATGATATATAAAATTCATTATGAGGAATGTGGATTGATCTCTCTGATAAGATCAAGACCCCATTGTGAGAAGGGCCAATAGTCAGTTGATATTTAGATACCATGAGGAGGTGAATGATGAAGGTTAGCATGTTTTTGACATTTGATGCATTTCTTGACATAGTTGCAACAATCCTGATTGAGCGTGGGCCAATAGTAACCTAGATGAAGAATGTGTTTGGCAATAGCCAGACCACTAAAGTGCCCACCATAGATATTGTCATGGGCTTCTTTAATGGTGTAAGAAGCCTTATGGCTATGAAGGCAACAAAGGATGAGACCATCAAAGCCTCATTTGTAGATAATGCACCCTAGTATGTAGTGAGAGGTACCTTGCATGAAAGGTTTCAAGCATTTCTTGAAAGATCAAAAGGGAGGACATCGATGTTAAGGTACTTGAATATTTGATCATACCAAATGTCTATAGGTGACATTTCTATCTGATAAATGGTAGGAAGATTAGATTTTAGGTAAGATGTCATGATGAAGAGGTAGATGGTGACAAACATTTTAGACTCATCAGGTTGAGATGGAATTTTGGATGCAAGGGAAGCCATCATGTCCAAAAATTTATTGGTAGAATGAGGGACCAATTAGATAGTGTAGTGGTCAAATGATGCTAAAAGTATGTTGATAAGTTGTTTGTACTTCAGAAGAACATCATTTTTGCATTGATAAGCTCTTGTGACTTGGTTGATGATAAGCTGAGAGTCTCCAAAGATGCTAATTTTTTTAATTCCCAAAGCAAGAGCGGTTTGGAGACCTATGACCAAGGCTTCATAGTTGGCTATATTATTAGTACATTTAAAATTGAGTTTGAAATAAAGGAGAAGAGGTTTTTCATTAATGGGAATGAGGATCATGTCAGTTCCCCCACCATTTTGACATTTAGAGCTATCAAAATACATAGTCATTTGATAGGTGGGTTCTTCCAAAGAAAGAGTGGCTATAGACTCATTTGAAAAGGTAAGAGGGGGAGTTTGATTATCAGGGAGAGGAGCTTTAGCTAGTTGGTCTGCAATGACCTATCCTTTAATGGAATTTCATAGAATAAACTCAAGATCAAACTTAGCTAAAAGCATGAGCCACTTAGCCATATGTTGGTTAAGATATGGCTTAGAGTGCATATACTTGAGGGGGTCAGTGTTAGTAATGATGTAAGTTTTGTGGTTAAGAAGATAATGACAAATTTTAGAGGCTATGAAAACTAAGGCAAGGCAAAGTTTTTTAGAATGGGTGTATCGGGTTTCATAGTCAATGAGAGTGCGGCTAATGTAATAAACAACCTGCTCCTTATTTTGGTCATCGTGATGAGTGAGCATGGATCTCAAGGAATGATCAATGGTAGATATGTATAAATAAAAGGGATTTCCTCTTTTGGGGGAATAAGGACTGGTGGAGAGAGAATATACTCCTTGATTGCATCAAAGGCTTTTTGACATTCTTTGGTCCATTTAAAGGAGGTATCTTTTTTGAGGAGGTGGTGGAAAGGCTGATAATGATTGACCAATTGAGAAATGAAGCGACAAATTGATTGAAGTTTTCCTTGCAAGCTTTGAAGTTGTTGCAAGTTATTAGGAGGCATTTCCAAAATGGCTCAAACTTTTATGGGGTCTATTTTAATGCCACGAAGGGAAATAATAAAGCCCAAAAGTTTTCCTGATAAAACCCCAAAGATGAATTTCTTTGGGTTGAGCCTGATGTGATAATGGATTAGCCTTTAAAAGATGATATTGAAAACAATGAGGTGATCTTTGCGGTGTTTGGATTTACCAAGCAAATCATCAACATAGTCCTCAACTATTTTATGGATGAGGTCATGAAAGATATAAGTCATGGCCCACTGATAAGTTGCTCCTACATTCTTTAGACCAAAGGGAATGACATGATAGCATAAATTTCCACATGGGGTGATAAAGGATGTTTTATTTTGATATTGAGGGGTGATCAGGATTTGGTTGTATCCTGAAAAAGTGTCCATGAGAGATAACATTTCATGGCCAACAGTGAGATCAATGAGTTGGTTGATGTTAGGTAGGGGAAAGTCATCCTTAGGGTAGGTGAGGTTAAGGTCACAAAAATCAATGTAGAGGTGAAGGCCTCCATTTGGTTTGGTGATGGGAACAACATTAGAAACCCATTGTGGATAATCAATGGGTTGGATGAAGTTGACGGATAGAATTCACTAGAGTTATTTAACAAGAAGAGTTATATGCAAGTGCATACGATAAAGCTTTTGTCGAACTGGCTTAGCTTCAGGATGGACAATGTTATGAAGAGTGATAGAAGGGTCAATACTAGGCATGTCTTGATAAGACTAAGCAAATTCTATGTTATGGTCCTGGAGAAAATATGGATAGTCTCGTTGCTCTTCAAGGTTTAAATATTGGCCAATTTTAATGATGTGAGGGTCCTCTTGAGTTCCCAAATTAACATTTGTGGTTGGTTCATTTAACCTTATTTGGTTTTTAGGAGGAAGATATTTTTGAAGGGAAGAGTCCCCCGCACCAAGGTAGGTAAGAATGGAATTATCGTCTTGACATTAGATGGTGTTAATGGTAGGTGAGTCGTATGTAATCATCTCAAGGTGGATTAGAGGAATAGTTTTGGTTTGGCCCTCCTTTCGATAAGTTAGGGGGCCCAAACTAAAGGTGTTGATAAAAATAAACATTAGGTGGGATGATGTTAGTATCTTCAAATCAAGAAGATGGGGTTAGGGAGGATAAAGGTTCCTTAGTAGTAGTGGTGATGGGTTTTGGTGATGTGGGCTCCAGTAGAGGAATAAACCCAAAGCCAAATAACTCACAAGGTTTTTGATTTTTGATAATGGTAAGTTTGTGAGGTCCTTGTTCATAAAGGCCAAAATCAAACCCCTTCCAAGTGCACTAATGAAGGTACATTTGGGCAAAGGTCAGGTTGCTAAGATAAGAAAAGTTGGAAATGAATGGTCGAATGTATGGCATGGTAGCAGGAGCAAGGAGTGGTTTATCAAGTTCCCAATTAAAAAAATATGTTCTATTATTAGGAAGGCCAAAGGGGATGAGGGTATCAATATTGGGATCATAAGATGGATCATTTTGGAGATTCCCAAATTTGTGTGGAGAAGGGAAAGCATCCAAAGGTAAAAGTCAATATTCCCCCAGTGTGAGATGTTGAAATGTGGATTACAAAGGGTCTTCAACTAGAATTTGAGATGAAGAGATGGTTAAACTAGTAGATGATTCATCATTATTGTAGACATAAGTGTTGGTTGCTTGGGTTGATGTGGTGGTTTGGCTAGAGGTTGGTTGTGAAAAATATGGAGGTGGAATGAGAATGTCATTGGGTCAATATGTCATATTACAAGAAGCAAAGGGACTTAGATCAGTTTTGATTGTAATGATTTGTCCCTCATGTTCAAATTTGACACATCGGTGAAGGGTGTAAGGGACACAACCCATAGCATGGATCCATCCCATAGCATAGATCCAAGGGTGATCGAGTAACACATTAAATTGAAACCCACCCTCTACAACATAAAATAGTTCAGGGATAGTACGAGGCCCCAAACGGATGTGGAGAACAACTATTCATAGAGTGGTGTCCAAGGTATCATTAGATGATCAAAGAACCATTGAGATTTTAGACATGATGTTTTTAGGTAGTTGGATTTGATCATAAGCATGGAAGGAGATGATATTGATACTTATTCCCCCATTAATCATAACTCTTTTGACACGTGTCTGATTGATGGATGCGGTAATGAAAAGAGGAGGATCAGGGTCTTCATTATGATATGGTAAAAAAATTGACTCTTGAAAGGTGACCATGGAAGCATGTTGGATGGCTCCAATCAAAGATGTAAGAGGTTGGGGATCATCTAGTTAAACCTCTATAGAATGCAGTGTTTTGATTAAAGCTTGACGGTGTTGGGATGAGGTGTTAATTAAGTCATGAAGACTCATTTTGATTGGTGTTTGGTGAAGTTGTTTTAACACCAAGTGTTATATGAATGGAGATGCATTGAAAGAAGGAGTTCCTAAAATAAAAAATTTAGGCTTGGATGGTTGTGAGGGTGAAGGTGAAGGTGTGGTTGTTTGGTTTTGATTGGTTGGTTGAGGGGTTGAAGGGTAAGACCATGGAATGGTTACGTTGGCTTTGCCCTTTTTATTCTATTGGATAACTTTACCCTTATACTTTTGTTGGGCTCGAGACTGAGTCACCATATGAATGGTATGGATAAGGTGACCAATTGCTTGCTTCGGTTCCTCTTATTCACTCCTTGGTGGAAGTAAAGAAGTAGATGATTGGTAGGTGGATTGGATAGGTGGTAAAATAGGCAAGGGGCTTAAAGAAGGTTTGTATAATAGATCATCTTCTTCTAAAATTCCTTGAACAATTGATTGGAGATTTTTGTAGTTATGTGTATCATGTCCAGGGGTCCTATGGTAAAGACAAATTAAATTGTCATTAAACCAGGTTGGCTTGTGATGAGTGGGGTCAAAAGGCTTGATTGGTGGTAAGCTAATGATATAATCTTGTAGTAGCCTTTGTAAAATAGTTGTATAAGATTCTGACAAAGATGTTGGAGGTGGTGGAGTTTGGATTTTGGGGGTAGGAACCTTATTGGGCAAAGATTTCTTGACAGGAGATGTAGTTGGTGGATTGAGCTTGGTCGGTGGTTTAGAAAGAATTGGATTACTTACAATTGATTTGGGAATTAGGGGTCCAGATGATGAAGGTTTAATATATGGGAAAGTAGATGAAGAAAGGTTGGTAAGGAAGGAGGATGAACTAGAGGATTGGGTTGTTATAGGTGGAGAAAAGGGAGATGTTTTTTTGCAAGAAGAGTAGGTAATGGGAATGCTGGAGGGATGTGGTCCCAAAATAGAAGGTAAAGGTGAAGGAGTTGGTATGGACTTAACCTGAGGTTGTGGCCTGGGCAACCCTTCCTTCTTAATGGGCTTAATTAGATTTGGCTTTGGTTGGGTTGATGTGGTTAAGTCCAATCGTAAAGGAGGGTGAGTAGGATTAGGCATAGGAAGGATCCATAAATTTTTTATTGGCTTGATGAGAGAAGCATAGGGTGATTTGACAATTTTGGATGAGATTAGTTTAGATGGTTCATTGGTAGCTTTAGGAGGGGTAGTTGTTGGAGTTGTAGCAACAAGCTCGAGGGTAGACTCAAGTGAAGTGGAAGGTTCAATTTTATTTTGATATGGGAGTCCAAGCCGATGCCAAGAAGTGGCTATATAAAAGTTAGGTTGGGAGGTGAATTCCAAACTTTGAATTAGCGAGGAAAAGGGTTTATAAATGAGAATTGTTTATTGATCATTAATTTCAAAGCACAAACCCTTTGGGGAAGAAGGAGCTGTTTCAAAGTTGTTATTTTTGGTGAAAGGTTCCAAAGATGATGATTGGATAGATGAGGAGATTGACTCTCAAGAAATAATTTCCAAGGGAGGTATAGATGGTTCTATAATAGGAGAGGTAGGGGTAATGATTTCAAGTGGAAGAGCTAGTATAGATTCTTCCTTGGTTTGGTTATCCAAAGAAGTAGGTGGCTCTTCTACTTGGATTAGAGGAGTGGATGAAATGGTTGATAAAATAGTTATCTCCTTGGGTATTTCTACCATAGGAGGGGTAGATGGAATGGTGGTTTCATCTACGGAAGAGGAAGGAGTAGTTAATTCCCCCATTGTGTTTTATACAGGAATGGATGGTGAGTTGGCTTCCTCAATTTGGGTGGAAGTTGGATTAGATTAGATTTAAGTAGTTATTCCAAAACTGATGCATAGGATTCCCCAATTGGGGTAAATGCTTTTGAAGGAGCCTAGTTTTGGGTACGATTTTAACGATTAGAAGAATTGTTAGTTTGAGGTGTTTGGTTGATGGTTGGAGGTGATGTGTTTTTGAGAACCACCAAGTGTGTTGATGCTTTTGCTTTATTATTGGTTGGGTTTGTGGTCTTGGTGGAGGATGATTCAGTGGATTTGAAATTAGAATTTTTATTATGAAGCTTCAACTTCCCTTCATCAATAACACAATTTTCTAATTTGCATGCCATGGTGAATGCTTCATCAAAAGTCCTAAAGGTTTGGACTTGGAGAGTTGGAGCAATGTGTTTGGCACATCCCCAAGAGAATAATTCAATTAACTTGGGTTAGGGTAAGGGGAAGGTTAGTTGATTGATGAGGCCCCTCCATCTAGCAACAAAATCAATAATGGATTCATCTTCAAATTGTTTGATGGAGTATAAATCAGTAAGGGAGACCTTTTTAGATATGTTTATAGAAAAGTGTTCTAAAAAGGTTTGTGCCAATTGAAAGAAGGAAAATATAGAGAGAGTGGGGAGGGCACTATATCAATCAAGGGCAGTTCCAGATAATGACATGGGAAAAGTTTGAAGGAGGATAGGATCATCATAAGCAATCAAATAGAAAGTGTGATGGAAATCTCTCAAGTGTTGTTGAGGTTCCTCCTTACCTTGGAATTTAGAAAATTTAGGTAATTCCCATTGAGAAGGGTAAGCATAAATAGGCACAGATGGGTGAATAGGTTTGTTAAAAATTTGGTCATAGGACAAAAGATTAGGTGAGGTAGAGATGGTTGACTCCAAATTAGTCATTTTATCCATTAGCATTTTGATTGGATCTGGTTGGGGTTGAGAAGCCACATAATTGAGAGGAACATTTTGTTGAGGTTGGCTCACGGCAATGTATGAATAAGCGGCAGATGGTGCTGAAGAAGCCACATATTGATAGGTGGTGGAAAAGGGTTGAGATGGTGCCACATAAGAACTAATTGGTATAAAAGGTTGGGTGGATGGTGGTATGTACCCTTGTGGGTTAAGGACATACTGGTAAGTTGTTATAGGCACCTGTTGAAAAATGGATGTGGTTGGTATAGTGTAGGTAAGAGGAAGTTGGGTAATGACCCTAGTGCTGATTGGGGGAAGGTTTTGAGGTATGGAGAGCACTAAGTTTTGAAGTGGAACTATGACCAAGGGATTGGTGGAAATCAAAGGGAAGATAAAAGTAGGAGTGAAAGATAATACCATAGTAGATGGGGCATAGGTGACTAATGGTAAGGTTGAACCCACATGGGGTGTGGTAGGAGGTGTTTGGTTGGGAGGTGGAAAGTTGGTTTGGGCTTGGGTGGTTGAGATTTTGGAATAGGCCTGAGTAAATGGTTGGGTTGAAGTGGTACCTATCATAAGATGGGATGGCATGCCTAGAAAAGGATTAGAAGAAGGAACCAAAGCAGAAAGGGCACGGTGGGCCAAGGTATTGAGGTAGTGTTGTAAAGCAACTGGATTACTATCAAGAAAGGTAGTAAAGTCCAAATCTCCTTTAGATATGATTGGGATTCTAGAAGGAAAAGGTGGTGGAGGAGAATGGTGAGGTGAATCATAAGGAGATTTGTCAACATCTGAGGTATAATCCATGGATGGAGACGAAGGTGATGGTTGGTTGTTTTAATTTGTCACTTGTTGTTTGGTTAAAACCATATGAGAAAATAGGGAATGCTATTGTGACACTCACACCTCAAATAGAGAACAAACCCAAAATAATTTCAAAGCAATCAATACATACACTAAGAAGTGTGTTTTAACCTTAGGATTACTTTTAAATCACTTTTGGCTTATGCCTTAAAGAGTGTGACAAGGGAGGTTGGCTTGGAAAATGGGTACTAAAGAGGAAATTTATAGATGGTTTCAGGTTGTTTAGGCACTCAAAATGAAGATCTATCTTGAACTTTAGTACGTGGCTTGGTGTTGGGGCCTACCCCCTCACTTCATGATCCTACAACAATAAGGGTGTCGGGTGCTTATCCAAGATATACTGAGTCTAGAGTTTATACTTAACCGAAGAGCTAAGTTGGTTCTCCCCTTGGTGGTGAAATCTAAGTGGGATAGCTAGGAGGGGGTAAGGTTATCGCCAGGTGATGAAATCCTAGTTGGTCCTTATCTTAAGTGTTGTTTTGATGTGTAAATTATTTTTTGGTTTGGTTTTGTGTGTGATAACAAGTGTGAATGCTATGATGAAATTACTTTGCCTCCTAAGTTACTAGATGAACTAAAATCAACAAGCAATCAATGAATGCAAATGGTTGATTTTTAAGCCCCAAAAGAAATGATTTCATTCGATGAGAAAACAATTAAGGAAGAAAGGAAACTAGGTCCCACCAAGTGTGCCAAAATGTTTCAATTTATTTCCTTCATTAGTTTTGAAAGTAGATAAAAGAAATTGAATATTAAGGTATGTAGATGAATCCCCGGTATAATGTACGTGTTAATCTAGATGAATGTGAGAACCCTCTTTGGCTAGGGAGGATAACTTGTAAATCACAATAAAACTAGAAGGGGATTTGTTAGATGGTAGGTTGAGTGGATTGCCTAGCATATGCTAGATCCAAGAAGCATAAGGCTTTCTAGGGGGCTACCAATCCACTTTTAAGACAATTAAATAAAAAATGATATAATAAATATACTTGCATTCAAATGATAAGAAAGTAAATATGCAAGAAAATAAATAATGTACATGTTCGATAGAAGATATGGCACGGTGGGTCAATACCATGCACAAGTGTACCAAGGTTAGGCTTAGAGGGTCTGGGTAGGGTCTGCAGATAGGCCAGGAATAGAAATAAGGGTTTGATTGGGTGAAAAGGGAAAAAAAAATAACAATCTATTATTTTATTTTATTTTACAGTGACCATCGACGACTGGGTGTGATCGGTGACGGTTAGGTAACCGATGATGGTTGGGGTAACTAGCGATGGTTGTTATAACTGGTGATGATTACCTGTGGAAGTTTGTGAAAATTGGGATAGAGTTGAAGATGAAATGGCTGATGGGTAGGAGTTAGAGTATGGATAGTTGGGGTGAGGGGTGGTGTGTAGGTGAGCAAAATAAGGTAGAAAAACTTGATAAGGAAAGAAAACACTAAAAACAAAAGGAAGGTACCTGTGTGATGTCAAGTGAATGATAGTTGAAAAACATGAAGAAATTTAGTAGCATAAAATTACTTGAACCTTCAAAGGTCACATAGATAAAGTTTTGGGATGCTAAGTACCTGCACAAAGAAAACAAGAGAGCCTGGATGCAAATTTTAGATCCCTAACTCCTCTAAGAGCCCTGTATTTATAGCACAAACTTGCTAAGTGAGGAGAGAGAAAGTTGCCAAGTTGGGTGAGGATAAAGATTCCAATTTGAAGGGAAAAAAGGCTGCGAGGTGTGCATGGGAAAGTTTCCAATTTATCCATGCATGCCTACCCTGTAGTTGGATGATTTTTGTTTTGTAGGGGTGGAGACCTAACCATCGATGGTTAGGCCAACCATCGACGGTTGACCCCTAGAAGTAAAAGGTTTGAAATGGATCAAAATTAATATGTTTAAAAATGTTTATTAAAGAAGGGTGCCTAGGTGTTATTAGGTGACTAGGGTGAGTTAACTAGGTAAATTAGCTGACTCAGGTCAGGAATAAGTCCAACGTGAGGTGACATCGAAGACTAGTCAAGGGGTGGTTTTTTAGTGTCTACAATAATATATATTAATATATTAGTTTTATATACTTTATAATCTGATATTAAATTTATATACTATCTATATGGTGGGGACTTTTGTTTATTATGAAAGGGAAATTTATTGAAGCAGAAACATCTTTTGGATATGTTCACACTATTCCTTGAAGAATCTACATAGTTCACAACTTCCTAAGCTAGATTTAGAGTTCATTCTCTCAATAGCCTTATAGTGTGAAAACTCTATATGACTTGAAAATTACCCTACAAATTACAACCTCAACATGTCAAAATTGACAAAACACATCATAATCAAGGTCTGTGTGTCATGCAAAACTTCATCTTCCAATTCAATAGTGGTTAAATAAGTTAAAGAAGATAAACCAATTGAAAGTTAAATTGTCTTTATAACTATTTTCTCTTGAAATGATTGTAATATATTGTACTCTCTTCCTCTTCTTGACAAAAAGACTCGTCTATGAAAATTTGTGTTTGTTTTACATGATAAACATAATTTGTACACATAGTTATGCCATACAATCCTTCTCAAGATTAGGCCCATGAAAATAACATAACTTTGGTTGCTAAGTCCAACATTATACTCATTTATAATCCATCATATTCAAGGTGATTAGAAGACATCTTTTATGCCACCTCTTATTTATTAAATGTGTAATGGTGCTCCTACATTAGTCTGAACTATTTCCATTTAATGTTCAATATAATTTGCAAGTCAAATAAACTAGATCCATCTCTTAGTTAGTTTGTGGGTTGTCAATAGTGCAAATCCTAGGCTCAACATAGATAATATAATGTAAGCCATTGTGATTTGTATATTGTAAGTTTCCAAGCCATGTATAAGAGTATCTGTATGTGATTACCATGTTTTATAGGCGGTAGAGGAATATATTGAAATTTGTTTTGTCCTACACTAGACCAATATAGTTGTCAAGATGTATCACAAAATACATAGGATAATTTATCATCTTGGAATCTAGTTTGTAGGCAATATTTATAACTTATCAAAGAGCTCCACTAACAAGACTAATTGCAATCCATATAAGTTTGATATTATGATACCATGTTGGTCAATGTGTACGAGAACTTTATATTCAAGTTAGTTGTTGTTAACATTAGTGGCAAATTTATGTTATATACTCTCAAAAGTGCTTTCAGTAAATGGAATATTGAGAGATTTCAAAACATTATTGTTGTGCATTTTATGGGGTTGTTTGTTGCAAATAAGTGCATGTACAAGTCAAATTAGTTTTGTTAAGATGTTGTCAACAAGATGTGTTTTTTAAAGTCATGAAGACTTTCCCATCATTTTGCATTAGCCCCATGTTTCATATGTTTTGTCACAATTTACAAAATTAGACTTGAGATGGAGTGTCACCTTGTTGGCAAAAGACTATTTCAAGTGTGATTAGTTTTTAGAACATTTTCTATGAGAGCCTCGTAGTTGAATGTAATATGTATATAGGTTTATCCATAACAAGGAGTTAATTGGCTGAGATCACCAATAAAAGTAATGAATATAAACAGGGGTTATATGAGTCACTACCTAATTCAATAAGAATTAACATAAAATATCAATACGTTCAACATTTTGATAATATTTTAATTTGGCTTGTTCATCTTAATCATCTTGAATTAAAATGTTAATATATAATAAAATTAAGATATTTCTCAACAACATTGCATGTGTCGTATTCTAACTTTTCAATCAATTTTCAAATCAAACATAGAATTAAAAGTTATATATATATATATATATATATATATATATATATATATATATATATATATATATATATATATATATATATATATATATATATATATATATATATATATATAAGGATAAGGTAGCTCCAATGAATGGTTTGTCAATTAATTCTAATTTGAATTATTTCTTGACAAGGAAAGGGTTATGCATTTTTTTGGGTATGGAAATAGAAATAAGGTAGAGGAGATGTAAGCATGAAAGTATATGATGGATTATGATATACTAAGTATATAAGTTTATATGTAGCAAATAGGATCATCAAGATTGTTTTTTTTATTTATTAAGGTAGCTCCAATGAATGGTTTGTCAATTAATTCTAATTTGAATTATTTCTCAACAAAGAAGGCTTATGCATTGTTTTTGGTATGGAAATGGAAATAAGGTAGAGGAGCGTAAGCATGAAAGTATATGATGGATTATGATATACTAAGTATATAAGTTTAAATATAGCAAATAAATCATCGAGATTGATTTTATTTTATTGATATAATTTGCTAAGTTACTTGCTTGAAATATGATACCATTTGACAGTAGCTCCTTTTGTATCTAACTTTTTTAGTATAATATGTCTACATATTATTGTTTAAAAAAAATTATACTTTAGACTATATATTGTAATAATGATGTAGACCTTTTTTATGTTTTAGGTCTTATTTACTCTTATACTACTAATCATCATCAACATGCCTACCACTTTTATCTGAATCATTAGAGCTAGACACATACTTTATATGTTGGGATTTAAACTAGCACCCCTGTACATATAGTTTTTTTGGATCCCCTTGGTTAGAGAAGTTAAAAAATTCCCTCTATATAAAAAGAAATCACATATACAATCCTCCTTACACATAGGTTAGCCTTTCAATTTTTAATACTTATTATGTAGATATCTATTATAATCACTTGAAAGTATTAATTTGTATTGAAAAATATGCAACCATTGCGAATAAAGTATTTTGTCATTTTATTAATTTTTAACATTAACTTTGCAATATATATGATATAATAAATACAAAATAAATTATATCATTTCTTTTCTATTAGTTGAAACTAAATGATATGACTAAATTCTTAAAAAAAATAGTTTTTAATGAAATCTAAAAATATATGTTTTTCATCGTTAAATTGTTTCTAATATTAAAGTTGCTGAAATGATCATTGTGAACTGCATCCATCACATCTGTCCTTTAACAACACTTCTCCAACCCTCTACTTGCCCTACTAAGAGCATCAAACATGTGATATGGAAAGTTGTGAGTGCATAAGACTTAAGTTCTCTAAATTATGTTGATTGGCAAAGACAACATTTATTTCAGCCATTAATATTCTTCTTTCCTAATACTTGAGGTGGGAGTATTTTATTGTGGACACGCATGCCACAATTTACTTTCTCGAGTTTTTTAAAGTATTGGGCTTTTCAAAAACGTACTTTTGTATCGAGAAGATAAATCTTATGACCAATGAATTCGTTAATATAAGACTTAGTGAGTTTTTAACAAAAGGATATATATATATATATATATATATATATATATATATATAAACAACCCCATATTACAAAAAGTATATGTTAGTCTCAAAGAGGCTATTGGCATACCAAATCTAAAAAATTCAAGATAATTTAGATGGACTAAAGATAGACAATTAGTACAAGAGGAAGCTCCTCCCAAACCTGTAAACAAGGTATACACACTTGTTCCCTTACAAATAGTACAAAAAGAAATGTCAAAAAAAAAAATGGGGATCAAGAATCCAGAGAAGTAATTAAGTTAGTATTTACGAATTCACTAAATGTTCTATTCAGATCCCAAACATGATCTTCTTGATTAACTCCAGTGTCAAGCTCAATATTATGCCAATTAGATGTTGATGTAGCCAAAAAAAATCAGCACTCTGATTTCCTTCCCATTAATATGGTTTTAGTGAACACCCTTAAAATCACGAATGAGGATGTCGATGTCTTTCCTACATTCATTCAACTGCCACTGCTAGAAATTAAGGGAAGATTTTTTGTTGAAATGATCAACCAAAATTTTAGAATCATATTCTAGAATAATATTAGTAAGGTACTTTGACTTAGAACTTGGTGAATCGTCGTAGCCTCGACATAGTAAGTTTATGTCTAAAAGGCATTTACTTTATGCCCTCCAATGAAATAATTGCATTTTCGCACTTATGGATTCTAGCAATGTGTATTTTATGAATTATTTTAAAATATTATAATTGTTATGGTCATAGGTTGTCTGGGAAATTCTAACCCTTTATCAACTATGGAGATGGAGATGGAACGACAACTCTATTTGTCGACGTATATATTTCATATTTCCTCATTTGGAGTAGAAGAATGATTGAATAAGCTACCATAAAAATATAATGCTCAACATTACTACAAACTTTCATCTTTCATATTCTTCACTTGTAAAAATTGTTTCTTACATAAATATTTAATACACAACATCATTATTAACTTTCTAAAATAAAAATAATACCATATTATAGAAGTTCAAAATTTTATTATAAAAAAAATATTATAATAAATAGATCCACTATACTATCTATTATATTATTCCTCCAACAAACAAGTAGTAACAGTGCATCACAACAGTAGTTAAAACTCTTGAGAGTAGAAATCTTAAAATCGGGGTCAAGCAGGGGTGCCCACTCTCTCCCACTCTGTTTGGTCTTTATATTGACAAACTTGAGGAATGGATAAATAAAACCGAAGGGGGTGGCATCCAGTTGGCCAGTTTTGTAGTAAAGCTACTTTTATATGCAGATGATCTTATTCTTATAGCAACAACTGCCCATGGTTTGAGGGGTCATTTGAAGGCTTTAGAGCTATTTTTTCAAGATGTCGGGATGCAAGTGAACATTAGCAAGACTAAAGTCATGATCTTCTCTCTAAAAAGGAAACAACAGCAAACTAATTTTATGTTTGAAGGTAGCCCGTTGGAAATCGTCGAAGAATACAAGTATCTTGGCATTGTTTTTCATAACAGGCTCAGTTGGGAAACTTGCAGGGCAAAAAGGATTCAAGGAGGTTGGAGAGCTTCTTACCTTCTCCAGAACAGGTGTAGGAAAGCGGAACTTTGGGACTGAAAACCAAGAAAACCCTTTTTGGTTTGTTGGTCACACCGGTTGTCCTCTATGGGTGTGAGGTTTGGGGAAGCAACATGTCAAATCACAGATGGAGACAGTTGGAAAGAATTCAAAAACATCTTATCACCAATAGTCTTAAAGTTAAAGCAACTGTTCCATATGAGATCCTCTTGGCGGAGGCCGGTACTTTCCCAATGGAAGCTGTGGCAATTTCACGATTACTAAGCTACCTAAAAAAGGATGAAAGCATGGAGAATCACCGGTGGCCCAAAATGGTGGTGAACGAGGTGTTAGATTGGAGGAAGAAGACGTGGATGAAGCAAAACATCAAGTGGTTGGGAAAGTGGGACATTAAGTTACATGAGTGCCCTAACACCAAATAGGAAATAAAAAAGTTTGTGTTAGAAAAATTCAGGACTGCGATGTGGACAAATCAGATTGGGTGTAAAAACATGCATTATATTAAAGAGTTCAATCCCACTTGGGAACACGGGGATAAAGCATACCTAAGTGCCGATCTTAAAGGTAAAACTAGGCTCCTAGTGGCACAATTGAGGACCGGTTCACACCATCTTAGGTGTGAAACTGGTAAATGGACGGTTCCCAAGGAAAGGTGGGAAGATAGGACTTGCATTTTTTGCAGTGAAAGAACAGTTGAAACTGAACGACACTTCATTAGGGAGTGCGATGCGTACAAGGATATACGTATGCAGCAAGATAACAACATGAATATGGGCAGTTTTAGTGAGTTATTTGAGGAAAAGAGGCTACACAACACAGCCTGGCTAGTGTAAAGATTCATAAGAGGCGGAATGACATCGAAAAGAATCTGAAGAACTCTTAATGGTCTTGACACTTGGTCCCATACACTGTTTGGTCTCATGGACGTTATTAAAACTCATTCATTCATTCAAAACACTATCTACAAAGGATGGAATTTTCCCAAAAATAAAAATATAAATATAAATCCCTATAATTCTAACCCACGCTCATTTTTAAAATTTTGTAAGTAGTTGAACATGGCCGCCTCCATAGTTTGACAATGGAAGCATTAAAAAGGGCATTACTTCTTCGGTGGGGCACTCAAGAGAAATGACATTGTTATGACAGGGGATACGACATTCAAGTCAACCCGTCCAAAAAAGAGTTTGATGTAAGAGAGCTAGACCCAAGAGAGGAATAAGAAATACTTTCCCGGCAAACCCATGGTTTGATGAGGAATGCAAGATAGCAAAAAGAAATATGCGAAAGAGAGGTATGGATAAAGAGCATAAGAAGGAGTACGTAAAGATGCTACAGAATAAGAAAGAGAAGTATGTAAACAGCAGAAGAATAGAGCTGATTGCCCTCGGAAAAAATAGCCCTAAAAGATTTTGGAAAGAGCTACGTCAAAAGAAGAAACAAACAGAAAACAATATCACCGGAAACCAATGGCTTGAGTATGCGAAGCTACTATATGAGAGGGACCAAGATAAATCTAGACCCCCAATAATCTTTGCGAATACAAAACTCTTCAACACCGAAGACATCATTCAAGGCATAAAACAATTAGCAAGTGGGAAAGCTCAGAATATTGATGGGATGCAAGTAGAGTACTTAAAGTGGGGTGCTGACGTATTGGCACCTCATATCAAACGCATCTTCAATAGGGCCATCCAAGAGGGCTTCCCGAAAGAGTGGACGACTAGTGTGGTTATTCCTATCTTCAAAAGCGGGGATACCAATAACCCGTCAAATTATCATACTATCATGGTTAATCCCCTCCTTGGTAAACTCTTCGGAAGCATGATAGAGCGCAGAATCAGCATGTGGGCAGAAAAAGAAGGAAAAAGAGCTAAGGGCCAAGCTGGATTTAGACTGAAGCACTCTACTATTGATCATGGAGCTACACTCAGGGTCTTGATTGAAAAAATATGGAACACTCAGGGAGACGAGGCCTTTTGTTGCTTTGTCGACTTCAAAAAAGCCTTTGACACGGTCCCTCGTGACAAACTTTGGAATAGGAAGAAGGAGTTGGGGGTTCCGGATGAGCTCAGAGCTGCTGTCCATAGATTATATGAGCAAGTAAAGGCTAAAATCAGAACTAGTGATGGAATGTCATAGTGTTTTGATAGTGATATAGGGGTCAAACAGGGTTGCCCACTTTCACCAACTTATTTGGACTGTACATTGATAAATTAGAAGAATGGTTAAATAAGGATAGTGGGGAGGGGATTCAACTAGCTAAGGATGCTATAAAACTGCTTCTTTATGCGGATGACCTCATTTTAAGTGCCAGAACAGCCAGCAGCTTGAGGGAACATTTGAGAGCACTTGAAACTTTTTGCCAAGAGGTTGGAATGCAGGTGAACACAAGCAAGACCAAAGTAATGATCATCTCTTTGAAAAGAAAAAAGAAACAATATACCTTTACCTTTGAAGGCAGCGCGTTAGAGATAGTCAAAGAGTACAAGTACCTCGGGCTTGATTTTCATCACAAGCTCAGTTGGGAAACGTGTAGAGCAAAAAGAATCCAAGGAGGATGGAAAGCGTTGTGGTCTCTTCAAAATAGGTGCAGGCTGCAGAGTTATGGGATTGGAAGACTAGGAGAACACTCTTCGGTTTGTTGGTCATCCCGTTGATTCTTTACGGGTGTGAAATTTGGGGCAGCAGTATGTCAGATCAGAAATGGAAACAGATAGAGAGAATCCAAAAACACTTCATCATAAGCAATCTCAAAGTCAAGAATTCGGTGCCGTATGAGATCCTATTTGCTGAAACGGGGTCCTTCCCCTTAGAGGCATCGGCGATGATACGGTTACTAAGCTACCTCAAGAAGATTCAAAACATGAAGAGGCACATGTGGCCTAGACTAATTATGGAGGAAGAGCTAACTAGAAGAAAGAACACTTGGAGGAAGCAAAATGACAAATGGGTAAAGAGGTGGGATATTAGCATGCAGGAGTGCCCAAATACTAATGAAGAAATAAAAAAATATGTGAGAAGAAAATTCAAGGGCATCATGTGGACAAAACAAATGGGCAGTAAAAAGGAATACTACCTCAAAGAATTCAACCCCACAGGGGATTTTGACGAAAAACCCTATATAGGAGTAGACATTAAGTGGAAAGCAAAAATGTTGAATGCCCAACTTAGGATGAGCTCTCATCTTAGGTGTGAAACGGGTAGATGGCTAACTCCCAAAGAGGATTGGGAGGAGAGAATATGCCTCTTTTGCAACAAAGGCGTGGTGGAGACGAAACGACACTTCCTCTTGGAGTGCGAGGCATACAAAGACATCCGATACAGTTATGGTGGAACTTTGAAAATCACCACCCTGGACACCTTGTTTGAAGCAACAACGCTGGGTAATACGACGAACCTCGTGGTCAAACTTCACAACAGAAGGAAAGATCTCAAGAAGAAAGTTCAGGGAACTCAAGGAACGTTTTATGACTATGGTCTCGTTTTAAAGAAGATGTGCGCCACTGATGGGTCCCATACACTGTTGTGGTCTCGTGGACGTTATTAAAATCCTTTCATTTCATTTCATTTCATTGAAAGTGGAGGCACGATTTGGCAATTAATTGACTTACACTCGGACGGTTCTTGTCCTGTCTCTACTTTTTTTCAACAAACACGGCTACGGATTAGACATTTGCACATGGCTTGGCAGCTTTTTTATTAAATAATTCGACAGCCAGACTTTTTCATAAGCCAAAGTTCTGTATATACTTTTCTTGTTTCTTCTTACTTCAGTGCTGAACGAAGACGAAGATTAAGATTCGGATGAAGATGGTTTCTGTGGTAGTCTTGTTTCTCTGTGCAGTTGCACTGCCTCTTCACATCTCGCATTCCTCTCCATCTTATTATTCCGATCAACATGCTCTTCTCTCTTTCAAGAATTCTCTCTCCAGTCATTCTCTGCACGATTGGTCTCCCAGTCACAACATCTGCAATTGGACTGGCGTTACATGCTCTCATCGTAGGCAGCGTGTGGTTTCCTTGAATCTCACAGGTATGGCTTTAGTCGGCCCCATCTCTCCTTCTATAGGAAACCTCTCTTTCCTTAGAGTACTTGCTCTCAGGAATAATAGCTTCCAGGGCCAAATTCCACCTCAGCTGGGAAATCTTTTTCGCTTAAGACTACTTCGACTGTCTAATAATGATTTGAAAGGCTCAATTCCCTCCACTCTGGGAGGATGTTCTTTCTTACAGGCACTGAGTATGTCTATAAACAAGTTGGAAGGTTCCATTCCACCCTCTCTAGGAGGTTGCCGTTCTTTGCAATATGTAAATCTTGCTTCTAACCATCTGAATGGCAGCATTCCCTCCCAGATTGGCCTTCTTTCACATTTAAAGGTCCTTTACTTAGCAGGAAACCAACTGACAGGCACAATCCCCTCCTCCCTAGGAAATCTGTCCTCTTTAACTGACTTACAATTGGCCGATAACAGACTCCATGGTGCTATTCCTGTTGAATTGGGTATGCTTATTTAATTCAGATTTCTTTCTCTTGAGGACAACACCTTTACAGGACCAATTCCCACTGCCCTTTCCAACTGTTCTCATCTCCAATATTTGTCATTATATCAGAACTACTTAACTGGCCACATTCCCTCCGAGTTTGGCAAACTATCAGACTTGCAAATGTTATATTTATGGGGAAACCAACTCACTGGAGAAATACCAAGCTCCTTCTCTAATTGTACTCTACTTCAATTCCTTAACTTAGAGAAGAACCAACTGAGCGGCAAAGTGCCCTTGGAATTGGGCAAATTGCTCAACCTTCAGTGGCTTAATTTATGGCAAAATCATCTTGTGAGCGGAAGCATCGGTTTGTCTGTTTTAACAGCCTTGACTAATTGCTCCTCTTTAGAACACCTAGATTTGTCTGAAAACAATCTCACTGGCTTTTTACCCTCTTCAGTTGGCCGGCTATCAAAGTCACTCTCCTATTTGAGTCTGGCCTCTAATAAAATTGAGGGGAACATACCAAGTGACATTGGCAACCTCACAGAGTTGATATTTTTGGAGTTAGTTGACAATCTATTCAATGGGACCATCCCATCCACGCTCAATCAACTTCCAAAACTAGAAAGATTGTATCTAGACAAAAACAATTTATATGGAGAGATTCCAAAAAGTTTGGGCCAGGCAAAAAGGCTTGGGTTGTTATCGTTGAGCGAAAACATGCTCTTGGGACAAATTCCAGATAGTCTTGGGGATCTTCCACAACTAAGAGATCTTCTTCTTCATCACAATCAACTGTCTGGGAAAATACCTGCCAGTTTAGGTAGATGCAATGGTTTGGAAAAGGTGGATTTGTCTTACAACAAATTGACAGGAAACATACCTCCAGAAGTTGCAGGTCTTCCAAATCTCCAATTCTATTTCAATATTTCCAGCAATTTGTTACAAGGTTCTCTTTTAGATATGAGCAAAATGGTAATGGTCCAAGCTATAGATGCATCTCTCAACCACTTCTCAGGTCAAATTCCAGCCGCACTGTCTAGCTGCACAGCATTGCAATATCTGAATCTTTCTTGGAATTCATTTGACGGCCCAATACCAGCATTACTCAGTCTTCTGAAAAATCTCGAGGACATTGATCTTTCTAACAATAATTTGTCTGGTCCAATCCCGATGGCTTTCAAAGAGATGAAAATGCTTCAACATATCAATCTTTCTTCGAATAGGTTAACAGGAGAGGTTCCAAAGGGAGGAGTTTTTGCAACACTTGATAAGTCTGCAGTTATGGGAAATCTTGGTCTTTGCGGCACATGGATAAATTTGCAGCCATGTTCTCATTCCAAACACAAACAGTTTTCAGTCTCCAAAAAGCTAATAATACCAGTTGTAATTGGCACTGCAATCTTCATCATGTCTTTATTATTGTTCCTATATTCCTATAGGAGGATGCATACTAGTCGGAAAGCCCTTGCCCTCAATGTATGGCCCACAAAAATTTCATATGGAGAACTTGTAGAGGCAACTGGTGGGTTTAGCCAAACCAATTTCTTAGGAGTTGGTAGTTTTGGATCCGTCTATAGAGGGATACTAAGCAATGGTACAAATATTGCTGTCAAAGTTTTCAATTTACAAAATGAAAATGCTCAACAAAGTTTTGTCAGGGAATGCGATGTGTTAAAAAGAGTCAGGCATCGCAATGTGATCAAAATCATTTCGGCTTGTTCTAACCTTGATTTTGATTTTAAAGCACTAGTTCTTCCATTCATGTCAAATGGAAGTTTGGAGAAATGGCTATATCCTCAAGGGGAAGAAGAATGCAGATTAAATTTGAATGACCGATTAAAAATAGCATTGGAAATAGCCCAAGGGATTGCATATCTGCATCATCATTATTTTGTGCAAGTGATTCATTGTGACTTGAAACCTAATAATGTCCTATTAGGGGATGATATGACTCCATATATAGCAGACTTTGGCATTGCCAAACTACTATTTGGAAATTCAGTAGATTCATTGACTTCAACAAATGCACTTAAAGGATCCATTGGCTACATTGCACGAGGTATAGATTTTGCACTATTATAAAATACATTATCAATAGACCATTTTTCTATTTCGTATGAATGCTTAAAATGACAAAGAATCACTAAACATTGTATTGTATTATAGAGTATGGAACGGGTGGAAATCTTTCAACAAAAGGAGATGTATACAGCTATGGCATTCTACTTTTGGAGTTGTTGACGAGGAGGAAACCAACAGATGACTTTTTTGTAGAAGGTCAAATCAATCTACAAAAGTGGGTAGGTATGTATTTTCCAAACAAAATCATAGAAGTGTTGGATAATAATCTCCTTAGAGATGTTAATGAATCACAAATATCAATGGCATGTCTTACTCAATTTATGAAAGTAGGATTGATTTGCACAAGGGAGTTGCCTCAACAACGCCCACATATGATGGAGGTAATTGAGAGATTAGAGCAAATAAGAGATACATTTATTGGTGCTCCTAGAACGTTTCAATTGCCCATAGATATCGCCCCTTTGCTCGAGAATACAAGTTATATAAAAAATACTAATCCGGGGAATCATGAAAATTCATCTACATCTACAGCGTAACTATTTACTCAACAATACCAATTGTTAAATATTGTTGTTTTAACATTTTTTCTTATTATGTTCTCTTATGAAAGTATAATATTTTAAATTCTCTATATGTATTTAGTATATTGTTGTGACATAATGTAAGGATCACATGTAATGTTCGGCCAAAATGGATGGATGTGAGGATGACGTGTAATTTTTTTTGAAAACTTGATGATATGTAAAACAGACATGGGTATTGATTTCATACACATGTAAATAGAAATAAACTTCAAACAAAAGGGCTATCATATTTACTCGTCATGTTTCTTCATTCTTCTTTTTCTTTATAAAGGAAGGAATGTTTCTAGAGAAAAAAATTAGAGAAATAGCAATATCTTATGTTCAATTATTAGATTTGAGATAATTATAAAATAGGGGCACTACTTAAACTACAGCCTAAAGTGAGAAAAAATATAAAAGTATCAAATATTTTATTCATTTAAAAATTTGAAAATGTTTTATACTTGCCTAGGAATGAATAAAGATTTGTAGGATTTTTCACCTATAATCCTATCAAATCAGTTAGAGACCATTTTTTTTGCGATCACGAATCATGGAGGACTATAAAATTCATGAATTTTGCAATTATTAATTCATTGGCTGCGTTTTTTCCTTTTCCTAAACTTCCCATAGAAAACTAGTTGGGGAAGCATCTTTTTGTGTAAACTGTAGTGAACATTGGATTTGAATAAATGGCTGGCTGGTAGAGCATCAGACTTCCATAAATACAAACGATCAATATAAAAATTTGAATTCCCTCTTGTTTGAACTTTTTGCAGAGTACAAAATTATTAATCTATATGAGTGAGTGTTTTTTAATCTGCACTTTCTGTCCAACTTAGAAAATGTCATTTAATTTAAATATTTTAAATTACATTTTAGAAGGTTTATGTAAAAGAACTCTCCTTCATAAAGAGAAACATGTACTTACTTACCTCATTAAAAGGTAGTGGTTATATATTGTATAAATAATTTTTAATTATACTATTTTTCACAAATTTTGAATTTGTGTTTCTTTAATTTTCTATTGAAGTTCTAATTCTGTTTATTGAATTCAGGGTAATTACATTTTTTACTTGTTATAATAACAAAGTTGTATAATTTATCTATTCCATAAGAAAAATATATGAGAAATAAAACATAGACAATCAAAAAGCTTTAAAATGTTTTCATGGTAAAGAGTAGATAAATTACACTTTAAGATAGCTTATTCTTGTTATTGACATAGTGGAGTTAATGGAGAAGAAATTCCACGCTTTCTATTTTTTTAGTGTATATTTTAAAGAATAAATTTAAAATTAGAGTAATGCAGATTTCATTTTTTTGGTTCATGTTTATAGTATTTGATTTTTCTTATGATAGTTTTAACGAATCCCATCTATTATGATTTCTGCACTCTAACATCTATTATATCATATACACATATTACATCTTGCAACACATATCTTTGTTATACAATATTTTCAATACATCTCTGTTATACAATGTTTTGTTTGTAATATTTTTATTTATTATATTTTATATTTAATGTGCCATTGTTGTAAACTTGACATAACATTAATATGTGGTTTGAAGTTTTAATTTTCAAATATATTTTTATGATATCACTTGCCTATCATTCAAACCTATAAAGCAAGTATCAATGGGATATTTGAAGAGTGAAAAATAGGATTAAATTAATGTTTTCAAAATGTTAGATAGAGATCAGTCTCCGAAGATATTGGTATATCCTCTTCGTGTAAATTTTTTTGTGCACTATCACGCACAAGATCAAACCATGTTGAAGTCATTATAGACCAAATAATTTCATCCATTGATTAAAATCTATGAAAGAAATCAAATGAGTATAAAATATATCAGAATTAATTACATAAAATGACATATAATAAAACTAAATTGTTTTCCCAACAACATGAGAATATCCCCTACAACCTACCCCCATACACAGTTCAATTACAATGTGTGTATTTTTTAGGCTAACATTCCTATTTTCTTGTAAAAGTTTGATTTTCAAATCATGTCAAGAATCCCTTAAAGTCATTTTTTCATATAACATGCAATTCTAGGGCCTCCAAGCCTGTCATATATCCAAAAAAATTGTCACATACTTCATGTTTGTTGAGTTGAGTAAATTGAATTCCACGTAACTGTGATCTCCCAATAGATTGTTTTAATTGATCCACGAGTATGATGTTAGGTAGCAAGCTATCAATGAGGGTAATCAACTTCATTAATCATGAAACATACTTTATGTCATCAAATTTATTCCACAATTTATTTGCATTTTTTTAAGATGTTAAATTATGAAACTAATGACCTAATTATACTCACCAAGAAAATAAAATCTCACGACTTAGATTATACACAAAATTTAAATAAGGCTACAATATTAGATGAAAATCCCTTACATTTGTAAACAATGTCATCTTTTCAATGCTAGGTTTGGACAAAAATGCTTATTAGTCTCGAAGGGATTACTATAGTTTTCGTCTGCGTATTGTTATTTACCAATCAAAATTTACTATTTATTATGTATTGAAATATTTAAAAAAAAATAGTGATTAAGTTGTACATTTCTTAACAAAAAATTATTAAAAAAATCATTTAACTATGTTTTGATCGATGTAAAATTTTAAGATGTTATTAACACACAACATTGCTGACATCATAAACTGTAACCTATTGTGTTAATGCTGAAGTGGGATGTTGTCTACTATATGATCAGGTGTCAGGGATCTCTAAATGGAATGGCGTTTTAGTTGCCATTAACTGCTCATGTTCATCAATAGTTTGGAGGGTTTTTTTCCGGATTAATTTAGTGTTAAATTTTATCTGCTGAATTCTGTAGAAGGTACAAATGCTGATAACGCCTAGGGTTTGAATTGTTATTTTTCAATTTTTTAAGTTTTGACAGCTGCAGGGAACTGCATTTTCAAATTTTTATTGCTGAAAGTCATTGTAATGCAAACAAAGAGGAATAAATTATCAAAATCTTGTCACAGACAGTCATCAATCATCTGTATTCCCTGAGTGTGACATTGCAATTCCTGCGAGTTCACTGGAGAGGACGCCAATCTGTCACATCTTCACCAGCTGTGAGTGTTAAAAATTCTATAATGGAAATTGATCTTAATCTATTTAGCCTACTAAATTTGTGGATTAACTAGTCAAAAAAATTGTTTTTATTGCTACGAGCCCTCTGTCATTCCATATTAAGGTCTTCATGGATGTGTGGGTTTTTAGGGCGGGCATGCGGATCGAACCCGTCATTAATTTCTAAATTCTCTCTCAGCTTCAAACTTGCATTCGTGACCACCTCACCAAACCTTGTATGAAAGTGCTGTGAACTTCACAAACCCTCGGCTTTATCCAAGACCCTAGATTTTCCATTCACAATGTTTTCTCTATCCTTATTTATAAGCTCCTTCCTTGCAGCGGGAAACTTACTCACTGGACTGAATTCATTTCATTGCTTTTATCCGGGTGGGTCCCATGGGCACCGAGCTTAGTGAGGCGCAGAGACATCGACAATAACAGAAGGAAAACAGCTACGCCCGCGCACAAGTTAGATTTCTATCGTGATTTCAACATGCCCGATTTGAAAAATTGCGGTTGACAATGAATTTATTTAAAACATTGATTTCCTCAATTGTCAATTTTATTTACCCATAAACAGGAGCAAGCTCATTGATAAAAACCCTCACATCACTTTGGGTGTAGCCATTTTAAATGTCCAATCAGAAGGATTTGTAACACACCGATGTTCCCAAGCCTTTTCATAACCTTAGGAGCAGGCAGATTTGACTGCAATAAAAACTCATCCTCCCTCAAAATATCTCATTATCAGTCTGCAATTCGAACTTGCTCTTGATCAATTTATGCCTCTACATCTGCAAGGCATGGTTGACTTCAGTCAACTTTAATTTGTCAGTTAGGTAAGCATCTTGGTTTGTGCAAATGCTCTTCCTTGCTACGATAAAACTCCTCTGAATCCATGCACACAAGCATTAAGATTCTATACAAACAATAAGGTCTTCTGGTTTGGGATCGGTACTATCAACACATTCAATAATCTCCTTTTCTATAGTGGAAACTAGTCTTATTAATCTATTTAGTCCATTCAAATTGTTTTTTTTAGATTGGTCATAGGTGTAAGTTTCAGTTTGTTTTATGTTACTGGGGAGGTGGAGAGCTGGTTGACTTCAGCAGTGATTAAGGAGGACATGGTCTGAAGAATGTTGTTTTTGGCCTTTTCCTGCTTCCATGAGCTTCAGCAAGCAGGATATGAAAACATCAGCAGTTTCTAGGGAAATTTGGGTCATAGTGTAAAGGATTTGCCTAGAGGAGAGTTTAAGAATGGGGTTTGAAACTTTGAATTGATGCATTTTTTAATTAAAGATTGATTTGTTAAAAACTTGGTGGTTGTGTCCCCTTCTCAGATGCACATGGGTATAGATTGTTTACAGCAATAGGTTTCTTTGTTTTGCTGTAGTGCAGAGACTTTTGCAATTGGCTGCTGCTCTCTGAGTTCAATGTTCGTTGTGAGTCCTTGTTTTTGGGTCTGTTTTTTGTGTCTACGCCAGTCAGCATATTTGAATTTTTAAGGTGTTGTAATATGTTCCCAAAAGTGCTTTTGTTCTGTTCCACCTGAGCTAATTCTAATCCTAGGGAGAGATCTACAAATGCTCAAAGCAGCAAGTAGATAAACACGTTTCTTGTAGTAATATCAGATCAAACTTGACACCGTGGATTAACTGCTCACCACAACTTGTTATGTCGTGATCTATAAGTTCATGCTGGGATTTTCTCTTTCATGAGAGTAGGTCTAGCTGAGTGTTGAGATTGTTTAACAATTGAAATTGAGGGGGGTGAAAGCATCCACCTCCCTTGTTGCTTGATGAGAACAAATACAACTAAACTCTGCCCCTAAGCTCCTAAATGCATCATAACCGTCCTTCCAAAAATTCCTAAGACTCTCAGTCCCCTTGCCAACATGCCTAGATTTAACTTTTATCTGGCCAAAGCATGTGACCTTGGCGAAAATGTGCTCCTCCTCTGCAGTAGTCTCAGAGCTGTTGCCTCATTTCCTTCTCCTCAACAACAATGTAAACATAGGACTGGAAAAGGTCACAGAGTCTGACTTTACCCCTGCCAGTTGATGGATCATATTCAGTAATGGAACTATTGTATAATTCAGCACTTTGGATGCTCGAGTATGGGAGGCCTCACCAGATGTACCATCCATGCCAAATTTTTAATGGAGTACCTGACAAATATCAAACCAGCTGATTCATTAGTGCAGATTAACTAGTGGCAAAAACGTAACATTGTAATAATCGTTTTACTAGTGAGTAGGATATAATGATACTACCAAAGATTCTCAGCTCCACAAAGATTGAAGAAATTTGTAACACCCATATACACCTAGGTCCAGTTGGTGTATTTCTTTCCAATTGTGCCAATTTAAAGGTAGTATGTAGAGTAATATTTTGTTAGTGAATTGATAAAAATAAGGCCAAATAAAACCAAGGCCCATTTGGGGCTTCCAATAGTAATTGTCAAAATAAGGGGGGAATAAACATAATGATTAGAAAAGTAGCTAATGGAGGGAGTTTCATCTTTGATTAAAGATCTAGTGCATGCCCAAGATCCAGAATGCGGTGAAAAAAACATTGTTAACATGCCCTTGATATGCCCATTTTTGAAAAGGATGTACATATTTTAATCTAATTAACAAGGTCCAACTCCCAATCTAACGCATTTATTTCGTTGAATGGACAGTTAAAAATTTGTGTATGTGACTAAAGACCAAGATGCGAGGGTTTCCAATCACTGGTGAGAAGGTTATGATAACAAATAATAATTATGTCTGTATACACTAGAAAGTAATCTCTTTGATAACTCACACAACCCTATTGAAAGCGGACAATCTAGGGTGTGTAGAATCTGACCTTATACATGATTCCCTTAGGGAAGAAAATACGGTTAAACAGAGGAAACCTCGATGTTGTATGATAACAACCTGCAGTAAACAGCATTGACCCCTCCTCTCCTCCCCTCCCCCCTTGGTCTAAGAACCAAATGACATCTTGAGTGAGGTGAGTAAAGATATCCTATCCTGGAATCAGCCATGTTTCTGGTGCATTTTGTCCTGTCGTTGAGATAAAACTTACTCTTTGACTTAAAGTAGGAGTGAAGAATGTGAATGCAGCCTGATATTTGCACATGTATTCAAGGCTACCTTTCGCCTGAATTTGGAAATGGTGTTGCCTCACTTTTATATATACAATGTACATCATCAAATTTGGAATATAAACTCCCTAAGGAAGTTAAATTTGGCATCGGCCGAAGATGTTGGCTGCTAAAAATATTAAACAAGCCTAAGGGGTCAAATTCAGAATGGACCAAATATGTTTTTGGCATGGGCCGAAAATGTCCAAAGGGAACTAAGGCTAAGGTGGAGGGCTAATGAGAGGCACATGAGTGGTTGCTAGGCCAAGGGAAGCTCAATGAATAAAATGGAGGGTGGTAGGTGATTGAAGTAACCTAGAAGTACATTTAATGGACGTAATACACTTGAAGCTACAGGTCCAAAAAAGGTGGTTGGGCTTTCAGCCGAGCCTACTCAATTCCCATCAAATGATCATATGTGAGGTCAATGCATCTTTGACAATAAAAAGTGTCGCTGAATGTATCACTTGGCAAGAAGACAATAAATTCAGAGCATTCAAGTGGGTGTGGTAGGGGGTCCTAGATATACTAGGAAAATCATTTATCACATGCCACTTTCCACCAGCAAACTAGCAAATTACATGTACACTTGCAGATGCAGGGAAAACACAAGATACATAGAATTTATATTGAGAAATCATGTGGCACTTAGACAAACACAAAAAAATGTTTTTATAGTCAGAGCCACAGTCAATTTTCAACTTCATGCCACCATTATTATATCCAACATAGGTAGTCATAAGAAGGCGTGAAGAAGAGGATAACAAGAATCTAAGTAAACAATACCAGAATCTGAAATTGAAGATGACGATGACAATGAGAATTCTTCTGAGGATAGTGCCGACAGAGATGAAAAAAATCATTGCTTGCATCTACACACATAGCATAGTGTTCAGCCAAGTACCTCATTGATAAAAACTATTTTCCTCAAGGGTCTACCTCTATTTCCATTTCTTTAGAATGAATTGTTTCTTTCATTATAAATGAGACAACGAATCTTCAGAATTTAGGGGTTGAGAATCTTAGAAAGAATGGACGGTTGACTTTTATTGCATCCTTTAAACACCCTTACAATGTCCAATATTAATACTACCATTGTGTCTTTATACACTTAATACAAGGTGCACGATGACTTTTGCAACAATATTCACACCAATCTTCTTGTTTGTCCGGTAGTCATGTTCATTTATTGGGTACTTGGACAGGTTTCTATCATTAAAACTATAATTACCCCTAAAAATGCAATGGGCATCCTCTTGGTTTCTATCAATCAATTACTTCTCTCTTCAAGTCAGTAGTTATTGTTATCAATTACTTCTCTCTTCAAGTCAGTAGTTATTGTTATAAAGGAAAGCATGTACATGAGTTTTCAGAGACCTTATTTGGGTTCGTTCTTGCCTGCCTGATAAAGAGATTGTAGCTATGCACCTCCTATCCCACTTGTCTCCTCAAACTATTCCAAATTCTGTAATTTACTTAGTGATATACCTAATTCAAGATGGCAAAGAAAGCTCAGTACACTTATTCAATAGCCATCAGTAATTTAGTCATTTAAGAAACCAATGGACCAGTATGTGCTACTTAAGATAACAGTGACAGATAAACAATCTGAAACAGGTTTGCAACCAAATGACAATTGAGTCATCTGTTGAGTAGGCCTTATCTCTGCCCTTAGTGGTCCAGAGCCTAGTGAACTGGTTTCCGAGGGAAAGGAGCAGCCTTTATCTATGATATGATACAGTTCGAACCTTCCACTTTGTGATAGTACCAAAGGGACTGGGAGAGTCCTTTGGTTCCAGTTCTCAATCAGTAGAAAAAATTGAATTTTATGCACAAATATTTCATTAACAATGACAATGAGCATTCTTGTAAGGATAGTGCCGACAAAGAGATGAAAAAAATCATTGCTTGCATCTACACACGTCACAGTGTTCAACCAAGTACCCCATTGACAAAAACCATTTTCCTCAAGGGTCTACCTCTATTCCCATTTCTTTAGAATGAACGGTTTCTTTCATTACAAATGAGACAATGGAACTTCAAAATTTAGGGGTTGAGAATCTTAGAAGAATGCACGGTTGACTTTTATTGCATCCTTTAAACACCCTTAGAATGCCCAATATTAATACTACCATTTTGTCTTTATACACTTATACAAGTTACTCGATGACTTTTGCAACAATATTCACACCAATCTTCTTGTTTGTTCAGTTGTCATGTTCATTTATTGGGTACTTGCACAGGGTTCTATCATTAAAACTATAGTTACCCCTAAAAATTCAATTGGCATCCTCTTGGTTTCAGTCACAGTACCCTATCAATCAATTACCTCTCTTCACCTCAGTGGTTATTGTTATAAAGGAAAGCATACACATGAGTTTTCAAAGACCTTATTTGGGTTGCCTTTTTGATAAAGAGATTGTAGCTATGTACCTCCTATCCCACTTGTCTCCTCAAACTATCCCAAATTCTGTAATTTACTTAGTGATATACCTCATTCAAGATTGTGAAGAAAGCCCACTACACTTATTCATTAGCCTTCAGTAATTTATTCAATTAAGAAACCAATGGACCAGTGTGTGTTACTTAAGATAAGAGTGATAGATAAACAATTTGAAACAGGGTTGCAACCAATGACAATTGAGTCATCTGTTGAGCAGGGCTTATCTCTGCGCTTAGTGGTCTAGACCCTAATGAATTTTTTTTTGAGTAAAAGGAGCAACGTTTATCTATGATGTGATACAATTCAAACCTTCTACTTTGTGATAGTACCAAAGGGACTGGGAGAGTGCTTTGGTTCCAGTACTCAATCAATAGAACAATTGAATGTTATGCACAGAGATTTCATTAACACACAAACATGATTCGTTCACATGCAAATATGATATGGTGGACGTTGCAAATGTACTCAAGTAGAAGCAGGGCAAATGTTTTGGTGGGAGAGATTGAAAGAGAGTACATGTATGCAATAAAAAACATAAGCAAATTCATGGAAAGTTTTAAGCTTGTCCACTGAAATGGATGGAGGTAAATCAGTTGATCTTGCAGGGAAAAGAAAACGTGAATCATATGGTTGATTAATTCGTATAGAAGATGATCTACTAGTTAGCCATATTGGATGTTGAAGTAAATGAATAGTTGTCAATTGTAACAACTTGTTGGGTGCTAACTAGAAACACGTGGATTTTTTTTTTTTTTAAACACATTATAAATAGATTACACCATGAGAATTTAAGCAGTGATCATACCAAATTCTCTAAGAGTGATAACTATAAATAAGCACATGTCATCTAACAGTTACTGATCACTATCAGTATAAGAAAATGCATCATACTATAATTATATAAAGTAATTACAAACAGACAACGATGGTTGGTACAATAATACAACTATTGTTGTTGAAGTATAACAAAATAATATAATTACATTTTCATTAGGCATTTAGCTTTAATACAATAAATAGACACTATGCTCCACGGAGCTCGAGTCAAACCAATTCGTATATCTATGATAATCTCAAGTGTAGATTTCAAATAAGTATTGCAGTGAGAAGTGAGAGCATCATCTAAGCATTTTTCACACCAACAATGAACCATTGATTCCCCGCACAATTCCTTATCAGGGAATGACCCTTCACAGATAGGTAGATAATGACGGTGCGGGAATCCAGATAACAAGCAAGTACTCATGTGCTGTATGATTTTTAAAACTAAACATGCAGTGTATCATGGAAAACATGTTCTATTACAAGATATCGGACAAACATGTAAAGCATATTCATGAAATGATAATGGCACACAAAACATATTTTGGCTAAGAATAAAAAATGATAGTGATCTATAGATCAATCAAATTTGTACACACCACTTGATCGAATTGTCTTCATTTGGCATTGTAATGCTAGTAAGCCAATGAAATTCATCTCTTTTTACTCAATATCAACAATGTGAGATTAGTCAAACATAGTTTAATTATAAGATTCATACACTTTACATCCTACTAGCAATTATATCACATAATATGCTACACACAAGAGTAATAAAAGCATACATTTATTTCATCAAATATATGAATGAATCTTACATTATTATTTATCGTATACTAGAAATAATGACTACAGTTTATCACACTTGGGTAAAATAAACATTTACTGTAAATTTCAACTACCACTATTAGTTTTCAAACATACAACACTCTATGATATCTCATATTATCATAGTTTAGTATTCTAAGACAATTATAGTTTTTCATAATCAATCATATAAAATAGTCTTAAATACATGGAAATATAAGCTCTATTCAAGCAACTAGTTATAACAAAGCAAGTCATAGTTTTCACGAAACATATAATATTCTATTCTAGTATTTGTTACACTCTCAAAAGTTGTATGCACGCATACATTTAATTATTCAAATTTAGGTGTAAGTCTAGACATAACAATTACAGTATATACCACTCGGGTATAACATACATTTAGACTATCGTTCTAATTGAAATATTCTCTATGACATTTCATAATATCATAGTTTATCGCACATGATAACATTTTATATTTATGAACCACCGGTCTTATAATTTTTAGAATCAGATAACCCATATACATAAATAATAACCAAGTAAATACGAATTATACCACTTAGAGATACATACATTTAAATTGCATTCTAGCATTCAAAAGAAACACAATTTATAGGCACACACCAAGATGCATTATTTTAAGCTAAATATGCCTATCTGTACATAATATACTCACAATATGTATTCCACATAATTGTTCATTACTGTATGCTAACAGTTTAATCATGCTATTCTCAAAGAGTCAGATAATTCATAGCCAAGTTGTACTATAATCTTTTAAATAACTTAATTTTATTTATAGAGACTATTTTATTATAGTTATAGCCTTGGTCCTTTGGACACTTTAAGACTCAATAGAATCACCCATTTAGTTACAAGCTTAGACATATGACCCAATACACCCATATATGTAATATTTTTATATGGTTGCTTAAGTTCATATATAAATATGTTTCTTGTATACAAATAAATGTATAACATAAACTTAACTATGTTTTGAACGAACATGGTTTTATCTTGAAATGTGAAGTTAGGAGTTTATATTCATGTTGACACAGTGTCGCAACTCTCGAGTTTCGTGACCAAATGTGTTTATATTTGTCAACAACGTAGAGGTATACAATCTGATATACCCAATGTACGTTAAACTCTTACGATGATCCCTAAATCCTCTAATACGTTTATTTCCATTGTACATTAACATGTTCAACAATATAAACGATATCACTAGCCTTTACAATACTCGATTAAATACTCAATCAATATAATTTTATTGACAGGGTATAACCAAACATAACAATATTTTCGTGATATTAAAAAATAATTAATTACTTTCATAGAAAATAATAGCTTTAATATGAAAAGCCCTTACTGTTTCAACAGATACGATAGATGAGATCGTTTTTGTTTTTTCTTTTTCATAAATTTCGTTTAAACAAGCATACATTCAGGGAAATAATTCATTAATAAAAATATACCAGAAGTTTAGCATAGTATACTTGATTTACTTGATCATGACTTAAAGTCAATGATATTACTTGTTATAAATATCCAAGCATAGAAGATGTACGCTGGAGTGTAACCCAATTAAAAAATCCCCATATATACATATTTCGTTGCTACTATTTACCAAGTTGTTGAACACATCTCATTTATATATATTCTATGCTTTCCTTATCAAATTATTACACTTCTCAAATGTACCTCATAGAAATATATATATTCTGATGTAAATCTTGCATCTACTCTTATGGCGATCAGAGTATATTGAGTAATAGCGATTATCAATAAATTGAATATCAATTAATATATTCATATCTACATCATATTGTATTCAGATATAAATCGCTATAATAATGGAAGAAGACATATAACACCTATTTGTTGAGGTATAGTGTTGCATACTCAATGCAAGTCGCTGTAGGGTTAATAAATCGTTGCATGTTAGTCTAATGTAAATATAAACCATTTTAACTGGGTCATTGCAGATATGGTTTGCTACATGTTTAATAATAAGTTGCCCCTAATTAATGATATGAGTCACTGGAGTACAATTGAAAATTGTTGCACTAATATCTGGTCAAAAGGTCGACATATTATTTGTACTTCTAATAATACAATTTCCCTTGGTATGCAGATCGCCACTCTCCTATGGTGCCTGGGAAGTTATTTCAAAAGGTTCACTGAATTTAATATCCAATTGCTAGTTTATAACTTATGTAGCTTTGTCGAGTGATTATAACATAGCATAATGGTGATTTTAACATAGCATAGTGAATTAAGTGACTCAAATAGAATAAACAAATCGTTGTATTTTTTAATAATATACAGTCGAGAATTAAACTTAGCGATTTAACTAAATAAACTCAAAAAATTACTAACAATTTAACGCTTTAAATAAATAATTCAGCAATTAATAAACTACTTAATTAAGCATGGGGCGATTTCACATCCATTGACCGCTACTAACAATTGCTAAGTCGTTGCATTCTCCTGTATCTCACTTCGCTATAATTTTATATATCCCATTTCACCGTACCTCCTTCATTTTTCTCCTTACGCCATACATTTGCTTTACTTCCCCCCATCTCTTCTTTTCCATTTCACCAGAGAAGTCGTTGCCATTTTTCTTTTGCTTCCCAATCTTATTTTGAGTTTTATTCTTTTTTAAAAATTGTGGATGTATTATCATTATTCTTTATCGTTCAGTTGAAAATCCCTTACCTTATACTTAACTTCGAGCTTCATTCAAATCATTTGATGTCCTCTCTTCTATTTTTTTATTTAATTTTCATGCAATAGTTCATCGTTTATAGTTTAGTTTCCAAAACCAATGATTTAACTTTTAGTTTCATTTTATTTCTTTAATCATGCATAAATTCCTTTCATTTAGGGTTTCAATTTCAGCTTCAATAATATATCCTCTTGAGCTTTTATTAATTCCATATACATGCATAATTCGCCGCTTAACCACTTCATTTTAAAAATCTCAATATGAATTCCATTTAATATCTTAATTTGTGCATGTCTGCTTAAGTTATATTAAAATGATGATTTTATATTTCTCCTAAACGTAAATTATTCATATAGCTCTTTAAGTTAGTATTTAGGATTTTAAATTTCCTTAATTTAAACATAAAAAGATAACTATCTCTTTAAAAGATACCCTAACCAATTAATAATTCAATTATTTCAAGATGAATATTAAATACCATTCGATTTGTAGCCAAACAACTTTAATATCACAAGTGTTCTACAGTTAACGCAATTATTAATACTCTTATACAAAAAGACACCAAACCAAGACAATGATATTTATCGAATATCATTTAACCCTGTCACCGTCTTAGACAATTTCTTTTGGTGTAAGTATTGGCAACATTTATCATAAAACAACATTGTATGATAATATCTATGCACTATAATCATACATGAGATAACACAATCAAATCATTATAAGCATCAACCAAAACATGATCATAGCAGAAATATATTAGCACTCAAAAACAACTATCTAAATCAAACAAAAAGTTAAACAAGTTATTCTATTGTGGTGTGTGTTGGGTTACTATCAGTTTCGCTATCATCCTCCAATCATCTCATCTACGTCATCCTCTCTGATGATGCTCTCCTTCCATCATGCTCTGAGGGAAGGATCAATCATGTATCCACCTCACGACAAGTAGGTAGTTAGTTCAAACCATCATATATATATCAACAAATGATGTATAATTAATACAATGTACATCCATAATGTACAGAATAAGAAAGTGTAGATATCACATAATCAATTCATTATATAAACTAATCAGCGTATCACTGTTCTATAACCAGTATATGTCATAAAGCTCAAATCAAAGCAATAACAATATAATGATAACCATAATAATCCACAGATTCAAAGGTTATAAAACTTAGGGTGAAATCGAGATGGAACATCAATGGTCATAGCAAAATCACATATGCAATGCCACTAGTGTGTAAGAAAAAAAGTAAATAACTCAGAGATTGTAAGCCAAAGCATAATCACACCCATAAAAGAGTTGAAATAATGGATACTTTATTCATTTTTAAAAAGTTGCATATATAATACAATAACAAATTGGAAAGATAACTTCAAAGAGAGAGGAACAAAATCCAAACCTTAGTATCATGGAAAAGGTATTTCTGTGAAATATCCACATTGATAATGTGTACCACCTCAATTTCCCGATATGAAATAGCATCAAATAAACACCTTGATCCACAACCTAAATCAACCTAGTAAGAAGCATGAAAGTAAACATAAATATAAAAAACAAGTCCAGATCGAAGTCAAAAAACAACATTCAATATAGTACTATACAAAGGACTTTGCATGATGCTCTTTTATAATACATAATGCGTATCCTATTCTTTGTTTTGATAGAGGTGGACTAAATAAAGCTCGTTCCATCCTCTGTTCTAGAGGCTATTGTAACTTCAAAAACTTTATAGTCAACTCTAAAGATGCTACTTAAATGTAAGTGAACCACAAATCACAAGATTCAACTATTCACAACATCTCAATAAAAGGAAACAAGTCAATATACTACTTGAAGATAAATGGGGAATTTTCCCGGCACTCTCACCAGTAGCAGCGAATGTCTCATTCATTGAAGTCAAAGATATGCGAAAGGTTTTGGACTCGATAATAGCTAAGTGAGCTACACATGCCTCTAGCTAGGGAATTACAACACCTATCCCTAATTCAAATTTAAAGTTTTCTTTGTATTCCAAGGATTCGCTTACAGATTCATTTAGTAATCAAACACTGTAGGAGATGAATGCTATAGTGCCAAATGCATTATCAGAGATGCATAAGGCAGAAACTGGCAGCTCAAGTGAAGAAAATCCTTGTTTAAATCTATCATCAAAAGATGACCACCCCTCTCTACACTAATACGCTCACTTCCAAAAGTGGTTCCAATAACACGCAAAGCTTTCAAGGCAACATTTTGTAAAGCATCACTCTTGTTTCTATAAGAATTATCAAAAGTGAACTCAATGTTAACCTCTCCTTTCTTATTCAGTATTTTCACATTGCCCCTGTGTCCACCAGTCTGGATACTAGCATTTGAATGAGAGATTTCACCTTTCTTCTTACATTTTGAATTATGAAGTTCTTCTTTGGAATCATTCTATGACGTTGTCTCAATTATGGAAGAAAAGACAGGTTTAGTTAAGTTGTAATAATTATAGCAACTAATTAGAAGGTCTTGGGGCAGCATGCCATCCCAGTTGAAATGTGTTGTAAACGAGGTTGGCAATTATGCCACCAAAATCGCATCTCTAGAGATCTTTTATAAACCTCTAAGATTTGGAGTGAGTAACACCCTCTAGATTCGACACAATCACATAAGTAGAGATAACCAAATACTTATGTTTTTCCATAGTTAATAGAATGAAATACTAAAATTGTAAAATGAGTGAATATGTAAAGCTTCGCTTAACATTGATGATTGTGCTCTACATCCTCACAAGGAGAAATGAATGTCAACAATACTAAATAGTAAAGAAGTGAAATGAAAGGTAAAATGGTTATAACACACTTTTGTATGTCTATCAGAAGAAAAAAAAATTAATGGATTATCCAAAACACCGAGCTTTCACTTATTGCAAAGCAAAAATCCAAAAAATAACAAAACACTCCCAAATCACAAAATATTGACAAAATTGGTAATATATAAAACAATACCTAGATATGATCAAATTATTAGAGATTTCCATAGTGCTTTCAAAATTCAAAACTAGATATCAAGCAAAAATATTCATAACCACATTGAAAAATTCATGCTTAAAATTTAAAAATAAAATACCTAAAACTTGTGGGAGACAACAACAGAAATATTTGACCTGCTATAGATGCTAAGGTTAAAATTTTCCCATGATAGAGCTCCTAATGACCCTCATATGTGGATCCAACTAATGCTATAATCCCATAGAGCTAGATGCTCTTGTATTATATTCCAATTGAAAGGCACTATGCTTCTTACTATCAAGAGAGCTTTCATTGAGATCTAGAACCAATGGTAAAACAATATGGAACTTGAAAGTACAGTCTTGAATCTGAGGGAGCCATCTTAAGTGCCTTGCAACAAAGACAAGCCATACAGTGTATGTATATCACAGTGCAGTCAAATGCATTCCTAGCAGGCACAAACCTGAATACAAAAATAAATTAATAATATCTAATTAAAAATTGCACGTGGAAGCCTTCAACGTAACATCAAAATACATAATTGGGTTGTATTTGGGTTAATTTCACATTGATAATAATTGTGAGACAAGGATGATTTATTAGGCACTAAACTCACCAAAAGCTTTGCCAATGGGGAAAGAGGCTAGAGAGTGAGAATTTCAAAGTGGAGAATTACACCCTACTAACAAATGCTTACCCAAAATACATGAATAAAAATGTCATTTCGATAATGACCATTCATGGAGGTCATTTGAGTAATGGCTAAAACATACATGAGTAAAAATCCTACAAAAATTAATATTGAATTAAAGTGATAGAAATGTTTCCTTGATATCAAATTGTGAGAGGAATCTCCAACTCCTAGATGGTATGCCATTACATCCACAAAATATTCTTGTGGGTCGATCTTCATTGTCAATGATTCAACTGACTTCTCAGAAGAGCTTGATATATAAACAACTTGAAAAAAACAACTTTCAATTTGTTGTGAACTTCTTTACCAACCTTTCCTTAGTTTCCTTATAAAATGGCTCTTTTTTACCAATCCAAAGGCTATTTGGAGGAGAATCTAGGACGCTGTAGGATTTAGCAATTCTCAAAACTAGTTGCAAACTCAATGCAAGATCTTTTTCTGCATTTTTGTTTATGGATTTGCATAAAGTCACTATTTTGTTATGAAATACAGAAAGAACTACAACTGCAGCTGGAACCTTCTCATAGTTCACACATTTCCTTTGAACAATTGTTGTGTAAGTGGGAAATCAAGAGGCAGGTTGAGAGGAGAAACATTTTCCAAGGAAAACAAAGGGTCAGACTTTTAAAATGTGAAAATATAATGATATTACCATCTCATATGAAACCAAAAGAAAATTTAGATGCATATTAGTCATTTCAATCATGAGTAGAACCAGAGAGGTGTCCACTAGTGATGCAGGGGCATCTCAAAGCGTCTAAAGAGTTTCATGGAGGACTTGGTCAAAGATGGAAACCATCCTTTTCTAGCATACAAATTTCCAAGTCATGTTTGAATTTGAATTCAAACCTTTGTTTTTTCCCCCCCAAAAATGTTGTCTTGAGAGGAGTAATTATAAAAGTGACTGTAAATGTAAAGGTGAAAAGGTGAAAGAGTAAAAGTTGGTTATAAGAGAATCTCTTACATTGGGAGATGGTTGAGCAAATAAATGAGTGGTTGAAAGTCTTTCAACCTTAGTATGTTGTTAGGAAATCCTCTCTCATTAGCATGTTTGTTAGGTTGAAGATCTTGTTTAGTTTTGTCTTGAGCCCAAGATGGGCGTAGAAGTTAGGGAGGAGACTCTTTCAAAAAGAGAAAAATCTGCATTAATATTAAAGGGAGAGAAGAGAAGAGTACATAGAAGGAAAAGAGAGGGATAATCTGGGGAAAAAGAGTCTGTAAGAGTTAAGGAGAAAAGGAAGATTGGATGTGAGGACAAAAGGTGTGGAGATGTTTAATAAGGCCTTTGAAGGCCATTGATCATGATCATGGATGTATTGATCCCTCTATTTTAAGTACTTTTGTTTGATTAAAATGGATGATGTTGATTTTCATGTAAATGTATGCAAACAATGGTAACATCTGTAGAATTCTAGTTTCAAAAGTATGCAAGCCTGTGTGCATTTTCCTCAAGAGTTTAAAGAACAATGATCATGTTAAGGTGTAAAACATGCATAAGGAACCTTTGGGAGTATATTGAGAACAAGTTGAAAGTTTGAAACTAGTATTATGTGATCAAGAGATCTAAGAACATTGAATGCTATAAAGGTTATAAACAGGGTAGTTTAAAGCATACACAGTCCATTATTCAATAGTAGATCAACGTGAAAGCAGATGCATGGAAGTATAGAAGTATGGGAATATAGTCTTGAGATAAGAAAGAACGTAAATGATTAATAAATAGACTTTAGAAACCGTCATATGTCTTGAAGATTATAAGAGCTTGCTCTCAGGCATGTAGGTGATTGTCTACAGGTATGTGCACAAAATTTGGAATGTTATGAGTAAATATGGAATGACAAGATCATTTTTGCATAAGTACATGAGTAAGGGAGGTAATTAGATCATTGTCATACTTGAACATCATCTTAAAGGACTATTAACTAAGGATCTGAGAAGAAATCCTAGAAACCCCTGTTGACTGTTAGGAAACCTACAAGTGAAAGTAACTTGGATAGACCTTCTTAGACTGAATAAAGGGTTATTAAGACTTGGAAAATCAATGGAAGAGGGTGTATGATATCAAGATAGACTTCAAAAACATTATAGAACATTCCCAAATGAAATAAATGTGCTCTCGGGCTTGTACATGACTAAGACAGGGAAGTATACTGAGTTTGCAAATTTTGATGAGGAAATGGATTGATTTTTTTATGAGATCAAGAGGATGAGAATGTGGTTATGTTGACTAAGGTGCTGGAGTGTTGATGGAGTAATTGGAAGGTCTATAGGATCAACATTTGACAAGGAAATCCTCAAACCCCTGTTGATTGTCATGAAAACACAAAGTCAATTGAATTGTCTTGTGTTAAGATGCATAAAGGATTGATTTGATAAGATTAATGAATGAAATAGTTGAAGGACATTTAGACAGACCTTAATCACTAATTTGGAGCCCTTTAAACACTGTCAAACACTCCCAATTCCATTATTTGTGCTCTCGGCCTTGTGCAGACTTGGGAAAGTCCTAAACTAGGGTTTAGAGGCTAAAATGAGTTTCAACCCTTGAAAATTCTTGAAAGTTTTTAATATGACCCTTGATGATGTTTTCCAACTGTTGAAAGTGGTTTTATTATGGTACAGTATGGAAAAGTTCAATTGCAAAATGAGTCCTAAGTGCATGCAAGGAGAAAGGAGTAGGCCAATATAGGAAAAGTAATTTTCTCCAAAGACTAAAAAACATTTGATTCACCTGTAGGAAGAAAATGGGTATCCAAAAAGGTGACTTTTTTAATTTGTAAGTTCGTACAATGATCAGGACAAGGAGGGTTGCAAGGAGGGCTAATTGGAGCAAGGGCTAAAGAAGGAAGTGCCAATCCGTACAAAGGAACCTCAGGGGATTTTTAGGTATGTTATAGAATAGCTTAATGAGTATCTAGAAATGGTTTAAATTTTTTTTTGAGCTAATCTACAGGAAGTTATGGACAAAACTCAGTGAAAAAGGGCTACAAGGGAAAGGTGCATGAGCAAACCAGTAACTTGAGAGTTTTGAACTATCAATAAAGCTTCTAATGATCTGAATGGGTTTGAATAAGTATGTTAAGGCGTGTGAAGTGTCTCCATGAAGTCAGATTGATCTAAGAAGTTTTTCAAAAATGGGCTTTTAGATCCATAGGCAAGTTAAAGAAGAGTTATATGTGGGTTAACATTGGTTTTTGTGTCAGAGTGAATTATTGAGCTAGGAGGGGCATCAACTAGAGATCATTTTATTTCAATAATTATGTGTGTTCTATTTCATGTTTTGTATTGACTCAGAACTCATTCATTCACTTAATTAAAAAGAGGCCTACATGGCATATGCCAAGGCTTGGGCTAGGAAAACACCCTCTCAAAAAACGTAGTGCAAAGACGGTCCTTTAAAGCTTGCCATTTTCCCTCTTCAGTAAGATCATGAGGGTTTTTTACCTTCTAGCTTATTGGCGGTAGCATCCTCTGATGACTGTATTCCCAACTGCAAAAACATTTTGATACCATATAAATACATACCATTTTCTTTTAGAATATGAGCATTGTCATCTACAGGTTACAACTATCCAATCAAAAATTCATGAAAGTTGTAGCATTGAAAGGAAAACACAAAACACACTGATAGATCATGAGGGCATTTGCAATTATAGAAATTCCATTCTGAGGTAAAAATCATAATGCATTTGTCATTAATATGCACATTATTACATAGAATCACATTCTTGTAAGTTTTTTATAGATTATATAGTACAATACCTCATACACATTAAATATCAGTATATTGCATTGCATATTGAATCCAAGGCATTCAAAACTATAACCTATTCCAAATCTCTTCTTTTAGCATAGTTTGGGAGTATCCTAAAAAAGGTAGTGATTGAATTAAAACTTGAATGTATTCAAACTATTCACATGCACCAATGAAATTTTTGAATGGCAAGAATGATGAGAGTGGATATGATTAAATTTTGTCAGTTAAAAGTCTCCAAGGCCATTTTGACAAGCCCATTTTGTGCATATCCTCCAGCATTTATAGTTCATGTAATTACATTTGGATGACACATCTGGCCAAAGACATCATGAGCTTTCTGGGGGTTTCTACATTTGACAAACACGTCTATCAGGGCATTCGCAACAACATAATCTTAAAAAAAATCCAGCTTTGATTATTATTTGATGGAACTCCTTTCTCTGATCCAAAACTCCCATTTTGGCACACAATAGGAGGATGCTGGCAGAAGTTGTTGAGTTTGGATATACACATGCTAAAATCCTTCTTGTTGGAAGCTTCTGGTCAGAGATGTTTGAATTGAAATTCACTTGATGAGGTTTTTGATTTAGAGGAAACTATTGCTGCATTTGATTTGAAGTGCCATGTGCACCTTGAATATTGTAGCTTTGTTGTTGCTCAAGTGTCTTTGAGTTTAAGGGATAACCTGCCCTTGTTGAACCTAAGTTATCCATAGAAAAACTTACAACTCGAGGATGAAAATTTAGTCTTGCTGCATTGAAGTTGACTATGGATGAAAACAAATACAACTAAAGTATCGTAGTCTACCAATTCTTGCTCGGACAGTGAAATCAAATCCTTGGTCACAATTTGGTTTATTCCCTCCACATCAGCAATCGCTGAGAAAGCCCAACAACTTCCTACAATTAAAAGGTACGGGTGACATCACCACAACTCCTTATTGCAACTATGATATTATAGTTGGAAGGAGAATCCACACTCCCAGGAAAATAGAAAAATAAAATCTCTTAGGAGCCATTATCTCAGTAGTAGAGCATCCCAACATGGTTATGGGAGACCCTAGATTTGAAAATTAGTTGGTCCAAAAATAGAACGTGTATGGGGCAGGTAAGTCAGTGAGAGCTATGGGAGGCCCTGAGTTTGAGTCTTAGCTGGTCCACGTGTTCATAGATTATAAATATTCCCTCTTGATATTGAAATTTTGGCCGACCTCCACTGATATCTCCTATATCTATCAACCATACATTTTGATATCTATATCCACTATTCCCCAGTTTATGTCTATAGCTGTAAATATACTGAATATTAATATTTCCAATTATCCACCACTTATTTGTTATCAGCAATGAATTTCTTTACCTGTATCCACTATACCTATTTTTATTTGTATACCAGTAGAACTAGTAATATTGAATTATAAAATTGCCCATGCATCCACTCATATGCTATTAGCTATGAAACCACATATCCATTATATACACATATTCTATATTGTTTTATTAAACAGAAACAAGACATAGATATGAATTTCCATATCTCTATCCATTATTCCCCACTTTATATGGCTATAACTAAAAATAAATTGAATATTAACATTTTCAATTACCCACCACTCATTTGTTATCAGCAATGAATTTCTATACTTTTGTCCACTATACTTAATTATATTTGTATACCAGTAGCAAGATTGAATTAAAAGAGTGCACCTGAGTTGGCCTAATGATGAAGAATATGTGCTCCCAAAAGGGAGGTCGCAGGTTTTAATCCTGCAGGGGGTAAGGTATGCACACCTTCGTGAAAAGTATCAACATGCAATGGGCTAACCGACTCAGTGTTTAATGTGATGGAGGTCGGCAAGTGGATTGAAACCTGTGTTTAATGTGATGAGGCATTCCATGGTCCATGGCTAGGGATACTATTCACCACTAGTTTGGGCATTCTGATTATAAAAATCCCTATACCCAAACTTTTCAACGAATAAGATGTGAAAAAAATGGAGAATGGATATGGGATGACGACGAAAGTAGTGATGGCAGAAGGAGGGCAGTGGCAGGCACGACAAGTGGAGAAAGGGAAGGCAATGACAAGAAATGAGGTTAGTCACCTAGCGTAGGCCATTAATAATAGGAAAATGGTAGAGGCGGAAGAGGTCACGAAGAGGGAGCCAATCTTGGAGAAGGGTGGCGATCAGAGAGGTTCTTTCTAGGCAAGAGGGGTTTTGGGTGCAGGAGTAGGAACAACAGACTCAAAAACGAGGAAGGGTTTGGGCAGGGGCCGGAATAGATTGAAAATAGATCAAGAGTGTTTTTGCTTTTCCTTTCCTTTATCCTTTTCAGACAAAGATCTTGGACGGAAAATTGGATATGTATCTCCAAGTCAGCGGGGGCACGAATCATCAAAAGGCCCAGATAGGGTTTCCAACAATGCTTTCGTGTATTCTAGATGCAAGAACATTTCCAACATTTTTCACTCCTGTGGAATATTTTGTAAAGAGAATATTCTCAAGATTTATCCTAATTCAAACCCTTCTCTTTTACCTAGAAATCAGATTTCGTCAGAAGTGACAAAAGTGGAAGATAAAGAAGCAGTTAATGGAATGGAGAGGAATGAAGAATCTTTTCTGGAACAAAACAGAGCTCAAGAAATGGCCTATCTTGGGGATATCCCTTTAATTGTTTTAGAGCAACATCCTATTATCAAATTTTCTGATGCTGAGCTTACAGGGATTGGATTGGAAAGGGGGAAAAGATCTTTAATTGGCAGATGCATTGGAAGATGTTCATCTTGAGAAGCGTTGTTAAAATGGTCAAAAGGGTCATGGCCTTCTTTAAAACCCCCTTCTCTTTCAATTTTGGCAAATAGTTTCTTTCTGCTTTTGTTTCAATCAATGGAAGACAGAGATTGTGTGGTCGAATGGACCGTGGTTTATTAGAAAGCAAGGGGTGTTCTTGTGTCCTTGGGCCCCTTTTTTTGATGCAGCTTTAGTGGTTATTTCTAGAACCCCAGTCTGGGTAAGATTTTATAACCTTCCTTTAGTCATGCGGGATTCGGGTCTCTTTCATCAAATGGTTAGTAAATTGGGTGATTTTGTTAAAATTGATGAATCTATTGAGGCCAATCGGAATTTTGTGAGGGTGTGTGTTATGATTGATCTTTCCAAACCTTTACACCATTCTATTCAGATCTCTTCCTCCTATGGCATTTGGTCTCAATATATTAATTTCAAATGTCTTCCATTTAGATGTTTTAAATGCAATCAAATGGATCACAAAATTGATTCTTGTCGAGAGATAGGTTGGAAAGGATCCAAAGTAACTATATTGAAGAAATGGGTCAGAAAGATTGGTTGTCCCAATAGAGATTTGGTTCAAAGGTTGTTGGTCATTGATAAGAACAGGTCAAATGAACACTCTCTTTCTACTCCTCAGGCTGGTCAAAATTTTCATAAAAGCAAGGCATAGTAGGAAGCAAAATCTCTCCTTGAAATGGAGGCAGGGGTTGAGCATTCTTCTTCTTCAATTCAAACAACCCAAATTTGTCAGAAAATTAAGGTGCAATAGGAAGCTAAATCTCTTTCTAAAATGGAGACAGGGGTTGAACATTCTTCTTCTTCAATTCAGATAGGTCAGATTTGTCAGAAAATTAAGGTTCAACAGGAAGCAAAATCTCTCCCTGATTTAGAGGTAGGGAAGCCCTCAATTCCCAATATGGAAGATGAATTTTTATATAAATCCAGCTCAGAGGCAAAAGCTAAAGCTTCTCCCTCAGCAGAAATTTCCTTGCAGAATGAATCTTCTAAAGAAGAAGAGGAAGAATGGGAGGACGAAGATGAAGAGTTGGCTAGCAAGGCGACTCTGTCAATTGCTTAGTATCCAAGTTCACAGAAAACTCCTAACTATGGTAAGAAAGGGAAAAGAGGTAGGAAAACAGAAGCAGAAAGACTACAACTGGATGCAATGAATTTCATTAATGAAGGCACTCAATGGACGATGAAAACCCTACTGTCCAGTAGGGGCAAGCGTACTCTCACAACAAAAGGTTGAGATAGAAGCTGGAACTACATGGTTTTGAGTTTTCGTGGTTAGGTGATGATTTTGAAATTAGTTTTTAGTTTAAAATTGTTAACTTTAGGTTGAGTTTTTCTCTTTACTCTCTTTGGCTTAGTTTTCAGCCAAGTTGCTAGGGTGCCTAGTCTTTAATTTTTTTGAAGTAAACTCTGGTTTTACTTTCTTTGGAGACTGGACCTCCTGTTGTGCGCCAGAACCAATTTTAGCTACGGTCAAAAGCTAGTATCAATCCAAAAAAAGATTGAATTAAAAGAATGTCCATGCATCCACTCATAAGGTATAAGCTATGAATACCTGTATCCATTATATTCACATACCCACTATTGTTATATTAATACAGAAACAAGAACAAAGCCATGAATTTCCATAGCTCTATCCACCACACCCATTTTTATCGCTATACCAGTAAAAAAATGAATATACAAAATACCCATGTTATTAGCCATGAATTTCTACACCCATATCCACTACTACTATGTTAATGCAAAAACAGGAACACAACCATGAATTTCTCTACCCATATCCAATACTGCTATATTAATGCAAAAAATACGAAACATGAAGGTGAAGTCTTAATAATTATGCCAAGAGGCATAATCGATAATGGTAGACGAGGATTATGCTAGAGTATAATGTTCGTAAAATGTGTCTATAATTGCCAACCATAAATTTGGTGCTGATATGGCCATCGTAGGATAGTTTTTCTTCTTTCTTGGAGGAGACCAAAAAATACTATAATATCTTGAGCAGTAGAACATTAGATTAAGGCGGAGCTATGTGACATAAAAAATAGGCATGCGATTGATACAAATTGGTGTTTTTCAGATAGATATATTTATGATATCTGAGCTAGTTACTCTTACAAACATAATGTAAAGACACTCTTTGCATTTTGTAATATGGTATTATTAACAACACTATATCTTAGTAATTATGGTAGGCTTAGCCAAAAAGGATGAGGCAGTTCTGGGTGCATTCTAGGTAGGATGATTTAAGTAGCATTCTCAGACAGGGAAACAAAACAACCAAACTATTTATAGTAGATGTAGAATATCTTCATAATGTTAAATTGCTTATAGCCATTGAAAATGGATCTTTCTACATTCAGGGTGTGGCTCTAGATTTTACAAAAGTACTATTGTTTACAATCTGTTTTGAAACTTTGAAGTAATGAAATTACTAGCATTGGATAAATTTAAACCCAACATGGGTCGGATATTGATTTAGTATCTCAACTTGCAATTCTTTGCATACTTATACTCTTCAGACAACTTTGATATTGTCTTATTTAGATTAACATTAACTATACTCTACAAATGAAATATTTATTAACTCGGAAACTAAAACTTATTGTAGAATTGGAGAAAGAGGACTAACTTCAGCAGAGCATTTTTGCAGATTGTAAATCAATAATTGCATCTTTGACGCTAATTATATCTTAAATGTTTTTTTGAGGGGTCATAGAAGCTAATTATTGCTTTGATAAAACACATCTCCCTCATCTTTAACATAGAAATCTTCTAAGATGCTCTTTACCAAAGGCTTCATGGGAAAAGGACTAGACTTTTGAGGAGTCCAATAATACTTTCCAATCACAGGTTTAACTTCTTCAATCTGCATCAAAAAAAATTTAAATAGAATGAAATGTTGTCCACATTAGAATAAAATATGTGGCAAAGTTACAATCATATCTAATTCTTAGTGCAATTAGGACACCTAAAAAGGCTATACTTGAAACAAACTTTGAAGGTGGTAATCATAAAAATGAGTTTTCTATTAGAAAGACAATGCAGAGATAACTTTGATATCATTTAATTTCCACCCCACTTGTACCAAGTGGTAATGAGGAATTTGAGGAAACAAGTGGTGTATGGCAAGGATTGCAATGTCATGATGAATTTTGTTGAACAAGCCATAATCAAAATCAATGGTATCCAGAGCTCCCCTGAGGTAAGCTCAATTCCTAAAATTTAGCCAAATGAATTAGATATTGGTAAGCAAATTGAAAAGGACGCATTCTCAAGTTCAATTGTCACATTATACTTTTGTACACAAAATAAAAAGGGTGATCCTTGCACAAGAAGTACCTTCCCCGTGTACTATGTAACTCTCTGATCATGACCATGGTGATGTATGTTATTTTGTCTAACCACATCACAATAATCTGTCGGGTCCATCCAAATTCAACAAGATAATGTTAACCTGTTTGCAATAATTATAAAAATGCTTCTATTTTTCTAAAAAAGAAGTCCCTATATATTATGGTTCCTAGAGGGTATGCTAGAATAAGTGCAATGTCATTTTAGAAGAACATATAAGTAAAAAAATGTACTCAGTATGGAACAATATAGAGGGTTATAACCCATGTTGAATACATGATGATAACAAGGACAAGGAGCAATGATGCCATTGAAATCTAGCATAAGGTTGATATAAGAACATCATTTCTCTCATTCGAAGCAAAGATATGAGAGATTGGATCATAATGAGAGCCTCTCTTGCTAGGTCTCCTAATACACTGCATAAACCAAAACATACAATACCATGCAAGAAAGGATGTTAATACTTGGAAAATTTCAAAAAAGAATATTGCTTGTAAACTTTTGTAAGCCTTTCTATCTAACAGTAAAGAGAGGGTAAAAAAAATCAATGTCGTTATATTTGGGAGAATAGGGGCATTCTAATGAGGTAAAAAGGGTATACAAACAATGTAAATGGAAGAGAAAACCACATCATTCAATTTTTTGTGTTTAAATTATTATACATTTTTTTTTGAAACATATATTATGTAATTTCAGATTCCTTAGATAGAGGCCACTTCCTCAATCTCTTGCAATTTTAGGTGATATTTACATTTGTCACACAAATTTAGCAAAGAGCAAAGCTATGAAACTGAAATAGGAAATAAAATCTCTACTGAACTGAAATGGAAATCTAATATAACATAGACAAAATTTGGATATGGATTGTGTTACCCTAAATAATCTTATAAAAAATTTAAAAATTAAAATAATTAATCGTCAATAAATATGATCAAAACAAAGTTCCAACCTATATTCAATAATTGTAAGAGAGTGGAAGCATAAAGAGTTTAAGCTTCCACATTCCATCTTCATATTATATTAGAGCTTTTGGGAAAAACTACATTACAAAGAAACTTGAGCAACTCATTGTTTCCATCAATAACACCATTGTGTGCATAAATAGTAATGATTGCAGACAATGAGCCACATTTGGTTGATGAATTTATTTGAAAGGCCTTAAATCTTTGTCAAAAAGTCCAATTTGTGCATACCCTACAATCATTGCAGTCCATGAGACATCTCATTAAGCCATTTTGTCAAATAATTCACATGCTTTCTGTATGTTTTGACATTTGAGATACAAACTTCTTTAGATTAGTGATAAAATTCCTCAGAGCAAGGTTCCCAAAATTTTAATCAATGTAAGCGAGATAAGACTTCCAAAAAAATTTAGTTGTTTGTATGATAAATTCTTTTCCAATTAATCCACATATAAAACTCGAAGAACAATCATCCATGAAAACTCTATTGCATGCAAGCCATCAAATACACTATATAAATCCATCAAATATGCATTGCAAACCATGTCATAAATTGTCATAGATTGAAGGCAATTATAATCATTATAAGTATACAGAGAACTGCAAGCTGAGATACTAAATCAAAATCTGGGCCATGTAGAGTTCAGATTTATTTGATGCCAATAATTTCATTTCTACAAGATTTCAAAAAGGATTCTAAATAGTGGTCCTTTTGCAAAACCTAGAGACACTTCATGAATGTAGAAAGATCCATTTTCAATGGCTATAAGCAATTTAACATTCTTCTTTGCTTTTATTTTCCAATTGTTTTAATGGATTTTTATATACATTTACAACTGCCAATGGTTATAATATGTTTGCCACTGACAAGTAAATTTCTTAAAACTTAACTAAGTTTAAGGGTGTCATAATTATTCTTCAAGTAATTTTGCTATATAAAAATGTTTTCTCCATGATAAATACTTAAAAACAATTTTCAATTTTATTCTAACCCCTTAGAGGGACTTGGTACATGGCGCCCTTGTTATAATATTAAGTGAAGAGTAAATGTATGAATTCACACAATAATAGATCTAAGAATCTATATGTTTGAATTTTAGGCCTAAACGTAACATTATTTCATCAATGATGAACCATTATATTTCTTTAGTTAATTGAATGGCTACAAGAGAATAGAAAATTTATTGCTTTATCAAACCATATCTTTAACATTATTGTCTAAGGTCCATAATATGGAAACTAGTTGCAATCCTAGAATTAAAGCAATCGGTTAGTTCTTTTCAAAATTATCAACAAATTAAAAAGAATTAGATTGGGCATTTCCTATAATTAACTTAAGGGGGATCTAACTTTTTGCAATTATGAGTCACTTAGAGAAAATATTACTAATGTATGACGTGGGTTATATTTTTCATTCGTGAGGAAGAATCAATATTTATTTTAAAGTACCATGGAAATAATTCTGTGTTTTTGTAGTGAAATTGTATAGAAACTAAACCAACAATACAAAATATTTTTATTATAGTAATGTGTAAATGTTATGTATTGGTGTACTATTGAAGTTGTATAAAAACTAAATCAACATTACAAAATATATGTGCAACATTAGATTCAATACAAGCAATCTAACTATTCACCTCTAGCTTTAAAAAAAATACCACTATTACACATGTCTATTTTTACTGGGACTCGTGTTGAAAATATTTAGAGGTATAGAGCTCATTTTGAAGAGTGGGTAAATCTTGAAGTAATGACTAATCACTTAAAAAATTTCTCCTTGTACACATGGCAAGATCCGTGATTAGATTTTATACAACATAACTCTCTTATTTCATTTTAAAAATAACCATTAATTTTGTGGAGGCTATTTTAATTTTTTATTAGCTCTTTACTCTTTAGTCAAGCCTCTAGATGAGCCCTAAGGAATGCTTACATGATCACTGTAAGGCAAGTTCTTACATAATATAGTAAACAATGATTAATTTTTTTCCATCTATAGCATCATCAACAAAATCAACATTGGCATCATCAACAAAACCACTTTGGCCTCTAGGGTGTGACTATACCACTTTGTCTTGATGGGAACCCTTTGACTTGTATTTTATCACTTGACTAAGGCTTCCTAGGGGAGTATAGACCAAATATAACCTAATCTAGATGCCTCTTATACATAATAAATGTCACGACAAGTTGGGTGGACACAAAAGGGTTAGGAACCTGAACCCTAACCTTTTGTGAGGGAATAATATAATCTTAGCGTGACAAAAAAGGTGTATCCAATTGTGCCATATTAATGTCAACCTCCATGGCTACATCATCTCCCTATGTTATAGCAACATCAAATCCCCATATGGAGAATGACCATGGTGGCACTACATGAGTTACAACTCTTGAGATAAAGCATGTGTAAGGTTTCTATGCCATTTCCATTTGTCACATATTTTAGAATATTTGTGACAATCATGTTCCATTGTGTTCCAATAATAACTCATTCTTAACAACTAATGTGACAGAGATTTTTGATTGAAGTGTTCATCACACTCACTATCATGAACTTATTGCAATGTAATTATATTGGAAATATGTTGTATACTTTGCATGAATTACATCCCTTATGGATTATATATCCCAGCATATATTAATGTTATGGGGACCCTATATATGGTTTCAAGTCAATATGGGTGGTTCTGGCCCATGGTTTACAACCCAATGTTTCAAATTTTATGGTTTTAAATCCATTGTGTTGCAATACCACTTGGATAGTTTCCTATTGATGTGCCTACAAATACTCGCACATGCATTAGGGTAAATTAGAACTTTGAGGTATTTTATTGTACTGTAAATGGATAAGTTAATGCAATAAAGAAGAAAGTTATTGTGATGGAGTTTTCACTAGAAGGTTTTCCTAGGTGAATATATTGTGTATCATGTGTGTGTGTGTGTGACATTTTTCCTTTCTATTATATCTTAAAATTATGTTAGCATTTCTGCTCTTGCATAATTTTATCAGTCTATTTTATCTTCTTTTGGTATCAAATTTAGGTTTCAACTATTTCTAAAGAGATAGGGCATCTTGGCATTGTAACAGAATGTTTTTGAGTGGGAATTGTGCATATGATAAAATTTTTATAAATGAGAATGGTTGAAAGCATAAGGATAAAGATCCAAAAATTTAATGGCCATCATTTTGAGTTATGGAAGATCAAAATCGAAAATATTCTCATGAACAAAGGTCACCGTGTTGTTGTGTCAAGAACACAACCTACAAGTATGAAGCTTGAAAATTGGGGAATTATGGATTTGGAAGGCAAAGAGTTTAATCAGGGTATGTCTTTTACATTCGTTGTTATTGATTTTCTTTGTTGAAGCCACCACTAAGGAACTTTGAGATAAGTGAGGGATTTTTATTAGAAAAATTTAGTGGTGAACAAACTTTTCCTTATCTATAGATGAATGATGCCAACTCTTGACAAAGCATTTGAATGTGTTTAACACTATGGTAAGCTAGTTTCTTTTGGTCAAGATTAGAATGGATGAAGAAGAAAAGTGTATTACTTTGTTATGTTCTTTGCCTAATTCATGGGATAATCTCGTTATGGTCATTAGTAGTATCACATCTACATTAAAATTTGAGGATTTAATTACAACTTTGTTATCATAGGACATGAATCAAAAAAACATTGAGAATTATCAAACAAAGGATGCCTTGTTTTTGAGAGGTTGTTCCTATAAATCTTATTTATCAGTTCTTAAATTCTAATTATTACTGTTCAAATCCCTATGACACCTACCATACCCTTAGATGACAAGTATCCCTAAAAAGGACTGTGGAGAGAGAAAACCAATTGATTATCTATCATTCAACCCCTTTGTGGTCTTGTCATGACTTTTTGAGAAAACATGTGTTAGGATGTGGAGCTAAAAGCTTCAACTTGATGCAGATGAAGAAAAGGAGGTTGCTAAAGATCCAGAAGAACCGGCGTCGGCAGCATGACCGACGTCGGTCATGATCAGTGCAGAAGGCAACTGACGTCGGCAGGGAGTCGGCCGACGTCGGCAGCACCAAGCAAGCAGAGACCGGCGTCGGTCGCCTGTATGTTCCAAAACTGCTCGTTGCACGAATAGTTAGTTAAGTGAACGGAGTGTTTGCATGTAAAGGCTAATTATAGTCTTGAGTTGCGTGTCTAATTATTGTAATTAAGATAGTCTAATTATTGTAAGTATGAGATCTATATAATAGACTCATGGGCTGTATTGTAAGCTTGTGCTAGAGACTAAGAGAGCTAAATAAGCTCCTTCAGAGAGAAGAGAGCAATGGGGTGTTCCTCCTAGTTCCACAGTACCAAGTTTGGGTGCTAGTTTGGAGAATCAGAAGGGTTCTTCGTATATGTATGATCTTGGTCAGCAGGTGTGCATGGCTTCTATTGGAGATCTACAATGGTGAGTAAGGTCTAGTGATTTGCATGTAGCAGCAGAGAGCAAGAGATCTACTTGGAGTACGGTTGTGTGCTCGGTTGTACTGGCAGTACAATGAGGTGAACAACAACTCTATATTTGAGTTGTGTGTTGGGACCGAGAGAGAGAGGGAAGAAGGTCTTGAGGTGTGGCAAGCCTTTGAGGTGGAAGAAGAAGTGGCATATTCTTTATTATATATTTTTCTGTGTGATTATTAATACAATTATGTATTGTCTCTCATATTCCTGTGTTGTTTCATATTTCTAGTTACTTATTGATTTTGGTTAAATTTTGTGTTTAGTTGCTAATACAAGAAGTAATCATATGTGCTCTTTTGGTGGACCAAGATCCTGACAAGTGGTATCAGAGCCTGGTTGTAGGTTCAAGAGCTGATACCAACAAGTGGTATCATAGCTTTTGGTTGGGTTGACTAACAGGTGGTTTCAGATCTGGTAGTATTTTTTTTATTACAGATTACTTACAGGGGTTTCAGATTGAGTGGGAGTATAGCAATGACAGAAGAAAGTAAGCTACGAATGGAGAAACTGAATAGCACGAATGGTCCGATTGATGGAAAGAAAGAGCAGGTAAAAGGAGATTGTTGGTCGGCAGAAGATCAGCGTGTAGAAGCATATGTCGCAGGGGATGTTGCACAGGATGTTCTGGATAAAGTAGAATCTTGGTTTACAGATTCTTTTGCCTCTTTCCATGCAGCTCGAAATAGAGCATCTTTTCATGGGTATGTCTTTGGAGACTTTAGAGAGATTTATTTAGGGATTGGAGAGCCTTGTCAGATGATTGACGAAGGGAAAGTGAAGCTGAAATTGTAGGCGGATAACACACGGGTGTTGAAGGAAGTCATGCAGGGACCAGTCTTGGAGATGAGTTTAATTTATTCAAAAAATTAGAGTGATGGGAGATGCACAGTAACTCTCACAGCGGATGCACTTGAATTAGATGGTGGTAATAAAGTAAGTATCCTTTATCTATCTACTTATATTACTAATTCACCTTTTGTTAAAGAGATGTGGCTTTGTAGGCTTGGTCACATATGTAGGAGGGAAATGCATGTTCTTAAGCAGAAGACAGATATCTTTGACAAACTTAAGAACTGAAAAGCCTTGGTGTTCATGGAGGAGATGACGGACAGAGATCAGTTGAGGGGACTGAATTATTCTGAGTAGGGCTGTGCTAATTTGAACAGAGTTTTGATCCAAAAGGAGCTCGCGGGTAAAAAGTCATCACTCACAGGCGAACACAGGTACCGGCATCGGTCACACAATCACTGATGTTGGAAACAGGAAGACCGACGTCGGTCATAAAGGAACCGACGTCGGCAGAAGGGATACCGGCATTGGCAAGGAAACCGACGTCGGCAGTCAGGGTCAGTGCAGGGAACCGACATCGGTCGGGAGCAGACTGGGAGATGGCCGAGATCTGTCACTGGAACGGATGGTGGGCAGACAACAAGCTGTCAACAAGTCTCAAAAGCCCATATGAAGGTTAGAAAGGATAAGTGAACCTCATATTTATTGTTCACCTTTTTTATATTGCTTACTGATGGTCAAAAACTAAGATGTGAAGAAGCAATGCAGGTAGAATCCAGAAACAGTGAGAGCTTGCCATGGATGAGGAGTATGAGTCCTTGGAGAAGAACCAAACAAGTATTTGCTGGTAGAGTTGTCAGCTGGAAGAAAGTACTGGATGAGAGACGGATTCCCAAGTTAAAGAAAAGAGTGGATGGATACGTAAGACGGAAGGCCAAGGCATATGGTCTTGAGGAAGTTGCAGGACAGTGGTACAGGTTTTGACAGGTGGATGACTAAGCATGGCTTCAGTCAATGTCAGTGTAACTATTGTGGTTTTGTCTTACCAGGTGGATAATGAGTCGCGACATTATCCAGTTACTGTATGTGGTTGATTTGCTAGCAGGTTTGTACATACAGGTATTTGTTGAGCTAAGGGTAAGGTTAGTTCAGAGGTATGTCAGGAAGAGTTTGGAGCAGTGAAATTCTTTGGCATAAGAGACATGGAAGATCACAGGTTGATCTCTAGTGGGAGCTGATGTGAAGACGGTGTTGGCGGGGTTCAAGATGCATGATGCAGAATCGGAAAGCACACCAAGGGCTAGACAGTTCAAGCAGAGCTTAGAACAAGTGTTCGAAATCACATGAGGTCTAGTGTAGACCTGAGTTTTCCCAAGCAGTGGGAGTTGTCAGAAAGTTTGGAGCCAATTCAGGAAAGAAGTACTGGAGGGCAGTTCAGTGGATTCTTAGAGGGACCAACAGTAGGTGCACATGCTATGCAGGGTTAAGTTCTTTTCTACAGGGGTTTGTAGATGCAGATGTGGCAAGAGATTTGGATGACAGGTAGAGCATCACAGGGTGTGTGGTGGTTGGTCTTCAGATTTGAGCTTGAAGAGGGATACAAGCCAGGAAATAAAATTAGACGGTGTACAGGTACATGTACAGTTGCAGCTGTTTATCTCCAAGTGAGAGATTGTTAGGATGTGGAGCTAAAAGCTTCAACTTGATGCAGATGAAGAAAAGGAGGTTGCTGAAGATCCAAAAGAACCGGCGTCGACATCATGACCGACGTCGGTCATGATCAGTGCAGAAGGCAACTGACGTCGGCAGGGAGTCAGCCGACGTCGGCAGCACCAGGCAAGCAGGGACCAGCGTCGGTCGCCTGTGTGTTTCAGAACTGCTCGTTGCACGAATAGTTAGTTAAGTGAACGGAGTGTTTGCATGTAAAGGATAATTATAGTCTTGAGTTGCATGTCTAATTATTGTAATTAAGATAGTCTAATTATTGTAAGTATGAGATCTATATAATAGACTCATGGGCTGTATTGTAAGCTTGTGCTAGAGAGTAAGAGAGCTAAATAAGCTCCTTCAGAGAGAAGAGAGCAATGGGGTGTTCCTCCTAGTTCTACAGTACCAAGTTTGGGTGCTGGTTTGGAGAATCAGAAGGGTTCTTCGTATATGTATGATCTTGGTCAGCAGGTGTGCATGGCTTCTATTGGAGATCTACAATGGTGAGTAAGGTCTAGTGATTTGCAGGTAGCAGTAGAGAGCAGGAGATCTACTTGGAGTACGGTTGTGTGCTCGGTTGTACTGGCAGTACAATGAGATGAACAACAACTCTATATTTGAGTTGTGTGTTGAGACCGAGAGAGATAGGGAAGAAGGTCTTGAGGTGTGGCAAGCCTTTGAGGTGGAAGAAGAAGTGGCATCTTCTTTATTGTATATTCTTCTGTGTGATTATTAATACAATTGTGTATTGTCTCTCATATTCCTGTGTTGTTTCATGTTTCTAGTTACTTATTGATTCTGGGTAAATTCCGTGTTTAGTTGCTAATACAAGAAGTAATCACATGTGCTCTTTTGGTGGAGCAAGACCCTTACAACATGGCCTAGCTACATTTTCTCGTTTATGGTTGTTTGGAAACCTAGAAGGGTTTCCAATTGCTATCACACCCTGATTTTTCATTTCTATGCATCCATTTTCCCTCCAATATCACTTCTCAATCATTTTTCCACTAAGTTTCTATTACATTGATCATTTCTTGATATTTTACTATATGTTTTCTCTATCATGTATTGGATTGTTACATTGATTTGCCATTCATTAGTATTGATCTATTCAGATGTTATATTATCCATTTTGTGACACTAGATTTTCTTGTTCAAATTGAAAGATGTGATTATTTTCACCTTTGCTACTATGGTCACAAGTAAAAAATGACCGTACTATTGTTATGAAAGTCAAAATTCAATAGGTTGTTATCCCACCAATATTTCTTAGATTTTTTACTGTGACAAATTTTCAAAAATCTCTCAAAAAATAATTTCCAATGGTGGTGGCTACGAATAAATCTGATAATTGAGCTTTTAAATTGAGCCGCTTAAAGCTGACTACTTTTTCTTTGAGGTAGAGCAACACCATAAATATTTGTTAAGGAATGAATCACTCCAAAAGATCTTTGCTATAATAGTTAAACCCGCTATACAACTATAATGGACTATCACAATACCAATTGATCCTTGATTTCTTTTTATGAAAAAAAAAATATGTTTATAATATTTACTATCTACCCAAAACAATTTATCCCACTTTACCCAAATCATTGTTATAAAACCGCTTGTTCAAATCAAAATACATAAAATTTAAAAATAATGTAGAATATAACATAAATCATATGCACAAGAGATGCTTGGTGGGCGAGATCACCCTAATACTCAATATGTTTAGAATTACAAACAAAAATAACTTTGAGATAGTGAAACCACATAAAATAGTGCTTAATAAAGGAATCACTCTACAATTTCTCTTCTTTGATAACCAAACTCAATAGGCTTCTCCACTCTTATCATAATTCTTAATTTATCCTTGATTGCTTGATTCCAAATGGTTGTTATGACTCCATATTTATAACATGCACCTAATAATACTAGGGTAGGGTACACATTTAACCCACACACTATCCTATATGCTCCTCTTATGTCCCAATACAATGAACCACTGGTTATGTGTGCTAGATGTCACAATCTTAGTACCATGGGCTAAGGTGGATAAAATTTCACACCCTTATTACATAATAAAAAAATTACCTCCAAAAAATTTAATTGACGATTGAGTTGATGGAACCACCTATATGAGGATTTTAGAAAACTATTAAAAAATGTCTTTTGATCCTAAAGTGCACCTTAAATTATAGAATTTGTCATGTCAATGATTGCATATTGTGACCATGCATTGTTCCCCGTTTGTATCATTTTAAGTGGTATGGAAGATAATTTGAGGGGTCTTATGGCTGGACTCTTGAGCTTCAGATATTTAAAACTAAGTTTTTGGGACATAAACTGCAAAGAGGAATGGCTATGAGACCACTGGTCTAGATTCAAATGGATATCCAAGGAAACAAACTCTAAATTGATAGAGCCTAAATGTGTTATTTCAAAATCAAGTGTTAAAAAATGATTCAAAAATATAGTAACACAAAAAAATATTAGTGTAAACGTTTTATAGATGCCACATTGTCAAAGGATATGTATGGTTTCCTATCTTCTTTTAACCTTGCCTTTCCCATGTTAATTGTCTATCTATATGCATAATCATACAAAGATGTGAAAGGGAAATAAATGTTATACAATATGAATTTATTGCTCTTCCACAAGTGACACTTAAACTTTTGGCATTTCTATTCTTTAATTATGTATATCTCAATATCCAATTTGAACATCTCTTTAAATTTGTTTAACAATTTTTAAGGTAAACTTCTTCAACCATGATTCATAATTCATATAAAAATTAGGGTTTTAAGAACACTTACATTCAATCGATCTCTTTTCCTACCACTATTCTAAGTATGAAAAATGTATAAATTTTGATTGAAAAAAAAATTATCCATTGCAAAAATTACACTAGATTTTCTTGTTTGGATTGAAAGATATGATTATTTTCAACTTTGCTATTATGGTCACAAGTAAAAAATGATCATACTATTGTTCTAGTAACCTAAATTCAACGGGTTATCATTCCATCAATAAATCTTAGATTTTTTACTATGACAAATATTCATAAATCTCTCGAAAAGTAATTTCCAACAGTGGTGTCTTTGAATAAATCTGATGATTGAGCTTTTAAAACGAGCCTCTTAAAGTTGACTGATTTTTTTTTAAGGTAGAACAACACCATACAATATTTGTTAAGGAAGGAATCACTCCAAAATATCCCTGAACTAAATCCACTATACTACTATAATGGACTATCACAATACCAAATTGATCCTTGATTTATTTTTTGGAAAAAAAATATTTGTAATATTTCACAATCTACCCAAAATGATTTCTCCCACTTTGCCCAAATTGTTGTCATAAAACCACTTGTTAAAATCCAAAAACATAGAATTTTTAAATAATGTAGAATATAACATAAATCATATGCACAAGAGATGCTTGGTAGTCCAATTCACCCTAATACTCAATATGTTTAGAATTGCAAACAAAAATAGCTTCGACCTGTAGGGAAACACCATACAATATTCCTTAATGAAGGAATCACTTCACAAGATCTCTTATTTGAGAACCGAACCCAATATGCTACTCAACTCCTATCATAATACTTAATTTATCCTTAATTGCTTTATTCCAAATAATTTTTATGACTCCATATTCATAACATGCATCTAATAATACTAGTGTATGGTACACATTTAACCCACATGTTATCTTATAAGCTCCCCTTATGTCCCAATACAATGAGCAATTAGTTGTGTGCTAGATGTCATGATCTTCATAGCCTCCATACATAACATAATACCATGGGCCAAGGTGGATTAAATTCCACACCCCTATTGCACAATAAAAAAATTGCCTCAAAAACTTTAATTGACAATTGACCCAGTGGAACCACCTGTTTGAGGATTTTAGAAAACTATTAAAAAATGTCTTTGATCCCTAAGTGCACCTCAAATTACAAAATTTATCATGTCACTGATTGTATATTGTGATCATGCATTGTTCCCCATTTATATATGGAAGATAATCTAAGGGGTCTATTGATTGGACTCTTGAGCTTCAAATATTTCAAACTCATTTTTTAGGACATAAACTACAAAGAGGAATAACTATGAGACCACTGGTTTGGATTCAAATGGATATCCAAGCAACAAAACTCTAAATTTATAGAGCTTAGATGTGTTTTGTAAAAGCAAGTGTTAAAAAATGATTCAAAAATATAAAAAAAGAAAATTTAAATGTTTTAAACATTTCACATTGTGAAAGGATATATATGGTTTTCTATCTTCTTCCAACCTTTTGTTGTTCATGTTAATTGTCTATCTAGATGTATAATCCTACAATGATGTGAAAGGGAAATGAATGTTATAGAATATGAAATAATTGCCCTTCCACAAGTGACTCTTCACCTTTTGTCATTTATATTCTTTAATTATATATATCTCAATATCCAATTTGAACATCTCTAAAAATTTGTTTAGTAATTTTTTTGTAAACTTCTTGATCCAAGACTCACAATTCATATAAAAATTAGGGGTTTAAGAACACTTACATTCAATTGATCTCTTTGTCTACCACTATTCTAAGTATGAAAAATGTATAAATATTGATCTAAAAATTTCTTATACATTGCAAAAATTTCCACTAGATTTCCTTGTTCGGATTAAAAGATATGATTATTTTCACCTTTGCTACTAGGGTCACGAGTAAAAATGATTGTATTATTTTTCTCGAAGCCCAAATTTAACAAGTTATCATCCCATTGATATTTCTTAGAATTTTTACTATGACAAATTTTCATAAATATCTCGAAAAGTATCATCCAATGGCTTCGAATAAATTTAATGATCAAGCTTTTAAAATGAGCCACTTAAAGTTGATTATTTTTCTTTGAAGGAGACAAAACCATACAATATTTGTTAACGAAGGAATCACTCCAAAATATCTCTGCTATAATAGCTAAACCCGCTATACGACTATAATGGACTCATAATACCCAATTGATCCTTGATTTCTTTTTCTTGAAAAAAATATTTGTAATTTTTCACAATCTACTCAGAACAATTTCTCACTTTGCCCAAATCATTGTTATAAAACCACTTGTTGAATTTCAAATACATTGAATTGAAAAATACTGTAGAATATAACATAAATCACATGCACAAGAGATGCTTGGTGGGACAATTCACCCTAATACTCAATATGTTTAGAATTACAAACAAAAATAACTTTAAGATAGGGAAACACCATACAATATTACTTAATGGAGGAATCGCTCCACAAGATTTCTTTTTTGAGAACCAAACCTGATGTGCTACTCCACTCTTATCATAGTACTTAATTTATCCTTGATTGCTTGATTCCAAATGATTGTTATGGCTCCATATTGTTAGGATCTTAGAGTACAATTGATTACTTTTGTATAAGCATCTAAACATGAAATTGAAACTAGAAGTAATAAGTAACTAGAAATCAAAAACAACAAATAATAGGAGATACAAGAAACAACCAATCTTGTATTAAACTCTTTCAGAAGGAAATACAATGAAAAAATCTCTCTCTCCTCCCACCTCGTAGATGTATTCTCCCTCAAGAGTTCTCTCTCTCTATCAATTTCAACCAACTCAATTACTGAATTGTGATCAGCAATCATGGAACAAGATTCTTCTTGCAGATCTTCTTGATCTTGCCTATCTTGCTCAAATTACAATACTGCCCCATGGGTCTCTTAAATAAAATTGAAAGCAAACAATAATTAGAAAAATAGACTCAAGACTAATTCTAGACTTTACATGCAAACTAACTGTTCTCTTAAAAATAGCAATTCTGGAAACGCACAGAAGTCAGTGTCGATCTGAAGATGACCGATGCCGGCCGACCCCTAATCGATGTCAGTTGGTTCTGATCGATTTCGTCGATGCTGGTCGACCCCTAACCGATGTTGGTCGGTTCTGACTGATGTCGGTTACTGTGTAAGCTCAGCAACCTCAACATTAGCTCATTAGTGAAGCTTTTAGCTCCACAACTCAACAATATCCCACTTGGAGATAAACAATTGCACATGTACCTATACAACAACATCCTCTAAACATCTCTGGCTTGTTTCTTCCTCTTCAAGTTCAATCTTGAAGACCAACAAAAGTTGAATGAAGATTCAACTTCTCCTTTGTTACCAGCTTTGTTAACATATCAGCAGGGTTCTTATCCGTATGGATCTTTTTCAGCTTCAACTGTCCATCCTCCAATACCTGTCTAATGAAGTGGTACCTAAGCTGTATATGTTTGGTTCTTGAATGAAAGGCTGAATTATTTGCCAAATGAATTTCACTTTGACTATCACTGTACAATCTGTAACTATCTTGCTCCTTTCCCAACTCTTTCATGAACCGAGTCATCCAAATTATTTCCTTGCTAGCCTGTGTGACTGCAATGTATTTTGCCTCTATAGTAGACAAGGCAACAACCTTCTACCAATTTGAAATCCAGCTAACCACCGTTCCACCAATAGTGAACACATATCCTGTGGTGCTTCTCCTACCATCCAAGTCACCTGCCATATCCGAATCTACATACCCATGTAGAGAAGTGTTTGACCCTCCATAACATAAATGCCTACTGATGGTCCCTCTCAAATATCTGAGAATCCACTGAACTGCTTTCCAGTGTTATTTTCCTGGATTAGCCATAAACTTGCTGACAACTCTCACTGCTTGGGCAATATCTGATCTAGTACATACCATTGCATACATCAATCTCCCAACTGTTGAAGCATATGGAACTCTACTCATGTACTCAACCTCATCATGTGATTTAAGACACTATTATTTGCTCAACTTGAAGTGTCCAGCCATAGGTGTGCTTATCAGTTTTGCATCCTGCATATTGAACCTCTCCAACACCTTATTCACATAATCCTCTTGAGACAAAATCAAACTGTGATTTTTCATGTCTCTCTTAATACTCATGCCAAAGATTTTATTTGCTGCTCCTAAATCCTTCATTGCAAATGTGTGAACTAATTTTACCTTAAGCTCAATAATTTTTTGCATGTGTGAACCTGCAACAAGCATAGAATCTACATACAGTAACATGATAATATAACTATCATTATCCAATTTGTTAAAATAAATACAATGGTCAGATTGACATTTACTAAAGCCATGCTCTATCATAAACCTGTCAAACCTCAAATACCATTGTCTTAGAGCTTGCTTAAGACCATATAAGCTTTTCTTCAACTTGCACACAAGTTTCTCCTTACCTTTGACCTCAAAACCTTCCGACTGATCCATATATATCTCTTCATCTAAATCTCCATGAAGAAATGTTGTCTTAACATCAAGCTGCTCAAGATGCAAATCTTCAATAGCAACTAAAGACAATACAATCTGAATAGAAGTCATCTTTACTATAGGAGAAAAAATTTCACCAAAATCAATATCTGGTTTCTGTGCAAATCCCTTTACTACCAACCTGGCCTTATGTCTCATTTGTTCATTCTCTCCTTCCTTTACCCTGTATACCTATTTGTTTTTCAGTGTTTTTTTTTGGCTGACAACTCAACCAAATCCCACGTATGGTTCTCATCTAAAGAATCAATTTTCTCATTCATGTCATGCTCCCACTATTTTTTGGATTCTACCTGCATTGCCTCATCAAAACTTTCTAGTTCTCCACCATCAGTGAGTAACAAGTAGTATAAAGAAGGGGAATAATGAATTAGAGGTTTACTTACCCTTTCAAACCTCCTTATGGGTATTTGAGACTCATTTACAGCTTGTTGTCTGCCCAAATTTTCTTCTGACAATGACCGATCACGGTCATCTCTGATCGATGTCAGTCTGCACCCGATCGATGTCGATTCTTCCTGATCGACGTCAGTTTTCACCTAACCGACGTCGGTTTCCACCTGATCGATGTCGGTCTCTGTGTTTTTTTGTGAGTAATGATTTTTACCTGCGAGCTCATTTTGGATCATAACATTTTTCAAATCAAGATTGCCTTGCTCAGAATTATTCAGCCTCTTGAGCTGATCACTGTACATCACCTTCTCATTGAAAATTACATCATGGCTTCTAATAATTTTGTTAGTTTCTAAATTCCACAATTGAAATCCGAAATCTCCAAAACCATAACCAATGAAAGTGCACCACAGAGATTTAACATCCAGCTTCTTTCTATTTTCTTTATGAATGTGAACAAAAGCTTCAGAACTAAAAACTCTAAAAAATGAAAGATCTACCTTTTTACCTGTCCAAGCCTCTTCTAGAATTCCACCATCCAGTGCAGTAGAAGGTCCTCTGTTAATCAAGTAAATCGCAGTATCTACAGCTTCTGCCCAAAACTGTAAGGGCAAATCAGCATGCAACCTCATACTCCATGCACGCTCCATTATTATTCTATTCATCCTTTTAGCAACTCTATTTTGCTGAGGTGTCCTTGGAACCATCTTTTCCCTGCGTATTCCATTCATAGAACAGTAACTGTTGAATTTATTACTGCAGTACTCACCACCATTGTCAGATCTAAGGCACTTCAATCTCAAATCTGTTTCATTCTCAACCAAAGCTTTTTATTTCTTAAATGTGTCAAAAACATCAGATTTCTTCTTTATGCAATAAATCCATACATTTTTTGTAGCATCATCAATGAAAGAAACATAATATTGTGATCCTCCAATAGAAGCTACCTGAGCTGGTCCCCACACATCTATGTGAACAAGCTCTAACTTGTGCTTCTTCTTTGTTGACCCAGTTTTGAGAAACATCATTTTTTCTATTTTTCAAAAATACAATGCTCACAGAAATTTAGATCTATGCTTTTCAAATTTGAAAGCTTACATTTTGACTTAAGAACATTCATTCCCTTCTCACTCATGTGACCAAGCCTACAGTGCCACAACTTTGCATCTACATCTGAAGTAGATAAAACAGAAGGAGAATAATCAGTAATACAAGTAGATAGATAAAGTGTACCTACTCTCTTACATTTTGATAATACAAGTGCACTCTTGAAAACTTTTTAAAATTCAGTTGTGAGAGTTACTGTGCAACCCTCATCACCCAACTTTCTTGCAAAAATCATATTCCTCTTAAGGATGGGTACATGCATGACATCCTTCAACACCCATGTGTTGCCATTCTGTAATTTCAGCTGCACTTTTCTTTTGCCAACAATTTTACAAGGCTCATCATCCCTTAAATAAATTTTTCCAAAATCTCCATGGACATAATCATTGAAAAATTCTCTATTTGGGGTTGCATGGAAAGAGGCACCAGAATCTAAAACTCATGATTCTACTTTATTATCCAAAAAAAATGTAAGAGCATCATGTGCAACAATACCTGCAACTTTTGCTTCTTTATTACCTTCATACTGATTTTCTTTGTTATCCTTCAACCAACAATCTTTCTTTGCATGCCCTTTCTTTCCACAATTCCAACAGGTTATTCTTCTATTTCTGGATTTGGATCTACTTTCTATCTTTGACCTTGATTTTTTTTGCTTGCCTTTCTCTCTTTGCCTTCCCCTACTTTCAACACTTAAAGCATTATCTGATGTTTCCTCTGTGCTTTTTTAAAAAAAAATTTCATTCAAGATTACACTAACAACATCATCAACTTTCAAGATATTTGAAACAGATGCAGTATTACTAACTGCCATTAACAAACTATGCCAACTTTCAGGTAAAGAGCATAAGATTAAGAGAGCTTTAATTTTATCATAAAAAACTATTTTGATTGAATTTAACTGATTTACTATTGTATGGAAATCATTAAGATGACTAGATACATATCCACTTTTCTGCATTTGCAAATTAAATAATTGCTTCATAAGATATACCTTATTTGAAGCTGAGAATTTTTCATATAAATTTGCCAAAGTATCAATTAACTCTACCATTGTCTTTGCCTGTGATAAGTTGGAAAACACAGAAGCTATCAGGCTCAACCTTATAGATCCAAGAGCCTTTCTATCAAGAACATTTCATTCTTCATCTTCCATATCTGTGGGCTTCTTTGAAACCCCACACAATGGTAACTACAGATATTTTTGATACAAATAATCTTCAATCTGCATCCTCCATAATTGATAATTCTTGCCATTGAATTTCTTCATTATTAGTTTACTTTTTTCTGCCATTGCTTTGCTCCCACTCAATCAGAAACCCCTGTGAGTGAATTCTGTAATCAACAGACACTAACAAGCTCTGATACCAGTTGTTAGTGCTCCCACTCAATCAGAAACCCCTGTGAGTGAATTCTGTAGTCAACAAACACTAACACGCTCTGATACCAGTTGTTAGGATCTTAGAGTATAATTGATTACTTTTATATAAGCAACTAAACACGGAATTGAAATCAGAAGTAATAAGTAACTAAAGATTAGAAACAATAAATAATAAGAGATACAAGAAATAACCAATCTTGTATTAAACTCTTCCAGAAAGAAATACAATGAATAAATCTCTCTCTCCTCACACCTCGTAGATGTACAGTAATTCTCCCTCAAGAGTTCTCTCTTTCTCTCTATCAATTACAACCAACTCAATTACTGAATTGTGATCAGCAATCATGGAACAAGATTGTTCTTGTAGATCTTCTTGATCTTGTTTATCTTGCTCAAATTACAATACTGCCCCATGGGTCTCTTAAATAGAATTGAAAGCAAACAATAATTAGAAAAATAGACTCAAGACTAATTTTAGTCTTTACATGCAAACTAACTGTTCTCCTGAAAATAGTAATTCTGAAAATGCACAGAAGTCAGTGTCGGTCTGAAGATGACTGATGCCGACCGACCCCTAACCGATGTCAATTGGTTCTGATCGATTTCGCCGATGCCGGTCGACCCCTAACCGATGTCGGTTGGTTCTGACCGATGTCGGTTACTGTGTAAGCTCATCAACTTCAACATTAGCTTATTAGTGAAGCTTTTAGCTCCACAACTCAACACATATTTATAACATGCATATGATAATACTAGGGTAGGGTACACATCTAACCCACATGTTATCCTTTAAGCTCCCCTTATGTCCCAATACAATGAACCATTAGTTATGTGTGTTAGATGGCATGATCTCCATAACCTCCATACATAACATAATACCATGGGCCAAGGTGGATAAAATTCCACATCCTTATTAAATAATAATAAAATTACCTCTAAAAAATTTAGACAATTGAGCTGATGTAACCACCTATTTGAGTATTTTAAAAAACTAATAAAAAATATTTTTTGAACCCAAAGTGCACCTTAAATTATAAAATTTATCATGTCACTGATTGCATATTGTGATCATGCATTGTTCCCCATTTGTATCATTTGATGTGGTACTGAATATAATCTGAGGGGTCTTGTGCCTAGACTATTGAGCTTCAGAGATTTTAAACTCATTTTTTGGGGCATAAACTACAAAGAGGAATGGCTACGAGACCAATGGTCTAGATTCAAATGGATATCCAAGGAACAAAACTCTAAATTGATAGAACCTATATGTGTTATTGCAAAAGCAAGTGTTAAAAAAAATGATTCAAAAATATAATAATAGAAAAAAAATATTAATTTAAACATTTTATACACATCACATTGTGAAAGGATATGTATGTTTTTCTATCTTCTTCTAACCTTGTCTTGCTCATGCCAATAGTCTATCTAAATGCATAATCATACAATGATGTAAAAGGGAACTAAATGTTATAGAATATGAATTAATTGCTCTTCCACAAGTGATTCTTCACCTTTCACCATTTCTATTCTTTAATTATGTATATCCCAATATCCAATATGAACATCTCTACAAATTTGTTCAACATTTTTTTTGTAAACTTATCGATCCATGATTTACAATTCATGTAAAAAATAGGGTTTTAAGAACACTTTCATTCAATTGATCTCTTTTCGTACCACTATTTTGAGTATGAAAAACGTAGAAATTTTGATCTAAAAATTTGTTATGCAATGCAAAAAAGTCCACTAGATTGTCTTATTCAGATTGAAATATATGATTATTTACACCTTTGCTACAAGTGTCACAAGTAAAAAAATATTTCAAGCTTTTAAAATGAGCTACTTAAAGTTGACTACTTTTTCTTTGAGGTAGAACAAGACCATTCAATATTCGATAAGGGAAGGAATCACTCCAAAAGATCTCCACTATAATAGTTAAACCCACTATACTTCTATAATGGACTATTACAATACCAAATTTATCCTTGATTTCTTTTTACAAAAAAAAATATTTGTAATATTTCACAATCTACCCAAAACAATTTCTCCCACTTTGCCCAAATCGTTATCATAAAACCACTTTTTGAAATCCAAATATATAGAAGTTAAATTAAGGTAGAATATAACGTTAATCACATGCACGAGAGATGATTGGTGGGCCAATTCACCCTAATACTCAATATGTTTAGAATTACAAACAAAAATAGCTTCGAGATAAGGAAATGCCATATAATATTCCTTAATGAAGGAATCACTCCACAAGATCTCTTCTTTGAGAACCAAACCCAATATGTTACTCCACTCCTATCATAATACTTAATTTATCCTTGATTGCTTGATTCCAAATTATTGTAATGACTCCATATTTATAACATGCATATAATAATATTAGGGTAGGGTACATATTTTGTTGGGTGAATATTTTGTCAGTCAGCTAACTGATGAGCAAAATAGGTCTTATCAACCACAACAAGAGAGATTGGTCGTCCAAAGGTGCAGGTTTACCACATCCAAAGGAGACAAATCTCTCCTCTCATCAAGGGGAGGTTCCCTGTTAAATATGAGGGGGATATATACTATAAATATATGCAGAAAATAACACTCAAGGGTAGGGTAACACCATCCATCTCTCTTTTTTTAGAGATGATGCTCACACACAAAGGAGAAATCCTGGTGCACTGAAGGCATTTCTCTTTTTTCAGAAGTGGTCTTGCAGCAAACAGCAGGTGTTCTTTCAGATAGGGACAAGTAACTAGTAATAGGGTGCAGTAACCAACAGAATGAAGTGTAGCACAACGTCTCCACTTCATCTGCCCAAAGAGTGAAATACGAAAGACAATGAGGGCACAAAGTTGTCCCAAGGTATTTTACACAGAAATAAAAAATAAAGAAACACACTAAAGACAATTGTAGGCAGCATAAAGTCTTCCCACAGTTAGCTTCAGGGCACCTTCTTGATTATATCCGCAAATTCTTTTTTTTCATTTAATGGACAAGAACACATTTAGAAGACAGACATAAGAAAAATCTCTTAAATGACACAAGCCATGACAACACAAAGTCTGAAAGTAACTTGCTTTCTTATTCAAACAAAGAAATATGAGTAACAACCTGAGCTCAAAGTCTCAGTGATAGCCTCTCAATTTTGGTAGAGTTTTTGCTTCTTTTATCAAAAAGATCTCCCTTCAAACAAACAAAGATATTACAATATATAGCAGCGAAGAAAGACTTGGCGCTTTGTTTCATCGAATGGCCCATGATGTGCATTCAATGCCTTGATTGCATTTTCAGTTCTGTCAGGGGCTATACTAGAATAGGGCGTCGGCCTTAACTATGGCATGTCAATTCATCTCATATGTCTTCTCCTGGGTCTGGATCATCTGGTCTGTCTCCTTTGATGTCTGCGCAGCTGTCCATTTTGTCTTTACTCTAAGGGAGATAAACAGGTCGTGTCTTCAAAATTTGCCAGTCAAAATATATGCTCTGTAGACTGTTCCACCTACTGGAATAACTACTGTGTAGATATTTCGGCCTCTCCCCTTTTTTGCTGTGATTCGAGCCCTCGGGCTAACTTTTCTCCTTTCTGGTTTTTTTTTTCTGTCATCTGAGCTTTTGGGGCCACATTCCCAGCTTGGCTGGCTCTTTCGGCTTCTCTTCTCAGTGGTTTTTCCTTTTGGCCTTGGCCTTGGCCTTAAGGCCTTTGAATGCATTCGGGTCCGCGCTTAAGCCTGCAAAGATCAATGACTATTTCATTGCTGCAAATTTGACGTCTTTGGGTCCGTCATCGTTTAAAAGCTAACAACTAGTTGGTTGTCTTAAATTTGATGGCTGTGGGCCCGTCATCCTTCTTAGCAATTCCTTCGTGTCTTTCCTACTTGCTTTGGCCGCTTTTCATCGGGCTTCATATTTTTTATTGTGTCTTTGTATTGGGAGTGCTCCGTCTTTGACATTTGTCATAGTCTGTTACTTTGAAACTTTACCAACTTATAGAAAATGGGACCCACAACACTTCTTGACTGAGCAGCTTCAAAAGGGGAACGGGGACAGGTGGCACTTTCTGCTAATCTTAACAAGTGACACGTGGATTTTTTTGCTGTGAAACAGGCGAGGACACTTAGCAGCATTTGTTTAACTTATAGAAGCTTTAGATACCTTTTGAGAGTCTTGCGGAAGATGACACATGGCGGCTTCCGCTAAGCTTTAAAAACACTATAGAAACATTCAGGACTAATTTGGATTCATACGGACGATGACACTTGGCATGCTCTGCTTACTTTAGAAACTCACCCGGGGCCCACCACAGTCCTTACTCAATAACAAAACAAAAGGAAGAAACTGTGAATGTCGACACTTGGCAGCTTTCATCGAGCTTTACAAGGGACATGTGGCACGTTCCGCTGCATTTAAAAAACATATTAAAACCTTTCGTAGTCTCCACTTGGCGCCCTCCATGGAACTCTTAGAGAAGCTTATTGAAAGAAGCTTTGAAACTTATAAGAAAATCGAAACGCGGATGCAGACACTTATCGCGTTCCGCTGAGTTATAAAGGGACACGTGGCACGTTCCACTACTTTTTAAAAACAAATTATAATGGGTCTCGACAGATGACACTTGTCAACTTTCGCTCGACTTTGAGACTTAGAGAAAACTTTAGGAAAAAAGAAAAACCTGCGCCTTGTGTCATAACCCTTGTTGCCTCGAAACTAAAACGCGCAAGGACAAAAATTGGAGCGCACAACTGAAACTCAAAATAAAATTTAGAGTAATTTACCCTACAAAGGGAAGAGAGAATTTTTTGGCTTGTAGGACCAAAAATAGTTCATGTGTTGTCCCAAAAATGAGTGATAGACTTTGAGAACAACAGCGGGCTCCAATTGGAGAAATTTCTTCAGTTAAAATTTTGGAACAACTGAGGGGAGTAGAGACCAGAATCTCCAGTGCCTTTAAGTGTGCCATTGGGCCATGGAGTCGTGTTAACCAACAAAAAAATAAGGTGACAAAAATGAAAATGAAAAAGAAAGGCACAAAATAGAAATAAAGACTATACAAATATACACATGTATATATGATCTTATCTAATACTTCAAGAGTTGAAGTGTTTCAGATGTTGCCCATTGTGAGGTAGAGAAAAGAGCATGTCATTGTGATACTTCAACAAGAAGTTGTTTTCACCATTGAGCTGATGGATAATAAACGGGCCTCTCCAAAGGGAATCAAACTTCACATGCATCCCCTTTGGTTCTCTTCTCTTGTCCCACAGCAGGACTTAATCTCTAATCTGGAAATCATGGTTCTTTACTTTTTGGTCGAAGAGCTTCTTAATCAAAGTTTGATGGGCAGCAATTCAGTCCACCACCATAGTTCTCTACTTATCCAGCTCATTCAAGCACATGATCCTCTTATCAATGGAGCTTTCATATGTTTGATCTTCAATTGCTTTAACCAATTTCAATGTTGGCAATTCTAAGGTAATTGGTATCTCAGCATTGAGCCCATAAAGAAGTTGAAAATGAGACATACCAATTGCCTTTTTTGGTATAATTTTATCTGCCCATAAAGCATCAACCAATACTTTATGCCATGTCCTTTGGTTGTCATCTACCAGCTTCTTGATGATAGTCACCAGGTTCTTGTTGCTTGATTCAGCTTGCCCATTCCTTTGTGAAAAGTAATCAAAAGAATGGGAGAGGGTAATCCTATAGTAAAAACAGAATTGAGTGATCTCTTGGGAAGTGAAACAAGCTGCATTATCAGTGACAATCTTGGTTGGGACCTCAAATCTGGAAATGATGTTCTCTTTGAGGAAATTACACACCACTTCTGAAGTAGCATGCTTGGTTGGAATTGCTTCCACCTACTTGGTGAAGTAATATGTGGCTGTAAGGACATAATCATGTCCAACACTTGAAGATGGGTTTACATAACTAATAAAATCGATGCCCCATTGCTGAAATGGCTCTTCTATCACCACTGGCTTGAAAGGCAGAGCAAATAACTTGGGTCTTCCAATAAACTGCTGGCATAACTCACATTTCCTTACCCACTTATACGCATCTTGGAAAAGAGTAGGCCAATAATACTTGGCTCATAGGATCTTATGGGCAGTCATAGGAGCAAAAAAATGTCTTCCACAGGCCAGATTGTGGAAAGACCTTAAAAGTTAGTTTTGTTTCTCTTTATCCATGCAGCGAAAGAACACTCCATCAAGGCTCCTCTTGTACAGGTCGTTGTCCCAGATGATAAAATTAGCAGCTTTCAACTTGATAGTCCTCCTTTCTTTATAAGATAGGTGAGCAAGACACTCCCCATAAGTAAAAAAATGAGCAGTACTTGAGTACCACTCATTCGTGGTAGAGACAAAGAGGACTGTTGGCGTGTCTTCTTCTTCTGATTTTTCATGCTCTATTTGTGCTGGCTTGTTATCAACAATTAATTGAGAAAGTCCCTTTCCCCGCACTAGCTTCGTTGGTTTGATGACTAGATCAAACTCTTAGATTTTTGCAATCTAATTGCCTCTTTTCGTCCCAAACACCTGCTGAGTTAATATGGATTTAACTGTGGTATTAGAAACCAAGGCAGTAACATGTGAATTCAAGATGTAAAAGTGGAAATGCTTTATTACTTTTACCACTGCATACGCATGCTTCTCCATGTTTGAGTACTTTAGCTCATGAGCTTTAAGAGGACAGCGCATGAAAGAAATGGGAGATTCCACACCTTCTTCGTTCTACTGAACCAGAATGGCTGAAAGTGTGTGTTCAGAGGCATAACTATACATGATAAAATTCTTTGTATAATCTGGACAAACCAAAATTGGGGCATGAGCAATCGTTGTCTTGATGTCTCAGAATGCTAATTTGTCTTCTTCAGTCCAGCTGAAAGTGGCCTTTCCTTTCATCATATCTACAATATGACGAGTCTTCTCAGCGAACTTGGGAATGAACCTTCGTAAGAAATTCACTTTTCTGAAGAAAGAGTGAACCGCAGTCTTACTCGTGGGCAGAGTAAGCTCTTGGATGGATTTGAATCTTTTTGAGTCAATCTTTATGCCTTCTCTGGATACAATGTGTCTAAGAAGCTTCCCTTCTGTCACCTCAAAGACAGACTTCTTGAGGTTCAAAGAAATATCATTCTGGTAGCAGCGTTCCAGCACTTGTTACAAATGGCGCACATCGTCAGTTCGATGCTTGAAAAAAAGGGTCAAGTCATCAAGGTATACCACAATGAACTTACCCATTTTGTCTTTGAAAGTAAGGTTCATTGCTCTCTGAAAAGTGGTGCCAACATTTATCAAGCCAAAAGGCATTCTTCGATATGCAAAGGTGCCCCAAGGTGTGGTGAAGGTAGTCTTGTGCTGGTCTGCTTCACTAACTTCAAATTGATTGTATCTTGAGAAGCCATCTAACATTGATAACATCTCTAAACTGGTCACTGTCTGAAGCACTTGATCCATGATGGGCAGAGGATAGTTATTCTTTAAGGATGACTGATTCAAATTTTTGAAGTCCACACAAAGGCAAACTTCACCATTCTTCTTCCTTACAGGGAATATGTTGGCGATCCATGTGGAATGATGGATTGAAAAAATTATTCTAGCATTCAGCGTTTTTTGTATTTCAGACAGAATAGTACTTGATATCTTCAGATTGTACTGTCTAGATTTTTTATTGTAAGGCACTGAATCGATTTTGAGGGAAATGTCATGGCAGATTTCTTCAGGCTTGAGTGACTTTAGATCATCATAGGAATATGCTAAGACATTCATGTACTGACGGAGTAGAGCAGTGAACTTGGATCTCTCCTCAGGAGTGCAACACTTCTCAATGTTCACCATCTTGGGTTCTTCTTTGGTACCCAAATTTATCTGATCAAACTCCTGAGAGGAGCTTGAATCCATTTACTATTGTTTGATGAATCTGTCATGTTTGTGAAACAGTTTTTCAAGGAAAACCAAGCATTTTGGGATTTTATTCTCTTTGAGTTGTAGGGACTCTTCCCCTGCGTTTGAACTTGATTCAAGAGATGGTTCAAGTTTTTGAGGTTCACTACCTTTGAAATGTAGTTGTTCAAAGTTGTCTTTTTGCTCTAGAAAAGCAATGATTTGGTTGTCATTGTTAAACACTTGCCAATAACTGGCATTATCAGGTACACTTGGTTGAAAGACCAGCTCAATAGTGTACCTATATCCTTTGAAGTCAGGGTGAGGAACCAAAAGAGTCATTGAAACGGCCAAAGCATCAGCTCTATCATTAAATTCCCTAGGAACTGCAGAGATGCTTGTTGTCCCCTAAAAATATCAGCTCATTTTTGGGACAACATTTGAACTATTTTGGTCTTACAGACCAAAATTATCTCTTCTCTTTTCAAAATTTGTCTTAGGCATTCAAATTCTTCAATTTTCAAGTTATTAAATCTACGAACTTTGCAGGCTTGAATCTACGGACTCTACAGGCTTGAATCTATGGACTCAGCAGGAAGAAAAATCTACGGACTGTGCAGGAAAAGGAAAATCTACGGACTTTGCAGGCAGGTTCATTTTTACAGGTTCAAAGGCTTCTGCAGGTGGTTTCAGTCAAAAGAATCAATTTTTCAATACTTAGTCATTTTTCGAGACTATTTCAGTGCCTTGGTTCAAACAGAAATCTCCATCGGCAAACACCAGCAGCAGGTTCAACGGGTTCAAGGTTCAACGACGGGTTCAACTAAAGGAATGGTTCAATGGCTTGGTTCAACCAAGCGGTTCAACGCTTTATTTCACTCGGGTGGTTCATTCCCTTTGTTTCAGCGTCTTTTGGTTCAATACTTAGTTCATCGGCTTGGTTCATTCAATTGAACCATCGTCTTGAACCATTTATGGTTCAACCGATTGGTTCAACGTCTTGGTTCAACGAAAAGGTTCAACGTTTTGGTTCAAAGACATGATTCAAAGGCAAGTTCAATACTTAGTTCATCGGCTTGGTTCATTCAATTGAACCATCAACTTGAACTATTTTTGGTTCAACCGATTGGTTCAACAGAATGGTTCATCGCCAAAGTTCAAAGGGGTGATTCAATGCAAAAGGAAGCTTCTTGAAGGACAAGTGCCCTTGCGGAGGACACTTAATCGACAAAAGCACCCTTCGGAAGGGTCATTTTCAAGGAAGCTGAAAGGTAATTCTTTCAGATTTGTTTAAGCCATTTAAAATTGGCTAAGACATAATTCTTTCAGATTTTTGTCCGAATGAATTCCTTCGAACAAAAAGTCTGAAAGAAATCAAATAAGTGAATGCGGGCAAAAAATCCGAAGACTTGTTCAAAGACTTGGTGGAACAAATTTCTGCGGACTTTTCGTTCGCGGGAATTTTCCCTGGACTTTTTGTCTGCTGGAATTTTCCCCGGGAAAATGTCTGCGGGAAACATCCACGGGGAATGCCCGGGGAAAAGCCCGAGGGGAATTTACGAAGGGCCGTCGAAGGACCCCGAAGGGCAGGTGCCCTTGCAGGGGACTCTCGACTGCCAATTTGAAGACACTTCCTGAAGCCGAAGGGTCACCCAAAGAAGCCCAAAGGCCATTTAAAGACTGCCCAAAAGATATATACCCTTGCGGGATGCTATTTCGACTCAAAATAGGTTATTTCTCAAGGCCCGAAAGGGCAAGCCCAATCTAGAAAAGCGCCAAGCGAAAAGTCGAAAGAAGACCAAGGGGTGACGCGCCCGAAGACGTCAAATTCAGCACAGTCGACTAGCCGTTGGAAACATAGTGATAGACATGCGAACGTCAAATTGAAGACAACAAAATAACTATTGATCCTTTGAACATACAGACCAGAATACATTCACAGATTTCAAGGCCAAGACCAGCAGAAAGCGGGGAAGGAACAGAACAACAAACTAAATTCAGGACCCGATTCAATTAACTAGAAAAGGAGGAATAATGAAGATAACATCAGATCGGCAGGTGGACATTGAAAGTTGTAAACTTTTAATAAGTGCGACTTATTTCCCTGCATTGATAAAATCCAATGGGTAAAACGCCCCTAAGTTCCAACCTGTCTTCTTAACAGATTCCAACGCAACATGATGTATTACTGTTCTCGAGTTCTTCTTGAAGAGGCTATATAAGGGACTCTCTTCTATTATAATAAAGATCTCTTTTTTTACAATTAGAATGAAACTTTTCCCAAATTGTAAGGCATTACTGAGACTTTGAGCTCAGATTGTTGATCATATTTTATTACTGGAATAAGAAAGCAAATGGTTTTTCAGACTTTGTGTTGTAATATCTTTGTTGTTGAGGAAACTGTTCTTATGTCTTTTTCATCAATATATTTTTTGTTCTTTTCATTCAACAAGCAGAATTAGTGACAACAGTCAAGGTGTCCTGAAGAGTCAAGTGTGGTGAGACTTTGTGCCCCCATAATTGCCTTTAGTGTGTTTTTTTTTTCATTTTTGTGTAAAGGACTTTGGGATGACTTTGTGCCCTCATTGTCCTTCATATCTTACTCTTAAGTAATTCAGGTGGAGACTTTGTGTTGCATCTTGATTTGTTGGTTATTACATCCTTTGTTACTGTTGACCCAATTTCGCCCCTCAGGCAAAATCTCGGTCACCTCCTACACCTGCTTCGCAGGCCCAGTCATTTCAGGGTGCAAGGTCCACTTTCAGGTTTTGACAGCGCCGTTGCAGAGAATAGGCAGCGAAGGACAGAGCCTTCAGACATCCGCAAGAGAAGAAAGGGAGAAAAAAATGAAGTTTCGACACTTAGTCAAAAAAGAGGCAAAAAAAATGCAGAGGGCGGCAGAATCGCCGCCCACTACAAGGGCGGGTAAAATGAGCCCGTCTACGAAGAAAATGCAGAGGGTGGCGAATTCACCGCCCACAACACAAAGAAAAGCAAAGACATCGGCCGACGTCGGCAATACTGCCGTCGTCGGCACCTTACAGAGACCGACGTCGGCAGAACCGCCGACGTCGGCAGCACAAGGGCAGGCACAAAAAAAAACCAGAAAACCCCGCCCATGGCGGTGAAACGAATAAGCCCGCCCATGGCGGTGAAACGAAAAAGTCCGCCCATGGCGGCAAAATGGAAAACCCCGCCCCATGGCGGGGAAAGGGAAATTGCCGCGCAGAGTATAACTATACCGACGTCGGCAGCCTAATTTAACCGACGTCGGCAATATTGCCACCGTCGGCAGCTTATCGGCCGACGTCGGCAGGTATTCCTACATAAAGTTCATGCAAAGGGCGGCAAAATCGCCGCCCACTATAAGGGCGGCAAAATTCCCCTGCAGTGCACAAGAAAAAACCCGCCCAGCCGCCAAAGGAGAAGACCAGCACGCAAAACGAGGCAACCAGCATGGTCTTGGCAGACTTGTGACGTCATCAATAGTGTTTTTCACACTTTTCAATGAGACTTCTCTTGGCTCTTCTGCTATAAATACAAGGACTTAGTCATTTTCTGGGATTTTCCTGACTTTTGTAAAGAGCACTGCTCTGCAAATTTCCCACCTGAATCAATAAAAATACAGTTTTTACCTCTATTTGGATGGATCTATCAGTGTATGTATTGAATGTTAATCTGTGTCCAGTCATTGTCTCTTGATGCTCTCACAGGTTCAACACCAGCAAACCTGTGATCTACGAAGCGCCACTGTCTGCTGCTGCCAGGAGTAGAGTTCTGTTTCAGGAGGTATTGAACAGGTGAGGTCACTTACAGTGTGTGTTTCTCAGCACCTTGGTGAGTCCCTGTTTCTCGTGCTTTCCATAAGAACCTCCCTGTCATCCCAGAGACCTGGGCTTTTCTGTCAGATCTGAGTGTATGTATGTTTTTGTCTGATTCTGAGAGTGGATCTGGAAGGTCACTCATGTTTTTGGTGTATCACCTCTTTTAGAGTAGGCTGTTTGTTTTCAAGCTTTTCTCTCTCTTTTCACCCCCCCAAGTGTATACCTATATATCTATATTTTTGCATTACCTGAAACAAACAAGATACATCAGAGGGAACTAGCCCATATCTAGAGACTCTCCTCTCCTGCTTCGCCGTCCCACAGGCGAGAGAGGGGTTTCCATGTTGCGGGGAGAGGGCAGGAATCCGTGTTCCTGCCGCTTGGTGCACTTTCCAGCGTCAACAGTTACATTTTTGCTGTTACTACCAGGAGTATTCTTGTGGTTTGCTGAATAGTACTTCTGAAAGAAGAGGAGTGTTGTATGTTATTTCCATTGAGTTTTTCCTTTGATTTGTACACATCATCTCTGAAGAAAGAGAGATGGATGGTTTTTCCTACCCTTGAGTATTATTTTCTGTTTATATATATATATATAGCATACCTATAGGGAACCTCCCCTTGATGAGAGGAGAGATCAGTTCCCTTCTAATGTGGTAAAACTACACATTTAGACGACTAATCTTTTTACTTTGGCTGATCAGACCTATTTTATTTATCAGTACGCTAATCGACAAAATATTCAACCAAGAGTTTTTGGCGACTCCGTTGGGGAATATAACCCATTATCATTATAACCCTTATCTATTATAGACTCTGGCCACTCCGTTCCGTGTCTTACCCATTATCCATTTATAGCCTTACCATTTTAATCCATCTCCATTTTCATCCATCTCCATTATATTATTTGGTCTGCAAAACCAAAGCTGTTGGAAAAGAAAGTGCAGTTTGAAGCCTCAAGCTTTAAGCTAAAGCAAGGCCAGTTTCTTTTCCATTTTTATCTTATAATTTGGCAACTCCAATCAGATGTGTTATCCCTATTGTTCATAATCTGATCATGGCAGTTCGAGGCCCCTGGAGTAACTCATTTGTCCCACTTAATCTAAGTCCACCCCTACATGAGCTACCATTTAGTTCAAGGAAGAATTTCCTCAAATTTTTTGGTGATGGAAGAGTCCACCCTGATGAACACATTGAGCCTTCACCATAGCCTATGGTGTGATAGGGGTGAAATTTGAAGACGTGGCAGTCAGGCTTTTTGTGGAGACCCTACAAGGTGCTGCTGCAGATTGGTTCTACCATCTGTGAGCTATATCAGTGACTGACTGGGATACACTCAAAGCTAAGTTTGAAGCTAGGTTTAAGCCTGCAGAAGATGTGCATGCCTTGCTAGCCCAGCTCACTCAGATGAAGAAAGAGCCCCATGAACCTATGAAAGACTTCATTGCCAAATTCAACAAGCTGAGACACAGAATTCCCATGGTCACCCAGCCGACACCTCAGAATCTCATGTGTTTTTTCATCAACTCACAGCTACCTGAAGTGAGTTTTCTGTTGAGACGGGCTAGACACATAGACCTTGAGGCTGCTCAAGACTTGGCTACTGAGCTAGAAGATGACCTTATCTTGGTAGGAAAGATAAGGAGAGATCCTAACAGAAATAGAGCTTCATCATTTTCTGAATATTCATCTATAAGCACCACTGATCCAATGGTGCAAAAGCTGGCAAATGAATTGCTAGCCTTGAAAAAGCAAATGGCACAAAGTATGTTTTTTGCTCCTCTATATAAAGATATACCAATGAGGGCATTCCCTAATTAACCATATCAAGACAACGCTGCCAGAAGTCAAGGGCAACCAAATCGTCTTCTTCATCCACAGAGGAATCCTGCCCTTGAAGCACCTCCAACAAACTCGGTAGTTGGATATCTGGAAACAGAGCATGTTTCATATTTCCAACCTGAGTTAGAGCAAGAAAATGGTGCTAATCTCTTCAGGGAGGATCTAGAAGAATCAGCTGGCGACTCCCACATTGATTTTCTGAATTACCAGGATGAACCCAGAAGTGAAGGTGAAGCAGTCAAAGGATCATACGCAGTATTCACCCAGTCCCAAAATCAGTCAGCCCAACAGGCCGACAAAGAGAAGACAGAGGAGCAACCCCAACCAACAATTTCAATTGCTGAGCAGAGAACCCCTCTTTCTTTTCAATCAAAGGACCCGGTGATTACCAAAAAAGTAAGTACATCAAACATCTCTGTACCTTCTACTTCAGCTTCGCAAACCAGTCCTCCCCCTCCCGAAAATAAAAAGGATGAACTCCCATCCTCTCTTCTAAATCCATTCCAGTCATTTGACATGATTGATCATGTCAAAGAATCCAAAATTCAAATGACTAAGTTTGAATCCCTGCAAGTCAATCCTGAGCAATTGGACATTGATGGAGAACCAGATGCGGACCTGTCTGAGACAAAATATGTGGTCACCCAAACATCAGCCCCTACAGCACAAATTTTGTCTGAGTCTTCAGGCAGGGCTAATTATTTTTTTACCACAGAGGATGTTCATGTTTCTACAGATGAAATTCCTGTAGCTGACAATCCAGGAATTGATCCAAACAAGACTTCAAGAGAATTGGTAGGATGTAGTATAAACAAGGAATGATCTTTCATCTCTAATGAAGAGAAATGTGATAAGAGATCAACTTCTGATGATGACAACAATTCTTCTACCAATGATGAAGTTGGAATTGTGTTGATATCTCTTCAAAGAGATATTCTTCCTTCATGCAATTTGCAAGTCAGCAACACCAACAACACAGCTGGATGTGAATCTCTGTTGCTTAAATTGAAGATTGCTCAAGATGAAGAAGTCAACCTCCTTCACATCAAAGGAGATGTTAATCTGATAGTTTGTCAAGAGTTTGATATGGACAATCCAATCATATGCTGGACTAAACAAGAAGAACAACCAATTATGGTAATGGACCATGCTGCTGCAAATCAAAATCAGGCAAAGGAACCCTTCGCAGGGAAAGCAAGGAGTTATGGTTTTCAGTTTGAAGACCACGTCCTGCCACAGAGCAAAAAGAAGGAAAGACCAAGAGGAAGACGCATAAAATTGGTTTTCTGGTGGAGAGCTCCATTCGCCCGTCGCCGTTTCTGGGGAAAAAATGTCTTCTTGCTGGTTTACTAAGATGGTGCACTATTTTCACTGTCTCTCAAGAAGCAGCATCTGAAATACTTCAATTCTTGAAGTATCAGATCATTGCATATGTATATATGTATATTTGTATAGTTTTTAATTCTATTTTGTTTTATTTGTTTCCATTTTTGATGCCTTCCATTTCTGGGTAGCATGACTCCGTAACCCAATGGTACACATGAAGACACTGGAGATTTTGGATTCTACTCCTTTCAATTCTTTTTGAAATTGACAAAAGTTCTCCAATTGGAGCTAGCTGTTGTCCCCCAAAAATATCAGCTCATTTTTGGGACAACATTTGAACTATTTTGGTCTTACAGACCAAAATTATCTCTTCTCTTTTCAAAATTTGTCTTGGGCATTCAAATTTTTTAGTTTTCAAGCTTTTCTTAAATCTACGGACTCTGCAGGCTTGAATCTACGGACTCTGCAGGCTTGAATCTATGGACTCAGCAGGAAGAAAAATCTACGGACTGTGCAGGAAAATAAAAATCTACGGACTCTGCAAGCAGGTTCATTTTTACAGGTTCAAAGGCTTCTACAGGTGGTTTCAGTCAAAAGAATCAGTTTTTCAACACTTAGTCATTTTTTGGGACTGTTTCAATGCCGTGGTTCAAACAGAAATATCTATCGGCAAACACCAGCAGCAGGTTCAACGGGTTCAAGGTTCAACGGTAGGTTCAACTAAAGGAATGGTTCAATGGCTCAATTCAACCAAGCGGTTCAACGCTTTATTTCACTCAGGTGGTTCATTCCCTTTGTTTCAGCGTCTTTTGGTTCAATACTTAGTTCATCGGCTTGGTTCATTCTATTGAACCATCGACTTGAACCATTTTTGGTTCAACAAATTGGTTCAACGTCTTGGTTCAACGAAAAGGTTCAACGTTTTGGTTCAAAGACATGGTTCAAAGGCAAGTTCAATGTTTGGTTCAATACTTAGTTCATCGGCTTGGTTCATTCAATTGAACCATCGGCTTGAGCCATCGACTTGAACCATTTTTGGTTCAACCGATTGGTTCAACAGAATGGTTCATCGCCAAAGTTCAAAGGGGCGATTCAATGCAAAAGGAAGCTTCCTGAAGGACAAGTGCCCTTGCAGAGAACACTTAATCGACAAAAGCACCCTTCAAAAGGGTCATTTTCAAGGAAGCCGAAAGGTAATTCTTTCAGATTTGTTTAAGGCATTTAAAATTGGCTAAGACATAATTCTTTTGGATTTTTGTCCGAAGGAATTCCTTCGAACAAAAAGTCCGAAAGAAATCAAAGAAGTGAATGCGGGCAAAAAATCCAAATACTTGTTCAAAGACTTGGTGGAACAAATTTCTGCAGACTTTTTGTCTGCGGGAATTTTCCCCAGACTTTTTGTCTGCGAGAATTTTCCCTAAGGAAAATGTCTGCAGGAAACATCCACGGGGAATAGACCGGGGGGAATTTGCGAAGGGCCGCCGAAGGACCCCGAAGGGCAGGTGCCCTTGCGGGGGACTCTCAGCTGCCAATTTGAAGACACTTCCTGAAGCCGAAGGGTCGCCCGAAGGCCATTTAAAGACTGTTCAAAAGATAAATACCTTTGCGGGAGGCTATTTCGACTCAAAATGGGTTATTTTTTAAGGCCCGAAAGGGCAAGCCCAATCTAGAAAAGCGCCAAGTGAAAAGCTGAAAGAAGACCAAGGGGTGACGCGCCCGAAGATGTCAAATTCAACACAGCCGACTAGCCGTTGGAAACATAGTGACGGGTGCGCGAACGTCAAATTGAAGACAACAAAATAACTGTTGATCCCTTGAACATATAGACCAGAATACATTCACATATTTCAAGGCCAAGACCAGCAGAAAGCAGGGAAGGAACAAAATAGCAAACTGAATCCAGGACCCGATTCAATTAACCAGAAAAGGAGGAACGATGAAGATAAGATTAGATCGCTAGGTGGACATTGAAAGTTGTAAACTTTCAATAAGTGCGACTTGTTTCCCTGCATTGATAAAATCAAATAGGTAAAATGCCCCTAAGTTCCAGCCTATCTTCTTAACAGATTCCAACGCAACATGATGTATTACTGTTCCCTAGTCCTTCTTGAAGAGGCTATATAAGGGACTCTCTTCCATTGTAATAAAGATCTCTTTTTTGACAATTAAAATGAAACTCTGCCCAAATTGTAAGGCATTACTAAGACTTTGAGCTCAGATTGTTGATCATATTTTATTACTAGAATAAGAAAACAAATAGTTTTTTACACTTTGTGTTGTAATATCTTTGTTGTTGAGGAAATTGTTCTTATGTCTTTTTCTTCAATATATTTTTTGTTCTTTAAATTCAACAAGCAGAATTAGTGACAACAGTCAAGAAGGTGTCCTAAAGAGTCAAAGTGTGGAGAGACTTTGTGCCCCCATAATTGCCTTTAGTGTGTTTTCTTTCCATTTCTGTGTAAAGGACTTTGGGACGACTTTGTACCCTCATTGTCCTTCGTATCTTACTCTTAAGCAATTCAGGTGGAGACTTTGTGCTGCATCTCGATTTTTTGGTTATTACATCCTTTGTTACATTTTTGTTGTTACTACCAGGTGTATTCTTGTGGTTTGTTGAATAGGGCTTTTGAAAGAAGAGGAGTGTTGTCTGTTATTTCCATTGAGTTTTTCCTTTGATTTGTACGCATCATCTTTGAAGAAAGAGAGATGGATGGTTTGTCCTACCCTTGAGTATTATTTTTTGTTTATATATATATATATATATATATATATATATATATATATTATTATATCTATATATATATATATATATATATAGCATACCTACAGAGGAACCTCCCCTTGATGAGAGGAGAGATCAGTCCCCTTCTGATGTGGTAAAACTACACATTTGGATGACTAATCTTCTTACTTTGGTTGATCAGACCTATTTTGTTTATCAGTACGCTGATCGTCAAAATATTCAACCAACAATGCTGAAAGCATCAAAGTTTTCAATTTGATCCTACACCAAATTGTGGTAATGGTGCAATCTCTCATTTTTAATTTGGTACAGGTTTCTCACCTGACAAACCACCAGTTTAGCATCCCCCTTGGCATGAAGGAGTTTGATGCCTTTGTCCCTAGCAGCCTTCAATCTAAGCAACAAAGATTCATACTTAGCTATGTTATTGGTGTTGATGAACTGCAACTTGTACGATGAAAGAAAAATATCTCTTTGATGAGATATCAACACACTCCCAGCTTTTAAACTGGTAGAAGAGCAGCTGCCATCAAATTCTAGAATCCATACCTCCTTAGACACTGATTTTTCTTTGGATTCTTCTTTGTTTGGAGAGGGGGATTATTCTGCACTTACATTGCACTCCATCAATTCTTCTGCTGTTACAGTTGAACGTATTTCCAAGTTGACACCTTCAAGAGCTTCAACAGACACTTCAAGAACTTCTTCCGTGGATAGAAAGTAGTTACCCATGCCTGAAGACTCAAACAGAATTTGAGCTTCAGGTGTTGATGATTGGGTGACCACATATTTTGCTTCCTTTTCAGGGAGCAATCTTTTCATAACGCCTTTGACTGGAATCCTTGCTTCGGATAGGTCCATGCTCAATTCACCTCCAACATCCTTACAAGAATTTCACCCAAGAAGGATGCCATATGATGTTGGGATGTCAGCCACCAAGACAGTCATCTTGATTCTTTTGTCTGGGAATGCTGCAAATGCAAATTGGGTGTCCTTGATTTGTCCCAGAAGAGGTACTTCTTTGTTCTCTATGGAGAAGCATCTCCCAAATGTCTTGGTCAGTGTGAGACCAAGGGATTACGCCACTTTGGCAGGCATGAAATTATCTGAAGCTCCAAAATCAATGATGCAATTGCTTAGTTTGTGACCGTTTATCAACAGAAAAATGTAGAAAGGTTTTATTTTTTCAAGGGCAGCAGGAGGAGTAATGACAAGGTTGTTTGGGATAGACATGTTCCTTGGGGGATCATTGTTGGGAGGAGGGTGTAAACCGGAAGCACACAATTTGATTACCAAACCAAGCAACTTAATATGCGGAAATTAACCAGATTCACCAAGTAACTAGAATTCAGAATAACACAAGATATGAGAGACAATACCAAATTGTATTAACACTTTATACAGAAAAGAATACAATAAAGAAGATGCCACTTCTTCTCCACCACCTTACAGAGGTTTCCCACACCTCAAGTGAACAGTAATTCTTCTCCCCAAAGCTCTCCCTCTCACAGGTCCCAACACCCAACTCAAATACAGAGTTGGTGTTCACCTCCCGTGCTCCACGCACACCACAAGTGCTCCACGCACTCCACAAGCACTCCACGTGCTCCACAAGTACTCAAGGTACTTCAAGTAGATCTCCCATGAATCTGCAACAACCTGCAATTCAACAGACCATACTTATGGAAGGAACTCCCTTGCCTTCCTCTTGCTCTATCCGAGTACACACCTGTACTCCAAGTAGATCCTGCCTAATAATGCTCCCTGTTGTGTTGCTGTCTGTATGACCTTGCACACCTGCAAATCAATCAATGGTTCTATTCACCTGTGAACCTCGACCTTGCACACACATACACCTGCAGATCAACGATCTTACTTACCATGTAGATCTCCTATATAGGCCATGCAACTGTGACCAAGATCCTACACTCTTGAAGAACCCAGCTGGCTCTCCAATCCAGCACCAACACACCTGGTACTGTGGCACTAGGAGGAACGCACCATAGCTCTACCTCACACACAGAAGGAGCTTATAATTATGCTTTCTTACTCCCTAGCACACTTTTCCAATACAACCATGAGTCTATTATATAGATCTCATCCAAACAATGATTAGACATCTAATTACCATGATTAGATCCGCAGCTATGAGTCTAAAATTAGCACTCATCATGCAAACTCTTGGTTCGTTAGCTCACTGCCCGTAATTAACTCGCAGTCGAACTACACAGGCGACCGACGTCGGTCCCTGTCCGCCTGGGGTCGCCGACGCCGGCCGATATATGACTGACGTCGGTTGCCTTCCTGTCTTACCCTGCCGACGCCGGTTGGCCAGACCAACGCCAAACACTTCTGACACTTAGCAACTCATTCTGCAACCTCCTCCATGTCTGCATCAGTGAAGCTTTTAGCTCCACAATCCTAACAATCATGAGTTACTTTCTTAGCTTCTTGTCTTTTTGGGATGGTTTGGTTCTTTACATATTGAACCAATTTATCCAACTGATCAGGGTTGGATTTCAAAAATTCAAATTTAGACATTTGGATCTTAATTTTCTTTATATGATCAATAATATCAAATATTTGAAATGAACTGGGAGCAGATGATGGGAGTTCATCTTTTTGGTTTTTAGAAGGGAGAAGAATGGTCTGCGAATTTGAAATTAGAGGTGAAGGCGTAATCGAGGTACTCACCTTTTTAAGTCACCAGGTCCTTTGGCTAGAAAGGAAGAGTGGATCCCCTCTTAATAATTAAAATTGTTGGTTGAGGTCGCACCTCTAACTTTTTTTATCAGCTTGCTAAGTTGACTAGTTCTTTGATCGGGTGACACAGCATATGATCCCTCAGCTGCTTTACTTTCACTTCTGAGTTCATTCTGATAATTCAAGAAACCAATGTTGGAGTCGTCAGCTAATTCTTTTTCTCCTTCTGTGAAGAGATCAGCGTCATTTTTTCAAGTTCAGCTCAGGCTGAAAGGAAAAATCTGATTTAGCTTCAAGATATCTAACTGCTGAGTTGGTTGGAGGTGCTTCAATGGCAAGGTTATTCATCTGAGGGGGAGGGAGATGATTTGCTTACCCTTGGTTCCTAGTAGCATTGCATTGATATGATTGATTGAGAAATGTCCTCCTTGGCATATCTCTGTATGAAGGAGCAGATGACATCCCCTACGCCATTTGCTTTCTAAGAGCAAGTAACTCATTGGTCAGCTTCTGCACCATTAGATCAGTGGTGGCTGTAGGTGAGTATTCAGAATATGAAGAGGATTTACCTTTATTAGGGTCTCTCTTTATCTTTCCTGCCAAGATAAGGTCATCTTCTACCTCAGTAGCCAAGTCCTAAGCAGCAGCAAGGTCTATGTGTCCAGCCCATCTCAGCAAGAAGCTCATTTCAGGCAGTTGTGAGTTGATGAAGAAGCAGTTGAAGTTTTCAGGTGTTGGTTGAACAATGGTAGGAATCTGATTCCTCAGCTTGTCAAACTTGGCAATGAAGTCCTTCATAGGTTCATGAGGTTCTTTCTTCATCTATTTGAGCTGGGCTACCAGGGTATGTGCATCTTCTGCAGGCTTGAACTTGGATTCAAATTTGGCTTTGAGTGTGTCCCAATCAGTTACTGATCGAGCTTGCAGATGGTAGAACCAGTCTGCAGTAGCACCTTGTAGTGTCTCCACGAATAGCCTAACTGTTATGTCTTCATACTCTACACCTATTACGCCATAGGCTATGCTGAAGGCTGCAATGTGTTCATCAGGATGAACTTTTCCATCACCAAAGAATTTGAGGAAATTCTTCTTTGAACTGCGTGGAAGCTCGTGTAGAGGTGGAGTCAAATTTAGTGGACCAAAAGAATTACCCTAGGGGCCTTGAGCCGCCATGATTGGATTATGGAAAGTAGGGATAACAAATCTAGGTGGAGTACGTACAGATAAAGTTCTGCTAATAGCAAAAAAAGTAGCTCTGCTTTGGGTTGGTGACCTGGTACGAGTAAGAGGAACACTCCAAGATCATTGAACTTGAAGTTGTGGAGGAAACAAATCAAAAAAAATTTGTTGCACCAACTCAAAGACAGGGTCAATAACACCTTGGATTCTGTCACCTCTTGTATAACGTGGAGTTGCCAGATTGTAGGATAAAAATGGGAAAGAAATGGTCCTGCTTCAGCTTGAGGCTTCAAATTGCTTATTGTTCTCCAGCAGATCTGATTTGCAGACCAGATTAAAGAACAAAAATGGATAAGGCTATAATAATAATGGGTAAGACCCAAATGAGAGTTGTCAAATATATATATATATATATATATATATATATATATATATATATATATAAGGATAGGAACTGCTTCAATTTGAAGCTTGAGGCTTTAGACTGCATGTAACATCCCCAACGGAGTCGCTAAAAAGTTGTTGGATGAATATTTTATCAGTCAGGTAACTGATGAGCAAAATAGGTCTTATCAACCATAGCAAGGGAGATTGGTCATCCAATGTTGCAGGTTTACCACATCTAAAGGGGACAAATCTCTCTTCTCATCAAGGGGAGGTTCTCTGTTAAATATGAAGGGGCTATATACTATAAATATATGCAGAAAATAACACTCAGGGGTAGGGTAACACCATCCATCTCTCTTTTTTTAGAGATGATACTCACACACAAAAGAGAAATCCTGGTGAAAACACTGAAGGCACTTCTCTTCTTTCAGAAGTGGTCTTGCAGCAAACAGCAGGAGTTCTTTCAGATAGTGATAAGTAACTGGTAACAGGATGCAGTAACCAGTAGAATGAAGTGTAGCACAAAGTCTCCACTTCAGATGCCCAAAGAGTGAAATATGAAAGACAATGAGGGCACAAAGTCATCCCAAAGTCTTTTACATAGAAATAAAAAATAAAGAAACACACTAAAGGCAATTATAGGCAGCATAAAGTCTTCCCACAGTTAGCTTCAGGGCACCTTCTTGATTATTTCCACAAATTCTACTTTTTTTATTTAATGGACAAGAACACATTTAGAAGACAGACATAAGAACAATCTCTTAAATGACACAAGTCATGACAACACAAAGTCTAAAAGTAACTTGATTTCTTATTCAAACAAAGAAATATGAGTAACAACCTAAGCTCAAAGTCTCAGTGATAGCCTCTCAATTTTGGTAGAGCTTTTGCTTCTTTTATCAAAAAGATCTCCCTTCAAACAAAGAGATTACAATATATAGCAGCCAAGAAAGACTTGGCACTTTGTTTCATCGAATGACCCATGTTGTGCATTCAATGCCTTGAATGCATTTTTAGTTCTATCAGGGGGCCATATTGGAACAGGGCATCGGCCTTAACTGTGGCGTGTCAATTCATCTCATATGTCTTCTCCTGGGTCTGGATTATCTGGTCTATCTCCTCTGATGTCTGCGTAGCTATCCATTTTGTCTTTACTGTAAGGGAGATAAACAGGCCGTGTCTTCAATGTTTGCCAGTCAAAATATCTGCTCTACAAACTGTTCCACCTACTGGAATAACTATTGTGTAGATATTTCAGCCTCTCCCCTTTTCTGTTGTAATTTGAACCATCAGGTAATATTTTCTCCTTTCTGGTTTTGTCTTTTCCTAGCGTCTGAGCTTTTGGGGCTACATTCCCAGCTTGACTAGCTCTTTCGGCTTCTCTTCTCGATGATTTTTCCTTTTGGCCTTGGCCTTAAGGCCTTTGAATGCATTCAGGTCCATGCTTAAGCCTAAAAATATCAATGACTATTTCATTACTGTGAATTTGACGTCTTTGGGTCCGTCATCGTTTAAAAGCTAATGGCTAGTTGGTTGTCCTAAATTTGACGACTGCGGGCCCATCATCCTCCTTAGCAATTCCTTCGTGTCTTTCCTACTTGCTTTGGTCGCTTTCCGTCGAGCTTCATCCTTTTTATTGTGTCTTTGTATTGGGAGTGCTCCGTCTTTGACATCTGTCACAGTCCGCTGTTTTGAAACTTTACCAACTTACAGAAAATGGGACCCACAACACTTCTTGCCCGCGCAGCTTCAAAAGAGGAACGGAGACAGGTGGCACTTTTTGCTAATCTTAACAAGTGACACGTGGCATTTTTCGCTGTGAAATAGGTGAAGACACTTGGCAGCATCCAATTAACTTATAAAAGCTTTAGATACCTTTTGAGAGTCCTGCGGAAGATGACACATGGCGGCTTTCGCTGAGCTTTAGAAACACTATAGAAACATTTGGGACTCATTTGGATTCACACGGATGATGACACTTGGCACGCTCTGCTTACTTTAGCAACTCACCCGGGGCCCACCACAGTCCTTACTCAATAACAAAACAAAAGGAAGAAACTGTGGATGTCGACACTTGGCGGCTTCCGCCGAGCTTTACAAGGGACACGTGGCACGTTTCGCTGCATTTATAAAAATATATTAAAACCTTCCGCAGTCACCACTTGGCGCCCTCTGCAAAACTCTGAGAGAAGCTTATTGAAAGAAGCTTTGAAACTTATAAGAAACTCGAAATGCGGATGCAGACACTTGTCGCGTTCCGCTGAGTTATAAAGGGACACATGGCACGTTCCACTGCTTTTTAAAAACAAATTATAATGAGTCTCGGCAGATGACATTTGGTAGCTTCTGCTCGACTTTGAGACTTAGAGAAAACTTTAGGCAAAAATAAAAATCCGCGCAAAATGAAAAACCCGCGCCATGTGTCATAACCCTTGCTGCCTCGAAACTGAAACGCGCAGGGACAATAATTGGAGCGCACAACTAAAACTCAAAATAAAATGTAGAGTAATTTACCCTACAAAGGGAAGAGAGAATTTTTTGGGTTGTATGACCAAAAATAGTTCATGTGTTGTCCCAAAAATGAGTGACAGACTTTGGGAACAACACATTTAACCCACACCTTATCTTATAAGCTCCCCTTATGTCCCAATACAATGAACCATTAGTTATGGGTGATAGATGTCATGATCTCCATATCCTCCATACATAACATAATACCATGAGCCAAGGTAGATTAAATTCCACCCCCTTATTACATAATAAAAAAATTGTGTTCAAAAAAATTAATTGATGATTGAGCCAAAGGAACCCCCTATTTGAGGATTTTAGGAAACTATTAAAAATGTCTTTTGATCCCAAAGTGCACCTTAAATTATGAAATTTATCATGTTACTGATTGCATATTGTGATCATGCATTGTTCCCCATTTGTATCATTTGAAGTGGTATGGAAGATAATCTTAGGGTTCTTATGGCTGGACTCTTGAGCTTCAGATATTTCAAACTCATTTTTCGAGACATAAACTACAAAGAGGAATGGCTATGAGACCACTGGACTGGATTCAAATGGATATCCAAGGATCAAAACTTTAAATTGGTAAAACTTGGACGTGTTTTTGCAAAAGTAAGTGTTATAAAATGATTTATAAATATAATAACAGAAAAAAATATTAATTTAAACGTTTTATACATGTCACACCATGAAAGGATATGTATGGTTTTCTATCTTCTTCTAAGCTTGCCTTGCTCATCCTAATTATATATCTAGATGCATAATCATACAATGATGTGAAAAGAAATAAATGTTATAGAATATGAATGAATTGCTCTTTCACAAGAGACTCTTCACCTTTTGTCATTTTTATTCTTTAATAATCAAAGAATCAATATCCAATTTGAAGATCTCTACAAATTTGTTCAATTTTTTTTTTTATAAACTTCTTGATCCCTGATTCACAATTCATATAAAAATTAGGGTTTTAAGAACACTTACATTCAATTGATCTATTTTCCTACCATTATTTTGAGTATGAAAAATGTAGAAATTTTGATCTAAAAACTTATTATGCATTGCAAAAAATTCCACTAGATTTTCTTGTTTGGATTAAAAGATATGATTATTTTCACTTTGTTACTAGGGTCACAAGTAAAAAATGACCATATTGTTGTTCCGGAAGCCCAAATTCAACAAGTTATCATCCCATCAATATTTCTTAGATTTTTCACTATGACAAATTTTCAGAAATCTCTTGAAATGTAATTTCCAATGGTGGCAGCTTAGAATAAATCTGATAATCGAGATTTTAAAACAAGCCACTTAAAGTTGACTGCTTTTTCGTTGAGTTAGAGAAACACCACACAATATTCGTCAAAGAAGGAATCACTCCAAAAGATCTCCGCTATAAAAGTTTAACACACTATACTACCATAATGGACTATCACAATACCAAATTGATCCTTGATTTATTTTTCTAAAAAAAATATATTTTTAATATTTCACAATCTACCCAAAACAATTTTTCCCACTGATTGTTATAACTCCATCTTTATAACTCCAAATGATTGTTATAACTCCATCTTTATAACATGCATTTAATAATACTAGGGCTCCCCTTATGTCCCAATACAGTGAACCCACATGTTATCCTATAAGCTCCCCTTATGTCCCAATACAACGAACCATAGTTATGTGTGTTAGATGTCACAGTCTCCATAACCTCCATACATAACATAGTACCATGAGCCAAGGTGGATAAAATTCCAGACCCATATAACATAATAAAAAAATTACCTCCAAATAAATTAATTGACGATTGAGCTGATGGAACCACTTGTTTGAGGATTTTAGAAAACTATTAAAAAATGTTTTTTGATTCCAAAGTGCACCTTATATTACAAAATTTGTCATGTCACTAATTGCATATTGTGATCATGCATTGTTCCCCATTTGTATCATTTGAAGTGGTATGGAAGATAATTTGAGGGGTCTTGTGGTTGGACTCTTGAGCTTCAAATCTTTCAAACTCAATTTGTGGGAGATAAACTACAAAGATGAATGGCTATGAGACCACTGGTCTAGGTTCAAATGGATATCCAAGGAACAAAATTCTAAATTAATAGAGCCTAGATGTGTTATTGCAAAAGCAAGTGTTAAAAAATGATTCAGAAATATAATAACACAAAAAAATATTAATTTAAATGTTTTATACATGTCATGTTGTGAGAGGATATGTATGGTTTTCTATTTGCTTTTAACCTTGCCTTGTTTATGCTAATTGTCTATCTAGATGCATAATCATACAATCTATTAAGCACACGATACACTGAGAGGGGGGGTGAATCAGTGTATAATAAAACTTTAACTTTCAGAAATTAATGTTCACAAAGAAAGCATACACACAAGATCTAATAATTAAGCAACATAAGATTTACGTGGAAAACTCTCTCTCAAGAAAAACCACAAAGAAAAGTTGCTTGGATCTACCATTCAAATTCAGCTGTAAAATAATAATCCTTTTACAAAATTTTGTAGGCACCAATCTACTTTGAGACACCAATCCCCACCACTAAGCATCAACTTAGCAAGAGACACCAATCTCTTTGTTTTGAGGCACCGACCTCCACTGAAACAATCTTCCACCTTACTATTGTTGTTTCATCAATGAATGATGGCAAATTCAATCACCTCTTCTTCTCCACAGAAATATGCTTATGCTTGAATGATGGAAAGAATTATTTCTCATATATTTTCCAATCTGCTATCCGCCTTATATAGCCTCCAAAGGTTCTTTACAAAGGAGGTTTCCCATCCAAGAGGCACCTCTTCACCAAAAGATGTCTCTGTTGACATTTTCATCAACATTTTGACATTTTCGTTGACATTTCTGTTGATATTTCCGTTCACAATTTCGTTGACTTTCGTTACATTAATTATAATGCCTTTGACATCAATGACAATATTCCAACAATCGCCCCTTTTGTCATTGATGGCAATCTTGTAGAAAAATAGCACATGAACTCCCCCTTGCTGTAGTTCTCCTCCTTTGCTCACCCTTTCTTCAATTCTTCCCCTTTGACATCAATGGCAAAGAGACATACAACACAATCACAATGTACATCACCAAAATATCCATGGAGCTGAATAATGCAATGATTAGCTCCCCCTTAATCCATGTTTCTCTTGCGGATTTAATGCTTAGATGAAGAATGGATCACTCCCAATTTCTGCCTTAGAAACTCAAAAGTTTCTTTTGGGAGGGGCTTCGTGAAAATATATGTTATTTGTTCCTTTGTGGCAACGTACTCCATCTTGTTGATTTTCACCCTGTTCTCTCAAGAAGTGATACTTGATTGGAATGTGTTTTGTTCTAGAATGCATAACCGAATTCTTTGAAATGTTTATTGCACTAGTGTTATCACAGAGTATTGAGATTAGATGTTCATATTCTATCTTAAAATATTTCAACAAGACACTTCATCCAAAGGACTTGTGTACAACAAGACACTATTGCTATGTATTATGTTTCAGCCATAGATAAAGAAACGAAAGGTTACTTTTTGCTTAGCCATGACACTAGATTTCTACCAAGAAAGAATGCTCCTCCACTTGTCCTCTTTCTGTCATCAACACTTCCTACCCAATCTGCATCTATGTATGTTGTTAGTGTGAAATCTTCACCTCTTGGATACCACAAGCCATAATCTAAAGTGTTTTTTATATATTTGAATATCCTTTTGACCACTTGCAGATGCATTTATTTTGGGGTTGCTTGAAAACGTGCTACCAAGCGTACAGCTTGCATAATGTCTGGCCTTGATGTTGTGGTGTATAACAAGCTATCAATTATGTATCTATAAAGTGTCTAATTCACTTCAGGAGATTCATCATCTTTACTTAACTTGCATCTTGTAACCATGGGTGTGCTAACAAATGTGCAATCTTCCATTCTGAACTTCTTCAACATCTCTTTTATATACTTGGTTTGGGAGATAAATATTCCTTTTTTAGATTGAGAAATTTGCAAACCAAGAAAAAATGACAATTTACCCAACATGGAAATTTCAAACTCCTTTTGCATATCTTTTGCAAATGTTTGGGACATTCGTTCACTATATCCTCCAAAAATGATATCATCCACATATACCACAATAATCAATTTATTCTCACCTTCAGTCTTGATATAGATATTACTATCAACAACTTCCCTTTTAAAACCTTGTTCTTGTAGATATTTATCAAGCCTTGAATACCAGGGTCTGGGGGCTTGCTTTAGCCCATATAGTGCCTTCTTCAATCTGTGCACATAGTCCTTGTTTTCTGATAGAATGAAACCTTTTGGTTGTTCAATATATACTTATTCCTCTATCTTATCATTTAGAAAAGCAGATTTCACATCCATTTGATAAACTTTGAAGTTCTTAAAACCAGCATATGCCAAAAACATTTTAATGGCTTCTAATCTCGCAATAGGGGTAAACGTTTCTTGAAAATCAATACCTTCCACTTGAACATACCCCTTGCAAACCAACCTTGTTTTATTTCTTGTTACTTGGCCATCTTCATTCTGTGTATTCCTAAACACCCACTTGGTACCAATCACATTCTTGTCTTTTGGTCTAGGAATGAGTTCCCACATCTCATTCTTTTCAATTTGATTCAATTCTTTTTCCATAGCATTGATCCAACGCTTGTCATCACTAGCTTCTGCAAAAATTTTGGGCTTTATTTTGGATAACAAGGAGAAGTTTACTTGCTCAAAGTGTACTCATAAATCTTCTTCTAATTTGTTCCCCAGCATCAATATCACCAATAATTTAACTTTCTAAATGATGCTTTTGAACAAATCGAGATGGTGCCTTTGTATCTTCCCGTTCCATTTCTTCTTGTTTTTCTACTTCTTTAAATTTTGGTTCCTCTGAACAATCATTTGTTTGTGCATTTACTTTTTGAGGCATTGTTTCATCCATCTTTACACTGGCACTTTCTATAATTGTTTAGAGCCTTTTATTATAACATCTATAAGCTTTACTTTATGAGGAATATCCAAGAAAAATACCTTCATCAGCGTTTGAGTCAAACTTTCCCAAGTCTTCTTCATCTCTCTTAATGAAGCATTTGCTCCCGAACACTTTGAAATATTTGACTGATGCTGGTCTACTCTTCCATAACTCATAAGCGGTTTTGTTATTGTTTACTCTAATTTGTCCTATGTTCAAAATATAGACTGCAGTGTTAACCACTTGTATCCAAAACCTGTCTGATAGCTTAGATTCATTTAACATCGTTCTAGTCATTTCTTGAATAGTTTGATTCTTTCTTTATACAACTCCATCTTGTTGTGGAGTCCTTACAGTTGAGAAATGCCTTTTTATTCCATGTTGCTCAAAAAAATCAATGAATTCATTTGAGATGAACTCACCTCCTCGATCTGATCTCAAGCACTTGATCATTAAATTCATTTCATTTTCAACCATAGCTTTAAAAGCTTTAAACTTATTGAACACCTCAGATTTTTATTTTAGAAAGGCAATCCATGTCATTCTAGAATAATCATTAATGAGAAACATAAAGTAGCTCTCACATTGTATGCTTTGTGTTCTTGTAGGCCTATAGAGGTTTGTATGAATCAGTTCCAATGGCTTGGTGGTTGAGTACTCCTTTGACCTGAAACTCACTCTTGTTTGTTTTCTATGTTGGCATTGCTTACAAAGAATGTTTGACAATTTTGTAATCTTTGGCATATCTCTTACAGCTTGCCTAGTGCTGATTTTCACTAGATTATCGAAGTTTATATGGCCCATCCTTCTATGCCATAGCCAGCTTTCATCAATTTGACTCATATAGCATTTCTTTCTCTTAACTTCACTGAGTATGTATAGGTTTGTTGTTTTGTTCGCATCTACAAGTAATTTTTCTGTGTTTGTTTTTCTGATCTCACAACCTTGAGCATAAAATGTGAGAGTGTGTCTTTGATCACACATTTGACTGACACTTAGAAGGTTATGCTTCAAGCCTTCAACATACAATATATTTTATATTTTTGTTTTTCCATTATCAAGGCTAAGGGTACCTTTTCCAGCTATTCTCGTCATGGCATTATCTCCAAATTTTACCATACCTTCACTCATTTCTTTTAAGGAGAGAAATTTGCTCTTGTCCCCAGTCATGTGACTTGAACATCCACTATCAATATACCATTGTTGCCCTTCATCTTGTGCATGAAATGTTGTTTACACAAGCATAGATTTCTCCTTGTCTTGATTAACTTCCTCTTGCTTCTATTTCCATATTTTTGTAGGTTCTCTTTTCTTTACAATAGGAGCATTCACTTTCTTGTTATATCTAGGGGGTTCTACAACAACACTTCTACAAAACCGTGTTATATGTCCATAGTTATTACTATTATAAGATACAATGTCATTCTCTTTGTAATTCGATAACGGGGCAAATGAGTTATAGTTTCTACTTGAAAATCCATAAGTACTTCTGTCATTGTCCCATGCATACCTATTTCTTGCATGTGTCCTACACTCCATTACTCTATGCCCAAAATGATTGCATAAATAACAATAAATATAGATGAATTTATGTACTTGATCACATTATATTGTCTTGGAGGGAATATTATTCTGAAATTTTCTATGGGTATGTTCTTACCTTTGTTGTATTTGGGAGGTGTAACATGCTCTTTCTTCTTATCGCTTCCACCATTTACAGACCCCTTTAGTGCATCAGTGTAGCTTTTGGGCTTCTCTGCATATACTTTATTTGGTGGTTCTATAATTTTTAAACTCTACCCTTCTTTAGTGCCTTCTGGTTCTCTTCATAACCAAGCCCAGTTTTAATGCATGGTGACCTTTGACAATTTAGGATATCACCCAATTTTTTGTTGCTCTTTTCAAACTTTAAGTTATTTTTCAGCTGGGTAGTGGTCTTCTCCAATTCTATTCTTAATACAAACATTTCAGATTCAAACTTTATGCATTCATCTTCCTTTGTCTTTAGTTGGGCTCTCACCTCGTCCTTAATCCTTTTTACTTCTTCTAATTGAGTCTTTAGGCCGATGATTCCCTGTTTTGATTCCTCAACATTTTGTGACATTCTTGTTTTCAAAGCACGATCTTCTACATATTTTTGACTCTGTAATCTTTGTTTCAGATTCTCTTTCTTAAGCGTTTTTATCTCACCTAAAGCACATATGAGTTCTTCAAGATCTACCTCTCCTTCATCTTTGACATCTTCTTCCTCTTGCAAAGAGTCTTCATTTGTAGAGGCATCATTTTTTATTTCTATAGTAATGAACAAAGTTTCTTCTCTGTCACTCTCTGATATGCTCTCATCACTCTCCTCAACGGAGCTACTATCCTCTTTGGAATAGAGGCTTTTCTTGTGCTTACCAAACTTTTTCTTATATCTGTTTTGTTTGAAGCTTTTCTTGTATTGAGGTTAGCTCTCCTTCTTATTCATTTACTCATTATGATTTTTCTCATCATTGTTATCATCCTTATGTGGACATTTAGCAACAAAATGTCATATTTTACCACAATTGAAACACTTGAAAGGTAGATTACATTTGTATTTTTCGGATCCTTTTTTAAGCTTTCTTACAAAAAGGGCCTCATTTTCATCTTGTTCATCATTGGTGTCATCGCTTGATTCAGGTTCTTTATTCTTCGCTTTCTTTAAAGCTTTAAAAGCTGCTTCCTTATTAGATGGCTTTTCCTTTTTAGTTTTCATTTCATACGTCGTGAGAATCCCATGCAATTCATCCATTGTTAATGAATCTAAGTCCTTTATTTCTTCAATAGTCGAAGCTTTTGCATCAATCTCAAGGGAAGTGACCTTAGCACTTTTTAAATGATCACGAATTCTTCAATCTTTTCATCGAGTCCTCTGATAGTGTTAACAATCTCATCCACATGAAGAAAATATACCACATCATTTTCATCTTTCATTTTCAAGCTCTTGAAGAGTTTGGAGTTTTGCCTTCTTCACTTACCTGTCACCCTCATAGATGTTTTGAAGTTTGTCCCACATTTCCTTTGCAGAATCGCATTGCATAATCTTGACAAACTTTGATTCTGATAAGTCACACAAAATAACGTTCATGGCTTTAGCATTATTCTCACTAGCTTTCTTTTCGACTGTATCCATTGGTGGAGTTTGTGGCATTATATATCCAATTACTATTTCTTGTCAGATATCAAATCCAAGGGCCATTAGACATGTTTGCATCGTTATGCTCCAGAATGCATAGTTTGTTCCGTCAAACAATGGAGCCTTGTTTGTAGAGAAACCTTCTTGAACATGACGACTAGCTATGTGTGTTCCTAGGATCTACCTTCCAGCGGTTAGACTAATTCTAAAGGAACTACTCTAATACCATATGTTAAGCACATGATACACTGATAGGAATCAGTGTATAATAAAACTTTAACTTTCAAAAATTAATGTTCACAAAGAAATGATTCACACAAGATCTAATAATTAAGCAACACAAGATTTACGTGGAAAACCTTCTCTAGAGAAAAACCACAATCATCCAAATAAAACTGTAAAATAATAATCCTTTTAAAAAAAAAATTAGGCACCAACCTACTTGGAGACATCAATCCCCACCGCTAAGCACCGACTTAACAATACACACCAATCTCTTTATTTTGAGGCACCAACCTCCACTGAAACAATCTTCCACCTTACTATTGTTTCTGCATCAATGAATGATGGTAAATTCAATCTCCTCTTCTTCTCCACAAAAATCTACTTGTGCTTGAATGACGAAAAAAAATATTTCTCGTATATTTTCCAATCTTCTATCTACCTTATATAGCCTCCAAAGGCTCTTCACAAAGGAGGTGTCTCATCCAAGAGGCACCTCTTCACCAAAAGACGTGTCCGTGGACATTTCCGTCAACATTTCAACATTTTCGTTGACAATTCCGTTGTACATTAATTATAGTGCCTTTGACATCAATGACAATATTCCAACACAATGATGTGAAAGGGAAATAAATGTTATAGAATATGAATTAATTGCTCTTCCACAAGTGACTCTTCACCTTTTGTAAATTATGGTTGAGATGCATAAAAATGTAATGGTAAAATCCGGTATATAGGACACAACCATGTACCCCACAAGGTCACTATCACTCCAACCCATGAGAGGAATTCCTTAAGTCACATAGGGGTATATACCCCACTAAAGATGAGAGCAATAACACTATGAACACTCAAAGGTAGTATGTGTGGAGAGTCAAGCTATGTGGTTTGGATCATATGTGTTTGGGGCCATAATGTATTCTTTGATGTATGTTGCATGAGATTTGGTTTACTCTTGAGATAGTGTGATGTAGATACGCTGCCTAGATTTCCACGTGCCAGTCAAATTGTTGGTGCGGTATGTGGTGAAACATGAAATATCCCTTTTTGGATAAATATTAACAATTCTAAATTTCTCGTAAAACCCTTATAAAATAACTCAAATTTCCCTTTTAGAAGAAATAAATTTCCCTTAGAAGAAATAAATTCAACACCCACTTGAAGAAATTAGAACCGTCAAGTAATATAAATCAAGAACCCTTGAAAAATCTTTCCATTGTAATTCATGCTCGTGCATGTCCTAATATAATAGGTGAAGCACAATAATATATATCCCTTTCAAACAAATAATGAATTTTCAAACAGAAAATGAACCCCAGAAATAGATGATTAATTTATTGCATACAATTCAATATTGAAGTTTCATTCAAAACTTATGATAAAATAATTCAAATGCTCATATGTTGTCTAAGTAAATTCCTATGCAAAACTCGATGGAATCAAATAATATAATAAGTATGAAAATGAGTTTTTCCATATAGATATTACAAAACCTACGCATATCTATGAAGTTCTTTTTTTTATGTTGAAGGACTATTCTAGGTGGCAGCAAGCTTCCAAACCCTCAACACAGCTAATTCTCATAGCTATTAGGCATCAACTATCAAGAAAACAACGCCCAGGTCTATAAAAGCACATTGCTCAGAAATAACATGGAGTTACCCCTTGAATGGGTTCGTTACAGTTCAAAAGGGGTGATGCCAGCACAATAAGAGAGACAAATAAAAAGAATTCAGCCCAGACATGAGTCCCTACAGTTGGAAAGCCTAAATCTCTGATTTTTAACTCAAACCCTAGTGTGCAAACCTTGTGATTCAGAATATTCTAAAAAATACCCTGATTGTGTGTTACATGTGTAACTCCTAGATAAAGCTACCTCAGAAAACTAGAGGAGTTTCATCCTCTGGTTTGGTTGCAAAGAGGGTTTCCATCCTCAAGCAGAAGTTGAATGAATTTATAATTCAATCGTGAATTTTTTTAAGTTGAATAATAATAATGGATTCCCTTTTCTTCTTTTCATCTTTCTTATAATTACTTTTCCATCCAAAACCCTAAAAGCAATTTAAAATTATTTTTGTTCTAATTTCCTCTTCGCTCCATAAAGTAATTAATAATTACTTTTAATTCCAATTTTCCACTTAGGTTTATAATTAATACTCTTTTGGCCCACTTTTTATTAATACCCCCTTTTAAGTTATGACTTAAAAGTATCCTTGAGAACACTCAAAGAATTATTACTAATTTATTTCCCTTGAATTTGTCCCTCTTTAAGTCTACGGAAAATTAAATAGACTTAAGGGTTCTTTATTTAGCTTAGTTCGAAAAAGGGGACATTATAGTCCGCCCTTTCCGGAATTGCTTTCCCTCAAGCAATTGCAAATTCAGATGCTCAAGTATCTCTTCTCCTTCCTATGTAGCATCCCAAAAGGCCAAGTACACTACATTGAAGTGATTTATGATGATGAAGTAGAGGAGACAGAACTAGAAGTAAGAGTGGAAGAACAAGACCCTGAAGCTGAAATTGAAGTAGAAGAAAGGATTACAAATGGTACTCTTGCTACTCTTTCAGGAGCACCTAGATACCATCCATTCAAAGTACATGGAGTGCTTAAAGGGCACAAAGCTACGGTCTTAATTGATAGTGGGGCAACCCACAACTTCATTGATGAGGAGTTAGTTGTCCAAAGAGGGCTGAAAATGGAGGACTTTAGTGGATATAATGTTACAATTGCAGATGGCCATTCAATTCCTTGCACAAAGAGAGTCAAGAGCTTAGACATCACCCTTGGTAAGTACTAAGTATGTGATGATTTTTATATGGTGAATATAGGTGAGACATTTAGTCTTGGTGTGCAATGGTTACATTCCCTTGGGGAATTTACACAGAATTATAAGACTATGGGGTTGAAGTTCAAGGTTGATGGGAAAGAGGTTGTATTGCAAGGTATGGCCAATGGGGCTCCAAGTACATTTTCAACAAAGAGCATGGAAAGATTCTTTCAGAAAGGTCAAATAGCTTGGGCAACCCATTGTTTGGTAAGCAATGCATCCCCACTTATGGACAAGAAGTCTTACCATCCAGACATTCAAGTAATTCTTGAAAAGCATGCAAAAGTTTTCATCGATTTACCAGTAGGGCTGCCACCCAATAGGGGATTTCAGCATGTAATAGAGCTAAAACCGGGGTCAAAACTAATCATGATTACCCCCTACCGTCACCCTATAGCCTTCAAGGAAGAGATTGAGAAGGCCATTAAAGAGTTGTTGAGAATGGGACACATTAGGCCAAATTCTTTTCCATTTGCTTCTTCAGTTGTCTTAGTGAAGAAGAAAGATGGAACTATGAGAATGTACATTGATTACCGTGCACTAAATAAAAAGACTATCAAGAACAGGTATCCTATTCTCAGGATCGATGAGCTTATAGATGAATTGCATGGTGCCGCATATTTTTAAAAATTGACTTGAGATCAAGGTACCATCAAATCAAGGTAAGGGATGAAGATAAGCAAAAAACCATTTTTCGTTGTCACTTTGGTCACTTTGAATTCTTAGTCATGCCTTTCGGTTTAACTAATGCTCCTGCCACATTTTAGTCATGCATGAACCATATTTTTAGAGAGCACTTAAGGAAATTTGTTTTAGTGTTCTTTGATGACATCTCGGTATACAGTAAGACCTTGGAGCAACACTTAAAACACCTTGATATAGTGTTGGAAATTTTGGAGCAAAAAACTCTTTTTGCAAGAGTCCAAATGTGAATTTGGAATGAACGAAATTTTGTATTTGGGGCATGTCATCAGTGCCCAAGGAGTACAGATGGATCAGGAAAAGATCCAAGCTATATTAGATTGGCCTCCTACTTCCATGACACTGCTAAGAGGATTTCTAGGCCTTTGTAGCTATTATAGAAGGTTTGTTAAAAGGTTTTCATAGTTGGTTGTCCCATTGGCAGATTTGACAAAGAAATGAGCTTTCAATTGGTCTAAAACTACCCAATCAGCTTTTGACAAACTAAAGGAGGTAATGAGTTCTTGTCCTATACTTGTTCCAAACTTTTCTATTCCTTTCGTGTTTGAATGTGATGCATCGGGGGAAGGAATAGGGGTTGTCCTTATGCAAAAATGACATATGATTGCTTTTAAGAGCTGAAAATTGAAAGCTATAGAGTGTGGCTTCTCTATTTACAATAAGGAGATGCTAGCAATCATGCAGACACTAGCAAAGTTTAGACAATACCCTGTTTGTGACAAATTTGTTGTCAAAACAGATCACAACAGCTTAAAGTTCTTCCTTAGCCAAAAGGACTTGAATGATAGGCAACAGAAGTGGGTAAGTAAACTTCAAGCATATGATTTTGATATTGAATATTTGAGGAGCAAGAATAATGTAGCGGTGGATGCACTCTCAATGAAACCATTTTTGTGTGGTATGTCTGAACTTTTCAAGGATTAGAGTGTTGTTATTATAGCTGAATATGCAAAGAATACCTTCACTAATGATATTTTTGAAGGTACAGTGCAAGATGATAGGTACATGGTGGTTGATGACCTCATCTTATACAAAAATAGGATTGTTTTTGTACCTAAATCAAAAGTAAAAGGGAATGTCTTGAGGGTTGTCCATGACACACCCATAGATTGTCACCTGGGTTACTACAAGACTTACAAGCAGATAAGGAACATATTCTTTTAGAAAGGGCTTAAAAGGGTTCTATATATTAGAGAGTGTGCAACTTGCCAACAAAACAAAGCATAGCATGTATTTCTAGTTGGTTTATTGCAGCGATTGCCTATTCCAAGTCAAAAGTGGGAAAATATCTCTATGGACTTCATTACAGGGCTTCCCAAAGTCCAAGGTAAAAGCTGTATTTTTGTTGTGGTTGATAGACTCACAAAGTATGCTCACTTCTTTGTTGTCCCAATTGAATACAAGGAACTTCAAGTGGCTGAATTTTTTAAAGAGGTTTTTAGACTCCATGGATTGCCTAAAAACATTGTGAGTGATAGGGACAGCGATTTCCTTAGTTTGTTTTGGCAAGAACTATTTCACTTGACAGGGACATAATTAACTCCAAGCACAAGCTACCACACTCAAACTTATAGACAATCAGAAATTGTGAACAAATGGATAGAAGGGTATTTGAGAAATTATGTGACAAGACAACAATCAACTTGGGTTAAATGGTTATAGATGGGAGACTATTGCTACAATACCACTTATCACATGTCTATTGGTATGACTCCTTTCAAAGCTTTATATGGATATGATGTCTCATCTTTTATAGATTTGGTTATTATTGACAGCATAGTGCTAGGGGCTAGAGATTTGATAGTACAAAACCAAAAAGTTTTAGAAATAATCAAGGGGAACCTCTAACATGCACAAAACCAACAAAAGTTTTATGCAAATCAGCACCGTGTAGAGAGGTCTTTTGAGGTTGGTGACTTGGTTTACTTGAGGTTACAACCCTATAGATAGTCTTCCCTTAAGCAGAGTGGAGTTGAAAAGCTCAAGCCACACTTTCATGGGCCATACAAAATAATACAGAGGATTGGAGAGGTTGCATATGAGCTCTAGTTGTCAAAGCATAGTAAAATTCATGATGTGTTCCATGTGTCATGTCTCAAAAGGGCATGAGAACAACATATTACTCCTTCCATTGAGCTGCCTCCTTTGGATGATGAAGGCAAGCTTATGTTGGTTGGTGAGTCTATTATCAATTACAGAGAGAAGAAGTTGAGGAACAAGATTATCACAGAGTATCTGGTACGTTGGAAAGACCTCCCAATAGAATATGCTACGTGGGAAAGAGAAGAGATACTTGAGCATCCGAATTTGAAATTTCTTGAGGGCAAGCAATTCCAAGAAAGGTGGACTATAATGTCCCCTTTTTCAAACTAAGCTAAACAGGAACGCCTAAGTCTATTTAATTTCCCATGTAACCCTTATAAAAGAACTCAAATTTCTCTTATAAAAGAAATAAATTTCCCTTAGAAGAAATAAATTCAACACTCTCTTGAAGAAATTAGAACCCTCGGGTAATATAAATCAAGAACCCTTGAAAAATCTTTTCATTGTAATTACTGCTCGTGCATGTCCCAATATAATAGGTGAAGCATAATAATATATATCCCTTTCAAGCAAATACTGAATTTTCAAATAGAAGATGAACCCCGAAAATAGATAATTAATTTATTGCATACAATTCAATCTTGAAGTTTCATTCAAAAATTATGATAAAATAATTCAAATGCTCATATGTTGTCCAAGTAAATTCCTATGCCAAGCTTGATGGAATCATATAATATAAGTATGAAACTGAGTTTTTCCACGTAGATATTACAAAACATGCTCAGATCTATGAAGTTCTTTTTTCTTTATGTTGGAGGACTGTTGTAGGTGGCAGCGAGCTCCCAAACACTCAGCACAGCTAATTCCCATAGCGATCAGGGATAAGTTATTAAGAAAACAGCAACACCCAAGTCTGTAACAGCACACTGCTCGGAAATAGCATTGAGTTATCTCCTGAATGGGTTCGTCGTAGTCCAAAAGGGGTGATCCCAGCATAGTAGGAGCCACAAACAAGAAAAATTCAGCCTAGATATGAGTCACTACAAATGGAAAGCCTAGATCTCTGATTTTTTACTCAAACCCTCGTGTGCAAACCTTGTGATTCAAAATATTCTGAAAAATACCCTGATTGTGTGTCGCATGTGTAACACCTGGATGAAGCTACCTTGGAAAAATAGCGATGTTTCATTCTCGGGTTTGGCTGCAAAAAAGGTTTCCATCCTCAAGCAGAGGTTGAATGATTTTAGAATTTAGTCGTGAATTGTCAAAAGTTAAATAATAATAATTGATCTCTTTTTATCTTTTCACATTTCTTATAATTATTTTTCCACCCAAAACCCTAAAAGCAATTTAAAATTACTTTTATTCTAATTTCCTCTTTGCTCTATAAAGTAATTAATAATTACTTTTAATTCCAATTTTTCACTTGGGCTTATAATTAATACTCTTTTGACCCACTTTAATTAATAATACCCCTTTAGATGTCCCCTTTTACCCTTGAGAACACTTAAAGCATTATTACTAATTTAGTTCCCTTGAACTCATCCCTCTTTAAGTCTACAGGAAATTAAAGACTTAGGGGTTCTCTATTTAGCTTAGTTCGAAAAAGGGGACATTACAAAGCATTGGGTAGATATTGGCTAGGTCAATAGGTGGAATGCCGATCTTGGCATTTATGTTGACTTTTGGGTAAGCTTGTAAAATATGTATATTCAAATCACTTCATTTTAACTCTTGTGGAAACTCAAATAGGGTTTTGAAGGTTGTTAATTCTTCGTGTATTTGGTAAAGCCTTACCCAAGGCATGGAAGTGAGAAATATGGTAGTTTTATGGAGAGAATGAGTCCATTTTTCCATAGCAGAATGCATGCATTGGTGATTCAAAGCCCAGAGCCCTTAAAGGAGCCAAGGAGAAGATTCTCCCTACCTCCATTAATGACTCTATGGCCGTAAGTGAGGAGAGGAGATTAATGATTATAGAGAGTATATTGGAACCGCTTTCTCATAATGATTTATATATATTATAACCATTCAACCCTTAAGGGATCAGAGACGCATCCAAATATTAGGTTGATAGCATGCCCCGAGTGTCTAGAATCCCATACGCATCTATAACTCACGTCCAATCAAGGCAAATCATTAGGATAGGTTTTCCCCTTTTTGATCACGGGACCCTGCATTCCCAGCCTTACTAAACATTGTACACATCTGTACTTCTCCCTATTCTTTGCATTGAATGGAAATTGTACCATTCTACAAATACTTCCGCAATCGAATGTGTTTTGGTTTACCGTTGTATAGTTTTTCTTTACGCATTCTATAACTCGTGGTTTGCTGCCAAGAACGTGGTTATTCATTGCACCAGCATCTTGGGCTCCCTGGTGCAGATCAAAGAGAGCACTATAAGATTGTACAAATGTTGTAGAAACAACAATAATGAGAATCACCCTTGTAAAGTTAGTTTCATTTTAATGAAAGAATATGTTTGAGGAATTTGTATTGCCTAGTACATTTTGTAGCACTCAAAATTGCCTTTTGTTCCATTGATGACGTTTTGTGTAGGATTTTGTCAAGCATATTCACATTTCAAAGGGCAACTGGATGATGACTAGACAACCCCAAACAAATCAGTCATTACCTTTAAAAAAAATGATATTAATATATAATTATGCCCTATATTAGAATTTCATAGACAAAACAAGTTCAAGCTCTACCATGGTTTTGGGTGGCAACCACAAACCTTGTAAATAATCTTTGACTGTCATCGAACATTGGCGGTATGTTGCTTGTTTTAAAACCTGTACTGAAGCACCATGTACATTAAGTTGCAGTAAATAATCCTTGCCCCCCCTTGTAAAGGCATGTCACTAGTTTTAACACCTGTGCAAAAGCACCATGTACATTAAGATACAGTAAATAATCCTTGCCCCCCCTTGTAAAGGCATGTCGCTTGTTGTTACACCTGTGCAGAAGCACCATGTACATTAAGTTGTGAATTTCATGATATGATCCTGAATACACCAAATAACTGCTTTTGAATCTCAACTCTTGATATTTTCCATGAGGTAGATTTAAGAAATTTGTTGACATTTTTGGGCTTTGTAGGTTTTCTAAGCTTGTAAATTTTACTCCTCCCATACTTAGAAAGCAATCTACAATCGTTTTGAACTTTAATTAAATCAGATTGCCTATTTGTAGTCACCGGTAACCTGTATAATATCTTTTAAATGAGTATTAACCTTCACTGTGTCTTTCAATCAGGTCCTTGTTGACTCTTTTACCAATGTCTATTTATCCTCCTTTGTAACCATCTTGGAATCAGAATGATATACATCTTAGGGATTCCTTGTCCTCTCGCTGAATTTGCATCATGTGTCAGAGACAAGTCTTTGAGCAAGGAACTTGGAACCTCTGCAAAAGGAGAGAGAAAATGAGTGATCAGCCGGAAAAAATTCAAAACTTGAGAGAAGCATAATCTGTGAGAAACTAGACTTAAAAAAAACATAGCCAGTAGAAATTAGGCAATCTCTAATGTCTTTTACAACTGGCTTTCTGTGATCAACACGTTATGCTCATAAGGCTATATCAGTAAAAATGATTTTGATATCAAAAAGCCAACAGAAATGAGAAGATAAGTATAGTCCTTTCCCGCTTATATCCATCCCTATTAAACAATATGTATTTGGTGGGAGCATTTCTCGGCTGGCTCGCTGATCAGCATGTGATGCTCATAAGGTTGTACTAATTAAAATGATTTGATGAGACCAAGAGGCTTCTCTTAGAGTAAATTAAGGTGCATGACTTCCAACGCATTAAAAATCAGAATGTATATGATTTGGAGAAAATTAGTCTTTCTAAGATTCAAACTTACCCGGTCTAAATTTATATGCACTTCCATCTTAAGGGAATTGAAGTCCAATTCCTGTAGTTTTGGTCCAAATTTCTTTGCACTTCCCATCAAAAGGGGAATCAAAGTTCAGATCCTGCAGTCTGAATTCATATACATGATTTCCAGATTATTATGAAGATCATAATCATGAAACTTCTAAGACTATAGTTATAAAATCCTAAAGATTATGATAAACTAGACATAAAGCATGTCAAATGCCTGGCAATATTTTCAATATGGTCCATGAATTTGTTAAGGATGCAACAAGAAGCATGCTGCCCAAATATTTGGTTATGTTGTTTATCAAAAACTTTTTAGCTAGAATGAATGCAACAAGAATGTTTTTAAGGACGTGATAAAAAATCCTAATGCCAAACATACATGTTAATTAAGAGACCTTGTCTAGACGTTCTTAATTGGTGAAGCTTTGACATAACCATCACCATCTGCTATCTGAATGGCAAGCCTTTATTATATATATGTCTTCTGATGTACAAAAAAATTCTCACACCATGCAAAGAACAACTAAATTGAGTCAGTATCTGAAACTAAAAAGATTGCTTGACTAACACGTCTTCAGATTCTATAGCAGAAACAGATGAATTACCTTGTCCTTCGCTTCCAAGGTGTAGTTCTGAAGTCTTAGTGTGATTTTGTGGATCCAATTTAGCATCACCAATAGTCTGCACAAGAACAAAGACCGTCTTGGAAATGATGGAAGCGGCTAGCATCCCTGACAACTATCTGTCGCTGAACAATCTTAGAGATGAATTTGATTGCAGTGTGGCAGTCACTACATACACGGAGGTTCTTGATTATCCGTATAGGTTTACCTAGGGGTATGTGAAGGAGCCCAAATGCAATGGCCAGCTTCTCGCTGTGGTGGGAAACAATGCATTCCTTCAGCTCCTCCTCCACATCATGCAGTACACGATTTGTTTCAGGTACATAACCTGCTTCCTTCATCTGTCCAGATAGCGTCTCCAGCATCTCATAGATCTTATCTGTTTGTGAGTGTAGTTTATCTCCAACAAGAAATGCATGTACCCTTCCCTGGACCTCAATCCAGCTACATCCCGGACTCTTTTTTATTGCCCTGTCATTCATCATTTGTCTCACCTTTGCTACATCACCCCACCTGCCAGCTGCAGCATACATGTTTGACAGCATTATATAGGTTGTAGGATTTTCTGGTTCCAACTCAAAAAGGCGTTCAGCTGTACGTTGACCTAGATCTATTTTTACATATTTCCTGCATGCACTAAGCAAAGCAAGCCACACAATATTATCTGGTTGAAATGGCATTTCATTGATAAATTTCTCTGCTTGGTCTAGATGCCCGGCACGACAAAGGAGGTCAACCATACATGCATAATGTTCCTCCTTTGGTGTAAGATGGTAATCACGACTCATGGAAGTAAAATAGTCCCAACCTTCATCCACTAGGCCAGCATGATTGCAGCCAATCAGAACACCAACAAAAGTAACATGGTTTGGCTTCATGCCTGCCCGTTGCATTTCATCAAAGAGTTGCAGTGCAATTTTTCCTTGTCCATGCTGGGCATATCCTAAAATGATAACTGTCCATGAGACAACATTTCTTGTATGCATTTTATCAAAAGCATAATGAGCAGATTCAATGCTCCCACATTTGGCATACATATCAACAAGAGCACTCCCCATAAGGACATCAGACACTAATCCACACCCAATAATTTTGGCATGGGTTTGCATGCCCTGTTCCATAGCTACCATGCTTGCACATGCACTAAGAACACTGGTAAAGGTGCACTGATCTGGGTTCAAGCCTCCCATTTGCATTTGAGTAAAAAGTTCTAGTGCTTTCTCAGCCTGCCCATTTTGGCAATAAGCTGCGATCATCGAATTCCAGGAGACCAAATTGCGCTCAGGCATTTTTGTAAAGAACTCAAATGCTTCTTCTACTCTCCTGTTCTGAGCATATCCAGTAATCATTGAATTCCATGAGACCATATTTCGGTCTGGAAATGTGGCAAATGCCAGTTTTGCACATTCCATGTTCCCACATTTGGCATACATGTCAACAAGGGCACTGCGAGCAAAGACATCTGATTCAAATCCTGCCTTGACGATATGAGCATGGACTTGAAAGCCCTTTTCTAGAGCTACAAGTCCACCACACGCACTCAAAACACTGGCCAATGTTGACTGGTTAGGCTTCACCCCTGCCTGCAGCATTTGGACAAACAAGTTTAGGGCATCCTCGCAGTTATCATTCTGAGAATATCCTGCAATCATTGCACTCCATGAAACCATACATCTCTCTGGCATTTTATCAAATAAATGGCGTGCATCTTCGGTCCTACCATTCTGTGCATATCCTGTAAGCATCGCAGTCCAGGAATACACATCTCGTTCAAGCATGTTGTCAAACACTTGGCTTGCTCTGTCTACATCACCAAGCTTAACATATAAATTAACAAGGGCATTGCCCACAGAAAGCTCTGACTCCAATCCTATCTTGATAATCTGCCCATAAACAACATTGCTAAGCTCTAGATTCCTCAGACTTGCACAAGTACTAAGAACACTGTTGAACGTAAAATGATTGGGCCTTGTTCCGGACTGCTGCATTCGGTAGAACAATTCCAAAGCTTCTACTGCATTCCCGTTCTGAGAATACCCAACAATCATAGCAGTCCATGATATCACATTTCTCTCAGGCATTTTATCAAACAATATCCGCGCATCTTCGAGCCTTCGCCCTTGCACGAGTCCAGCAATCATAGTAGTCCAGGAGACAACATTTCGTTCAGTCATTTTGTCAAACACTTTGCTCGCATCCTCCAGACTGCCATTTTGCGCATAGCCACCAAGAATGGCGTTCCATGCAACCAGAGTCCGTTCAGGCATTTTGTCAAACAGATAGCAGGCGTCCTCCACACTCATGCATTTGGCATACATGACTACAAGTTTAGATGCTAGAAAAACATATGCTTGATATCCAGTCTTGATAATGTGGGTATGGACAAGCTTGCCTCGTTCCAAAGATCGCGTCTTGATACATTCCTGTAATAGATGTAAATGTGGTTGCTTCTTCATGATTAGTTTTTACTGTTGAAGATTATCGGTAATGACGTTAGTAATACATGTTTTGGGTACTGCCAGGGAATGGTTGTAAGACTGAAAACAACTTCCCCTACTCATAAAATGGTGTAGAAATTTCATGACTTTTATTTTTAGTATTCATCGGTGCCATATATATCCTATCATCTTTTCGGCCATACCATTTTCCAGCCAAACTTCTTCCTAGCCTTTCAGAAGTGATTATTATATTAGGCATATTTGAACATGGTCGCTTAAATGAGCGATATGTACAGCTGAAACCATTCATCCTACTTAGAATCGAAATCCATTGCGAAGAATTAAATTTCTTTTGGGGGCAAATTAGCAAGTGTTACTTGTGATGGACAAATTAAATTTTTTACGTGGGGGAATTAGCAATTTTAACTTTATATAAGAAGATTTAAAGGTTATTTTGGTTTGGGTAACATTATTTAATCTTCTTGTGGGTGGACTCCATTTTTACTTGGATTGGTTGTTCTTTTGGAGAAATGAATTGTATTTTTACTCGTGAAAAACATATTGTTTATACTAAGATTTGTATTTTAATTAATATGAGTAAATATTATCTTAAAAGAGTTTGATGAAATTTTTCGGAAGGAGACGTGTTTGAATAAGTTATTAATTATGATTTTTTTTTTTTTATGGTACTTGATATACCATGCTCATAATCATTTAATCGAGTATTCCCCGTGAAAGTAATCGTTGAAAATAGGGATGAAAAAAAGGAATTTCAAGAAGTTGGCAAGAAATGGAAGAAAGAACCTAAATTTGTCTCGAATGAGAAAGAAAAAATTGAAGTTAGGTTGAATCTTAACTCTTTTATAATTTTAGGAACCAATTCAGATAACGAAAGAGTAATGGCTTCATCTGAATCTCTGAAGGGCACCAAAAAAGACAATGAAGACCCTGGGGTAACCATTGATTCTAACTCCATGAAAGAGCCTATTGAATCTGGGTCAACAGAGTTACATGGAAATGAGCATCAAGTAGATAATGAAAAGAATAAGGAAGATTTGGTCGCAACTTAATTTGTTGGGATGTGGGGTAATCTTGTTAAGTTTCAATTTGGCTCTCTGATGCAAGCAATGGAAAATTTAGCTAGGAATAAACCCACGTGCCACCCTACACTCTTCTAAAAAGTACTGAGGTTTTTTTGTTTTCATGTTGTTGTTTTGTCATGTTTAGTCATATTGCTTATATTTTTATTTTATTGTAACGTTTGTGCTATGGTGTTTTGAGCCAGATGTTTTGTTGGCATTAAGAATCACTATCAATATCAACCAGTTGTATTTTTGTTGTAACCATCTATGGAGTTATTATTAATTGTTAGTAAATAATATGGTATATCAATGAGTTCCAAAAGAAAATTGTAATGGCATGCCCTTATTTTATATGTAACTACTACAATAGTTACAATGTATGTAGCTATCATTTTGACTACATTGACCCTTGACCATTATTTTTCTTTTTTACCCTATTTTTCTACATTTGCTTGATTCGAAGACGATGGCATGATGAGCTTTCATTCATGCCCTCAATTCTAACTATCATTCTAAGCAATTGGGGGCGTTAGTCTTAGGGAAATAAATATGCATTCACTCTCCCCTAACTGGGATTATAGTGATCACTTTTGGCATTGAATGGTCTCCGATGGGTAAATATGTATGCATAAATATGGGTGGTATGGATAGACATCGATCAAGTACTCTCCTTATCTATCCTCAATTCGACCACTCCCCATTTACAAGGACATCAAGTTTGTCTCCTATCTCCCCAATTCACTAACCCATTTGATGGATTTGGGATGGATATCTAACTATCTATAATATCTAGTTAGCACTCGATTAGGGAAGTTGGATTCGAGTTGAGCTAGAGTGGGAATTTAGGCTTATCTCACCCCCGCCCAACCTATATTTTAGGGGTTGAGCGTAGCTATAGGGGAGAGGGACCAATTATTAGATATGGTTCATTGTTTTAATAGGAAATGTGTGAAATGACCAATTTTTAAATGAAATAAACTAATAATTATTGTAAAAGCATCGCATTATAGTATAACTTGTACCCCATAATAGTATGTAATATTTAATCATAACATTCCACATAAGAAGTCCATTAATTGGTCATCTACTCACAACTACTTGTCCCTCTTATTTTTTAATAAATCAATTCAAAACTAGATTTTTCCTTCAATTAAACACACTATATGTAAATAGTGATGTGGTAGTGTTATATGTTACATAATTCAATAGCTTGTATGTGCCAACAAGGCCCCTACATGATTCTACGCACCAATAAAGTTAGGGTGCACAACTACTAATCCCTCTCCCCTTTATATAATTTGCACTTGTCAAACACAACAAATATATTGATGCTCTCAATTGCCTACAGATCCACATATATATAAATGTTGGATATCAAACTTTCATAGAAAAATAAAGAAAAAAATTACAAATCAATGGTTAAGGCAATTGAAATGGTAGTTACATACACTATAACTACTATAATTGCAAATTTTGTGATGTTATGTATAAAAAAAGGCACATAAAAAATTTTAATGCGTGCATGACAAAGTGGGAACTTAGGTCTGAATCTCAAGCCCAAACAACAATGGTCAGTGTTAAGTTACTTCATTTTAAGTGTGCAACATAGTTCGATTGAGTTTGTGTATTTGATAGTACATAGGCTTAAATATGTGAAGGTGCACATAAATAATTTTGTGTTTATATGTCTTACATAAACAAGGGTCATGTAGCAGCTAGTCCCTACCTTTGTGTTGAATAGCAAGTTATATTTGATCATTGTGTCATTGAAATTGAATTGTTAACATGAAATAGATGAAAGCAATTTTTTTAATAGCGAGTGTGACAAAATATGAAAATTAGTTTCATATGTCAACTAATATAGAACTCAATAAAATCCAAGTGATGATAACACAACTTGTATATGGGAAAAATAAATGCAAAGTATAAAAACTTATAGTAAGGTACATGTGTAGACATTTGATTTATAAAAGTCATCAACTTTTTTAATACATCCTAAGAAAAAGGAAAACATAATATAAGTCAGATAACTAAGCACTATCAACAAATGAGAATGTATTAACGTATAGTCAAAATTTGCAAAAGTGAATCACATTTCTATGCAAATTGGCAATAGAATGGAGATATTATGTGACTCGGAGACATGAGTCTTCCACAAGAAGAATAATTATATATATGTGCAAGATGAGACAATATGTAAAAATTAGTTAAAAACGTGTAGTTTGAAATATTAAAAAAAAAAGGTTTGGAAGTAAAATACATACCTTGGTTTTTGTTCATTATGTAAATGTGTAGAATTAATTTTTTGGGACTAATAAATATCTATTTGTCTAGTGTAGTGTCCCTTGGTGTTGGGATTGAACCATAAATCTTATCTGGCATATAGGTGATAGGATGACACCTTTTTGTACAACTTGGCTAAGACAAATGAAACTTTTGGCCCATTGCATCATAAAATATGCGATGACATGTTTGTTGGCAGGCTTGTAGATTAAATGTCAACTATTGATTCCTTCCATCAAACTATTGACAATGCGCATTCCTCTCCAAATAAGTATAATTGGATCTTTGTATGTAAATTTACAATGTAAGTTTATCGCAACAATGAATTGTAGGTAGGGAATTAAAAAAGTAAATAGAGAAAATATAATAATCTATGGGAAAAGAGTAGTAGCTAATGTTTGTAACTTAAAGATATTAAGTACATAAAAAAATGTTAATAATTTGAATATGCTAAAATGCAAATGCGAAAAGAAAGTGATGAATAACAAAGCAGATAAAAATCAAATGTAAAAGATAATAGAAATATGCATAGGAGCTATATTAGCGACATAAAGAACAATGAATAATGTTGCCTTAAAGACACTACATAGATTCAATTACGAAGTTGCATTTGTATTACACAAATAAGTCAGGCTACAGAAGGGTGAATGTGGTTGAATGGGAAATTATTGATTCAGAGTGACTACCCAAAAGTGCAAGAAGCCATTGAAAAGCTTGTGTTGTTCTGTTGATATGCATGTTACACATGTGCAAAGTGTATGTTGATATGTATCTTAAATGTGTGAAATATATCTTGATATGTATATTACACATGTGTGAAGTGTTGGTGCTAGACAAGTAAACTATTTCCAATTTTATACATATGTGGATTGTTCTTTTTTAACATTTTGATTGGTACCACAAGCCATATGATTGTATTTACATTTTTCCAAAAAAATCTTTGTCATAAAATAGAATTAAAATATTGTAAATTGTTTATGGCTAAATTTGCATGTAAATTTGCAATGTAAGCTCAGTGCAATAGTGAATGATATATAGGGATTAATTATGCTTAGTTATAGCCAAAGTATTATTGATTGGAGTGAAAGGTGTACTTTCCCAGCTTTAGTGGGGAATAACAAGATGTTTGTTAGATTTTTTAGTTTGTCAACTTGCTAAAAAATGAAACAAACCTTAAGAAAGTCTTGTAAATCTCTTTTCAAGAGGGGCAGAGGTTTCTCAAAGCTCCCTCTACCTGAGTTGTGTTAGATGTGTCAAAACATGAAACAAAAAATTGTATGGAACATACATATAAATTCATTGAATGGGCCTACGTCAACCATGTAATCCTTAAATACTATTCTAATTATTATCCACAAGGTAATGAGGTTGTTAAATACACAAATAAGAATTTACTTGATGTCAATAAGAGAATTTTGAGGAAAAATCTCAAGGATTGGCACAACATGTTAAAAATTGCATTATGGTCTGATATGATTACGATAAAATCTACTTTATGTACTTCACCACACCATCTGGTATATGGCCAAGATCTTCTTTCCTATGCAACTGAAAATCCTCACCTTGCAATTTATGAATGACTACCTGCAAATCAATGATAAAATAGAAGCTTGCCTCTTGAATCTCATGCAACTTGAAGAAAAAAGTAATGCTACTTTGCTACACTTTAGCGAGCATTAAGATGTCATCAACTTTTAGTTTGACAAATGAGCTAGAAATAAATCCTTGTGGATCTTTGATCTAGTCATTCTTTGGGATAAGACTCACAAAAAGAAGGGACAACATGGAAAATTTGATGCCTTATGGGTAGGTCCCTATCAAATCTCTGAAATCCTGAGCTAGAATGCATTCCACATAAGGTGTCTAACTAGTGAGGATGTTCCATTTCCTATCAAAGGACAATTCTTTAAGCACTACTTCCAGGATTGAATTAGCTTGATTGTTCCTATAAATAATTTCTTTTTTCCCTCTCTTATTTTGTTTTATGTTTGCTTTCATTTCCTTTTTATTTGTTTGTTCTACTTTCTCCTTGTTGGTCCGGTTTCTTTGTTGTTCCTTTTTGGCCCAGGCCATCTATTTTGGCCTAAGGGTTCCCTTGTTAATCAATGAAAGGTGAATGAAGGCTTGTAAAGAGTGTAACATGAATGACAGTCTAGATTTTCAATGTTTAAAAGGTTGATCTAAATACTTACATGAATTATTGTAAATCTTTGATATCTTTAGAATTTTTAAGGCCTATGATTTTAAACAAAATATGTGAATTTTAGAAATGTTCTTTTTCTTGTCAAAGCCCTCAAATGAACTTAATGGAAATTTTGAAACTGATGAAGAATTGAATTATTTTAGATTTATCTTAATGGTCATGAACTTGTTGAACTTATATTTTACCCATGGATTAGTTCCCAACCCTGAACAGATGAAACTTGATTTTTTTTTCAAAGGAAATAAAAAATTTATTAGCACTGAATGCAAACACAAAATTCTGAGTTTTCCTCGAACCTATGATTTGAGCAACTCCACCAAAAGCTTTTTAGCTTGGCTGGCAATGGAGCAAGTCCACGAGTGGAACCAAAGGCATCTTTGTCAGGGATATAGATGCATGTCTATTAGTAGAGCAATGCCCATGGCATTCCCCCTAATACAAATTACAATGTCTTTATCCCTCAGAAGTTCTGATTTCTTAAGCAAGTCTAAATGGTTGTGTGAATGAAAAGATAGAAATGAATCAATCACTCAAGTACACATTGATGGTATTTTGGTAGCAAGGGAACTTAGTATGTCACATGTTGAAGCAACCTTTTGTGACTTTGTATTTTTTTTTCTCGAGTAATTATTCGCAGCTAATGCTTGTTATTTGGGTGTGAAAGACTAATATTATGGATTCTTATAATACCCGAGAGCATCTTCCAACAAAGTCACAATTTGTTATTGCTTGCACAACATACCCTAATTTATCATTAAACAATCATGGTACCCCCCTTTTTGTGTCATTTTATTTCTAGTTCTACTTCCAAAGGTAGTTTCCTGAGTGATTTGGGTGCGCAATATTGTTTCCATTTGTCACGACTAGACATTTTTCAAGCATAGTTTCACAATATTTAATGAAGTAAAATTTATGTAAAAATTGTACATGATGATAGTCAGATGTCTTTAAAGTGAAACAATAAAATAAGTCATAGAAAATACTTCCCACATGCTAAATGTGCAACAATCAAGACAAGCTTCTACATTGATTTGTCTTTCCAATTTCCAAATTTTACCAGAAATGACTTTTTGAGAGGCATTTCATATGGCCAAATTGTATCCATTTATCATGAATTTTTTTAAGATGGTATACAAATATAAGAATAATTCAGAGGTGAAAATGGTCGAACAAAATTATTTACCACATGTTAAATTTGTAGAAATCAAAATCGGGTTTTGTGTTGATTTTTACAATTTTCTGCATCTTACCATTGTCAAATCTACCTAGTGCACACTTTTAAGACCTATTTTCGTAGTGGTAAATTAAATCATTTTTTATTGAAACCTTTTATGAAGATATCAAAATGTGAGAAGAATGTAAGAGTAAAGATAGGTTTCATAAGATTTAAGCCCATATATTAAATGTGCAACAATAAGAATTAACATTTTGTGTTGATTCATGTATTTCTAGTTATCAAATATATATGGTGCACACTCTTCAAACCTAATTTTGCAAGGCTAAATCATATTTCTCTTTCTTGAAAGATTATATGATAATATAAAAATGTAATTAGAGTGAAATTGTGAAGGAATTCGCACGAAATTGCTTCTCATGTGCAAAATGCACAACCATGAATACCAACCTATGCGCTGAAGTTTTACATCTTACTAATGACAAAATCTTACCTTAAGATATTTTTCAAGCTCAATTTCACGTAGTAAATGAGATATAGTCATCTTGAAAACTTCCATGATGATAGTCAAATGTAGGAAGAGTGCATTAGTAAAGAAAAATGTAGAAACCAAGTGTTAGTTGGTTTTCAATGATTATCTTTCAAACCGCTACTCTATTTTACATGCCATTTACAACATTGGAAAGCTAATTCTACCATATTCACAGTGATATTGGTCTTGAATGGGAGAAGTAAAGGACCTAAAACCTATCATCATTTTCATGGCACGGTTTCATTGTTATTATCTTGGGCGAAGGGCAAAGTGCCATCCTCTTGGTGGGTGGAGCTCATGTTGAATGTTCCCAACCAACTTTTATGGGGGGATTCGACCTAATATTTGACTAAAATTTGCTATAAGACTTCAACTAGTTTTTTGTGCAAAGGGATGGCTCATTGTGTATTGTAACATAGACATATTGAACCAAACACCTTTATACTCTTTTTTACTACTTTCTAGCCTAGTTTTTTTTTAACACAATCTTGTTATTATGTAAATGAATCTTGTAACTGAATGATCATTTCAAATCTAATATTTTTATTCAAAAAATATATCGTGATAAATTGAAAGTTGTTGAGACTTGTGTTCATTACCTATGCATGGTTTATGGTGGTTGTGTTCTTCTTCCCTCTTAGTTAACTCCCCTCAGACTCTTGCATTGTCCTTCTAGTTGTGGTTGTGCTTGGACTAGCTCAACTAAGGATTGATTTCATGGTATTGGCTTAGTCAACATTTTAGATTCATCTTCAGCATAGTAGGACCTTTTTCTCTTTTTCCCTCTTTTTTTTTGCACTTTTTTTATTAATGTGTTAGTATAGGACCTTAAAGAAATGGATGTAATTTGAATCTACATGTTTATCCTAATTGTAAATCTTCTTTATTATCATTATAGTATTGTTGAATACAAATAATGAGCAAACAATAAAAATCAAGGCTTTTCATGTCCTACAAATATCAAGATGTTATATTTTATTTAAGGTATGTTTATGTAAGTGTTGTTATTAAAACTCTCCTCTGTGATTAGATCTATAAAAACCTCACATCCTCTCTATAGTTTTTGAAATTGGTAGAATCCTCTGAATCTCAATTTGTAAAATGGCCCCTTGTGATCAGTTTGGATTGGCCTATTGGTATTGTCTAGTACACCAAGAACTAGTAAAATAAACCTTGGGAAAGTCTTGTAAATCTCCTTTCGAGAGGGGCAGAGGTTTCTCAAATCCCCCTCTACCTGAATTGTGTTAGCTATGTAAAAATATTATGGAACATAGATATAGGGTTAGATCTACGTGCATACAAATAGAATTATGACAAAGAGTATCATTACTTGAATTTAATAAAGGCAATTTTATTATGTGTTCTCACCATTCTCTATCTCTGAATCAGGTGGTGTTGGGGAGATACTAGATCTGGGGATGTAACTTCAGCGTCAATCATAGGTTGTTGTGATCCATGCGGGGTACCCATAACACCTATCATCATCTGTAAAACCAACAAATGAAATAAGTCAATTAGGAATCGATTAAATCGAAACCTATTTTCTAATAAATCTAAATCATTCCTTATACATAAAGAGTGATAAAAAATAACAGGGAATTGTAATGATAATTGTAGTGTTATCATTAGATTTTTAAAGTCTGGACAGGGTAATAATAGTGTTTATCATCATCTATACAAAAAAATAATGAAATATCAAACCTACGTAACCTATTTAAGATAGATTAAATTTATTTTTTATGTACATAAAAAGAGGTGAGAGAGGTATAAAAAGGGTGAAAAATAGTAATAAAGAGAGAGAGAGAGATGATGTAACATTTTCTCTCTTTCTTCCCTCCCTCTTCATATGTCTCTATCTCTCACAAGAAGAGGGGAAGCTTCACCAAGCAAGCAAACACACTAAAACTATGGTGTATACAAAATATTCAAACAATATAGAAACATTAAAATTTAAATTCCCAACATGACTGTAGGGTAATTCTATGCTAATTACAGCCTCAACAACAAAATTCAAACTAGGTGGGGCACTTAAAATATCAGTTATCATCTATACAAACAACAAATGAAAGAATTCAAATATTAATCAATTATGTAAACATATATTAAAAGATAAACTTAATATTCCTTTACATACATGTAAACAAAATATAATCACTTAAATATGTGTGAATACATATGGTGAAGTAGACAAGCCCTGCGTATATGGTTGTGTGCTGAATTGAGGTGGTGAAGTAACTACAGGTGACATATATTTTGGTGTGTTAGTGTCATGAGTTGTTGAAACAACTATAAATGGAATATATTTTTTAGTAGTAATGTTTGAAGGTGTTGAAGCAACTATAGATGGCATATATTATTGCATGCTAGAGTCTAGTACATATGTGCCTCTAGTATTTACATGTGTTCCTATTGGATTAATATATGTAAACCATGTATGTCTAACATGAACATTTGGTCCAATACACTTCCTCTAACATGATGTGCAATGATGTACAAGAACTATAGGATGCCTGTTAGTTATGCCACCACATGAAGCACCAATAGTAGGAGGGACACTACTAGATGTGCCACCACCTATAGATTGTGCACAACTCCTTAGTGTATGTATCTCATGGTCAGTCATAACTTGTGTGAGACTAATAATTACCTCAAGGGTGTTTATTTGTGTACTAAGATGAAGGATTTTGGGGATGAAAGTATGTGTTATTGTCTTTGTATTTCTCTATTAGTAGTTTTGATGGTTTTGGTCCTGCTTAGCACTAGGTCTATAAAATGAAGACCTGCCTCTCCTACCTTGTGAGGCCTTCATATCAAAATAATTTGTGGTTTATTGTAGAACAAAACTCACAGTAAAGTTTTATCAAAAAATACAATGAAACCTTATTATTATTGCACAGAGGCTCATCAAACATCATCCACCACATATCCCAAAAGCTTTTTTGATCTTCGCATGAACACACCAATCAATTTTAACGTGTTTGTGACTCATTGGAGGTGGTTCGGTGGTTCCAGACATAAAAAATGAAGCACATACTTCTAATTTTTTTTTTTTTTCAATGTCCTTGTATGAAAAATTTATTAGAATAATATTATTTCAAGATCTCTCTTTGATGTAACATTGCATCAAGTTGGGGAGTGGTATTTCCCACTTTGTTGTAAACAACCTCTAGTGTATCGGCAAGTGAATTATGTACATTGTATTTTGAAGAGTCACACAAATTGTTGATGATAATTTATTATTATTGCCACTTTAAATTATATTGTTGATAAAATCTATCTTATTCTTCTGTAAATTTAAAATGTTGGGGGGTTTTCCTCAGGATTTTATTATAGGTTTTATTCAGGTAATAGGTCCATCAAATCAAGTATATAAATCTATAAAAATAAACATTTATATTTGGTAGTTGAAGGTTTTCACGAGAGAAAGGTGATTTTAATTTCATCATCCTCTTACCTTATGATTATTATTAAAAATGCATCACAAAAAATACATTACATACCCTAAGCATGCTCTACAAAAAAAAAACATACTTGGGACCATGATGCAAGTGTGAAATCTTGGTGGGGATGTAGGGAGACAAATAACATGCATGCCTACCTTTTTCCTCTTCAAAATCATAAGCATCAAGTTCAAAAGTGAAATGAAATACAGGTTGAAGTTTTTGTAGTTTTTTTAGGTTTATAAATGGTGTACATCCTTTTAGGCCCCACAAAGGGTGTACACACTTTGTGTGGAAAAGAGACAAAAGTGGAATACTCTTTGATATTTCTAATGGCAACATCGATAGGTATGAACTCAATGGTTTTTCTTTCACTTGAATGTGTGATCTAATAAATGGAGAGAAGGTTCACAAACAAGTTCAGAATGTGGAAAATTTTGTTGAATACGTCATTCTCCATTTCAACTATCCCTTCACCCTCAAAAACTAGAGGACTAAAGTTTCTCACAGAATAGTTAGTTTTGCAACATTGGTCGATATTTTCAAACAATGAGCCATCATGTGCCATATGGTGAGTGGCTCTAGAATTCAGAATCCATTCAGACTAGGTGATCATGTTGTTATAAAAAGTGTTGCTCTTGTCTTAGAAGGGGAGAGATTCATTTTTCATCTTTGCTTCTAAGTATCTCATTTTATTGAAACGTTTATCCTTAGCATGGCTTGGTTTCTTAAACCAATAACAACACTCTTGGTCGACATTGACATTTACTTTCCCTTTGCATTTATTGTGACCTTGAGAAGGATTATGTTGAGTTGATTGATCTCCCTTAGGCTTGGGATTTGATTTTGAATTTTTATTAGTAGGTCCCTTGCCTTTTATAGAGTTGGGTTGCATTTATTGCAATAGTATCATTAAAACTAATGCCTCTTGCTTAGTACCTTCATGTATGATTTCTCCAATAAAAACCAGTATTTCTTATTATCTCTAAAATTGCTTATAAAATTTGTCAAAAGTCAATAAAATATTATTGTGTAGTAGTTTGAAACAAAAATTAAGTATGAATGACCCAATTTATGCAAAAAATTCATAATGATTTTTTTATAAGTTTTGGTTTCACTAGTCTCAATGAGTAAAAGCCTCAAGTGCTTGACTTAAGTGATGAAGTCTTCAATGTGATGACAATTGTCTATACTAAGAATAGTGAGCTCATTTTCTAGTTGGCATGCCTTTATATTACTATGCTTTCCAAAATTTTCCTTCAAGGTATTCGACACTTTATAAAGCTCCATGATGCCTTGAAAATGAAACTTTAATTCAAGGGATATTGGCTAACGAATGGTATCTCTAACTTTGTTAGAATGGTTGTGCCATTTTTTCCCTTTGAGAAGATCTAAAGAGACAACTTATTCATTTATTACAATTTGGTAGAGGCCCTTGCTAAGGAGCACATCATTAATGTATCCTTTCCACATGAAGTAGTTTGAACTTGAGAGAGTTATATTTTTGTCCACCATTGTTAACATAAAAACTTGAATGGAAATAACTTAGAATTGTTTTGTATGCATTTTTTTTTTTGAAAAACACATTAATATGATTGTCTCATCGATAAAATCATAATGGTGCAATTGGCCTATGGGCAATTTTTTTCAAAAAAAGTCTTTCCAAGACTACAGGTGAAAAACATTGTATATATTTTTTTCCAAAGAATTGAAATACAAGTTAAAATGATCATCTCAATGAGAAAATCACATTGGTGCAATCACCCTATGGGCCAACAAAAAAAATTACTCTTTTTATTCACATGAAAACATTTGTATTTTTTTTATTCACGTGGAAAATCTAGTTTGTAGCGTTTTCACATGAATCAAAACAATTCAAAAAAACCAGTTTTCTCCCAAAGAATGCCCTCTACTCTAACCTTTCACTATACTTTTATAAAAAATAGAACTCCAAATAGGGATATTGAAACTGGATCTAGATATAGAATTTTTTAACTAAAGTTGAACAGAGAATACTGCAACAATGTAGATATACCAAATGTAACTTGAGTTATTTTCCGAAATACTAGGCCGAGGTGTATATGATACCTAGGTTCTTTAATATATGAATCCAAAATCGTACATAGTGAATAAGCCCAAATGAAACTGACTATAGAGGTTTACATTGCCCTCTAGTCACATTATCATATCTTTAAGGTACGTAGACAGTAACTTCTAGGGGATAATCACTTGTCGATGCAACACATAGTCAAACGATTTAGAAGCTTTGTTACATCATTAACCATTGGTGTGTCTAGGGATATGTGTGGTTGACTTGTGGTTTACATACCTCTTTTATTTACTTGTTACATTTCTCTATGTTCATAGATAGGTTTGCCTATGGAATAACCTTGGCTAAGTAGACTATATATAGGAGGTAGTGGTTAGTCTTTATTGATTATGTTAAGTATTCTGCTATTAGTGCATTTATGTGTAGGTTGCCCCTTCAAAGTGGCTTTGCTATATTATCCAGTATTCTATTCTATTATCAATTATCATTGTGTGATCTCTCATATTTGCTTATTTTACGTAATATAAAATCATTATGTGTGAATATCTAAGTAATTTCATTACAAGTGGTATCAGAGTTTTTATTTGGGCAAGTTTCCTGCAACATTTTTTTAGATCTAGCGAGGTGTGGTTTTTGGAAGCGGTAAGAGCGAAAAAACATAACTTGCAATACGGGAAGAATTAATGTTTTCTGTCAGCGTAGTATTGCTCAAAATGCTTTTTTGAAAAAAATATATAGAAAAAAGTCTAAAAAAAAAATTCCCTTGCAAAATTGTAGTCATTGGATTTGTCTCTACGAGATGATCGCAACGGTATATTCTATCAGTACACTTTTTGGGTACCAAAAATTTTACCCTAATGCACAAAGGCAGTCATTAGATTCATCTTAACGAGGTGATCGCAATGGTACCATTCCCTGGTACACTTTTTTTTGGGTCAAAACCCTCCTAGGATTTGTTGATGGTTAGTTTGGGTACTCAAAGAAGAAAGGGGGTCAAGAAAATACTAAGAGTCCTAATGATGACATGGAATCTAGAACTTTAGATCTGATGATTTCTTAGCTTCAAGTGGACATAAATAACTTGGTGAGGCATGATGACTTTGTTGTAGTCCAAGCTGATGTTTCAGGGATGCATAGAAAGATTAAAGGGTTTCAGAATGAATTGCAGCATATCACTATGCAATTGGCTACCCTTACATCTTATTTTCAGCCCAACAACCCTCCACTTCAGCATTCAAATCCTTCACTCAATAACTCCCATGTTGGTATGAAATCGATGTTGCCAAAAGTGGGCATGCGTAAGTTTGACAATAAGGATCCTCTCACTTGGATTACTCAAATTGAGAATTTATATAAGCTGCATCAAACCCCTAGTTTCAGAGGGTGATAGTGGCATCCCCATATCTAGAACCTAAGTAATTCATTTAGTATTATTGGTTATGTGCTCAAAATAAAAATAATGGTGCTCTTGTTACATGGACTATTTTCACTAAGGAGTTGTTAGCGCATTATCAAAATAATGTCTTTGAGAACTAATTCAACCAATTAGTCGAGCTGTCTCAAACATGAACTGTGAAAGATTATATTCATTAGTTTCAGAATCTCTCTTTACAAGTGGAAGATATCACTAAGGAAAATTTGAGTGATCTATTTTTGGGTGGCCTCAAAGATAGCATCCAATTCGAGGTTTGAATGTTTAACCCAACATCTGTATCAAAATTTATTCCTAAGGCATGCATGATAGAAGAAGAAGAGATGGTCAAAAGAAAAACTTTCACTACTGGTCATGATCGCAACTTTCCAACACCATCATTTCCATAACCCATCAGATTAACATAATGACAAATTGAGGAGAAGCGAGCCAAAGGGTTGTGTTATGGTTGTGACAACAAATAGAGCAAAGACCATCATTGTGCTAAAAAGAAGTTGTTTTACATTGAAGGTGTCAATGATGATGAAGATGATGAAGAAGTACATGATGAGGATGCAGTTCCTGAGGAGGAATCTAAAGACTCTCAGCCTACTATTTCATGTCATGCTCTTTCAAGTATTAGTACTCCCAAAACTCTTAAGGTGATGGGTTTCCTTAAGAAATAGAAGGTCACTATCTTGATTGATTCTGGGAGCACACACAACTTCATCCACATTAAGTTGGTTACTCATTTGAACTGTTTCATTTATCTAGCTCCATAATTTTAGGTTATGATTGTAGATGGTGGTACTGTCAGTTGTTTAGGAAAATGTCATAGTATTAATTTGGCCATGAGAGACTATTTATTGGATTCTCCTATGTTTTATATTTTCATGGGTGGAACTGATATTGTTCTGGAAGTCTAGTGGCTCACAGCTTTGGGCACTATTGAGATGAATTTTCAAGAATTATTCATGCATTTTCATTTTGAAGAAAGGACGTTTGAGCTAAAGGGATTAAAGTCTAAATCTCCATAACTTGTTAGCTCCCATCAAATGACAACGATTCTCTGTAAGGGTGTTAAGGGATTTGTAGCTCACTTGTTTTCTATGGAAGTACATCCAACTCAACCATCTCCACCTCTTGATCTGCAACAAATAATTGATGCTCATTCTATCATTTTTGGAGACATGCCAAAAGGACTTCCACCTAGCCACACACATGATCATGCTATCACACTTATTCTTGGTAGTACACCACCCAAAATCAAGCCATATAGATATCCCTATGCCCAAAAATGTGAAATTGAAAAGATGGTATAAGAGATGTTGGATGCATGAATCATTCACCATAGCCAAAGTGAATACTCTTCACCAGTTTTCATGGTGAAAAAGAATGATGACACCTGGAGGATATGCCCTGACTACAGAGAACTCAACAAGTACACTATCAAAGATAAGTTTCTGATTCCTGTCATTGAAGATTTGCTAGATGAATTGAATGGTGCTCTTTATTTTACCAAGTTAGATATGTGTTATGGGTATCATCAAATCTAGATTTATGATGAAGACATACCCAAAATTGCTTTTAGGACTCATGAGGGCCATTATGAGTTTTTGGTTATGCCTTTTGGTCTAACAAATGCACCATCTACTTTTCAAAGTTTGATGAATACTATTTTTAAGTCATTTTTGAGAAAATTTATTCTGGTATTCTTTGATGATATCCTCATTTATACTAAAAATTGGGAAGACCATTTGTAACATGTGAAATAGGTACTCCCCATTTTGGAGCAAAATCAATTGTATGCCAAACCTTCCAAATGTACTTTTAAGAATGGTGAAGTTGAATATTTGGGTCATCTAGTGTTTTATGAAGGAGTGAAACTGGATCCTAAAAAAATCCAAGCAATGGTGGATTGGTCAATTCCTAAGACACTCAAGCAACTCTGGGGATTTTTGGGGGCTTACTGGTTACTATCACAAGTTTGTCAAAAATTATGGTGGTATTGCAGTGCCACTCGCCTCTTTGTTAAAGAAAGACTCTTTCGAGTGGACTGATATAGCTACCCGAGCATTTGAACAATTAAAATTGGCTATGTGCACTACTCTAGTATTGGCCACTCCTAATTTTTTTAAGACTTTTGTGGTTGAATGTGATGCATTTGGGTATAGTATGGGTGTTGTACTCATGCAAGAAGGTAAACCACTTGCATTTGAAAGTCATCAACTAAAGGGTAAAAATTAGCAAAAGCCCATCTATGAGAAGGAAATGATGGCCATTTTGCATGTAGTCAAACAATGGAGACCTTATTTGATGGGTCATCACTTTTAGGTAAAGACTGATCATGATAATCTCAAATATATTTTAGAACAAAGGTTATCATCTGAAGAATAATAGAAATGGGTAACTAAGATGTTAGGCTATGATTTTGAAATAGTCTACAAAAAAGGCAAGGACAATGTGGTGGTAGATGCACTATTCAAAAAAGATGAATCAGTTGAAGCATTGTTATGTGCCATAACCATTTTATAGGCAGTTGGCTAGAGGAAGCACGATTAGAATGGGAATATGATAGTGATGTCCATGATTTGATTCAAAATCTTCAACAAGGTTTAGGTGGATTTGAAAAATTCACATGGAAAGGTAATGCATTATGATATAAAAATAGATTGTACCTATGTAAGAATTCTCTTCTTAAACAAAAACTCCTTCAAGAACTTCATGCAACTCCAATTGAAGGTCATTCAAAAAATTTCAAAACTTATCACAGAATCAAGCAGAATTTTTATTGGGAAGGTCTCAAGGGGGATGTCCAAAACTATGTGGCTGAATGTATGATCTGTCAATAAAATAAAGGCAAAACCATCAAAACACCAGGTCTTTTACATCCTTTATCCATCCCTAGCCAGCATTAGGAAGAGGTATCTATGGATTTTATTAATGGGTTACCAAGATTTGATGGTCAAAATGTTATCATGGTTGTAGATCATCTCAATAAGTATGCTCATTTTTGTTCATTATCCCAGCCATTTGTTGCTAGTACAATAGCTACTGTTTTTCTCAATATAGTTCAGAAACTGCATGGGACCCCTAAGATCATTGTCAGTGATAAAGATCCCATTTTTACTAGTAATTTTTAGACTGAGTTATTTACATGTTTGGGCACCCAATTAGCTCATAGTTCATCCTATCATCCTCAATCTGATGGACAAACTGAGGTAGTCAACAAATGTCTAGAAGGATATCTCTGTTATTTTGTTTCTGATAAACGGGATCAATAGGTTCATTGGCTACCACTTACTGAATGGTGGTATAATACTGTTGTTCATAGTTCTTCCAAAATGTCTCCTTTTGTGGCACTATATGGATACCACCCTCCATCCATCACTTCAACCTTGAAGGTTCATCCTAAGGTTTGTGCAGTTGAAGAACATATTCACCATCAATAGGAGGTCCTTGCAAGTTTGTGTACAAATTTAGCTATGGCCTAGAATCGCATGAAGCAACAGGTAGATCAACACATAAGTGAGAGGCATTTTAACATTGGTGATTGGGTCTTTGTTCACTTGAAGCCATACAAACAGATGTCATTAAAGCAACAAAAAAAAGATAACAACTCGTCCCATAAGTATTATGAGCCTTATTAGATATTGCAAAATTTTGGCAGTGTGGCCTACAAGTTAGAGTTTCCTTCATCCACTTGCATACATCCAGTATTTCATGTATCGTGCCTGAAGAAAGTCATTGGACATAGAGTTGCCATTCAAACAGAATTACCAGAATTGGATGAGGAAGGTAGAGTTGTTCTTGATCTTGAGGTGATCCTTCAAAGGGGCACCAAGCAGCTACATTCCAGAGCAATTATAGAGTACCTAATCAAATAGAAGAATCTGCCATGTGAAGATGCCATTTGGGAGGATGAAGCATTTGTGCAGCAGCATCTAGAGTTGACACAACATTGAGGACAACATTGTTTTAAAGGGAAGGAACTTGTTACGCCCTTAACCATTGGTGTATCTAGGGATATGTGTGGCCAACTTGTGGCTTACATACCTCTTTTATTTACTTGTTACATTTCTCTATGTTCTTAGATAGGTCGGCCTATGGAATAACCTTGTCTAAGTAGACTATATATAGAAGGTAGTGGTTTGTCTTTATTGATTATGTTAAGTATTTTTCTATTAGTGCATTGATGTGGAGGTTGCCCCCTCGAAGTGGCTTTGCTATATTATCTAGTATTCTATTCTATTGTCAATTATCGTTGTGCAATCTCTCATATTTGCTTATTCTGTGCAATATAAAATCATTATGTGCGAATATCTAAGTAAATTCATTACAAGCTTCTTATTAGAAAAAAAGATATTAGGCACTTATTATACACTACAAGGTACATCAAAGATAAGATACATATACATTACTATCTAATGGCTTGAGTATTGAGGTAGTGCTCCTCACACCACATATAAATTAAAATTGATAACTAATTTACCAAGAATGATAACCCTTGTGATATTTATAACTACTAAAAAACAATTCTAACCTTAGAGATTTATATGAAATAACTTTACTTCAACCCTTAATACCCCACTACGCTAACCAATTTCTAATCAACCAAGATCCCATAAGAGTGATCTGAGAGCATAAAATTTATTATTTGTAGTAAGCCATTAAATATGAGCTTAAGACTTGAAAATAAAAAAATTATAGATCTAAAAGCTAAAAAAAATATCTAATATGCGAAAAAAGAATGAAATGTATATGTGAAAATTAAAAGAATAAACTATTGTAGTTTTGATCTTTAAATATGCACCTAGAATGAGGTGAAACTTCTATGACTCTAATACCATATTAAATTAATTGGATAGAGTCCATAATCATATCAGTTACCATAAGACAAACAACCACAATAAATACATAAATAAATTTATGAAAACTTAAAAATAAAGTAACACAGATTCATTTAAGTAGCATAACTACCTTTTTTAGTTAAGGGCACTGGTCTAATTCTACCAATATAATAGTAACTCTTATCCACAACATGTCTCACCCACTAGCCTTCTATGTTCTTATATAAATAAGAAAGGAGGTTAAAGTCAAGATTAGAGTTAAAGTTTTGGTATTATAAATAGAATAAGACAACTATTATTAATAGGAGACAATTAAATATTTATTTAATTGATAATCTTCTATAATAATTGATTATGGATAAATATGCACCAATTAATATCTACCTACAAATTACAAATAAATAGTACAAATACATTTTAAAATGATATAATAATATATGAATAATTAAATACACTAAAAAAAAATTATAAAAAAATCGTTAAAATAAAAAGAAATAACCCAAAAAAAAAAATGATTTTAAATATTTTCGACATTTAAAAGAAAAAATTTACAATCATAACAAGGAACTTCCACCCATAACTCTAATGTTGTAGTCATAAACGTCTAATGGCACACTCTATGGTGCCTTTGTGGCAACCCAAAGTTACCTCAAATGTAATTTGAGCCTTTTAGCCACATAAGATGCACTTCAACTCTTTAAAAAATGTGTTTGTTGGTGATTTTTAAAAAAACTACTTTATGGGTTTAGCCCTTGGTTTGTATTTTTTTTTAAGAAATATATGTTTTTTTTACATTAATTTCTTATTTTTCTAAAATTTCAATGTAATTAATGTTGTTTTTGACTTTTTATGTTTTTTAAATATATAATTGAAAATATAAATATAAATTATTAAATTTAAAAAAAAAACTTAATGTTAGAAAAAAGTAACTCGATGCAATTATATAATTTTTTATAATAATAATACGGTAAATATAAAGATATCACATGTGTGACAATAGTTTTTAAATTCGTATATTTTTATTTTATAAAATTAATAAAAAAATTATATATTTATTTGAAAATTAAAAATATTATATCTTGTGCTACATAATTGAAAGTACATTATATTTTCAAAAAATACTTTTTTAGTAATTATTGTTCACTATTATATATGAGAATACGAATTTGTCACTCAATTTTCATTTCATTGTACTAATCAACTAATATCTTGTAGAAGAAGAACATATATATATATATATATATATATATATATATATATATATATATATATATATATATTCTTCTTCATATATATATATATATATATATATATATATTCTTCTTCTACAATTGATTAGTGCAATGAAATGAAAATTGATATATATGTATATGTGTGTGTATTTTATATATATATATATATATATATATATATATATATATATATATATATAATTTTTATTTTTTATTATAATAATATTCTACACTCAAAATCCTACATTTCATCTATTTACACATTGTAAAATTCTAAACTAATATGTCATTTATTATCACTCGAACTTATGTAAACTCTTATTTTTAAGAAAACCCGCTTCTTTATATAAAAGTATACAACATTACCATACTTTCGCCCAATTATATATGTTATATGCTCAATTTCATTTATTTATAACACATGTTTTTTACCATTTACTTTAGTTTTACCTTTACTTTATTACGTCCCTTACCTTTACAACGCCCCCAACTTATATACCATAACCCTAGCTTATTACCTAATTAATTTTAGTTTTATTAAAGTATTTTATCTTTCTCAAGAGTTAAGAGGTTGTATGTGTAATTCCCTGATACTAGACCTAGCATGACCCTTAGTTACAATCTATATTATTTATTGCATTACACAATAGTGGCCTCTTACCTACAACATGTGGATTGTGTTGTAGGTTACCATGTTTATATATTGGATCTAGAATGCCATTCTACCTTTTTACGTACTTAAAGGCTTGTGTATGTAAAGACCCATTTTCAGATTTAATACAAGGCGGGTCCCAAGTCCATTTAATACTTGCATCTCTTTATAATTAGTTTGTAATCATTTAATTAATTTAAATGTGCAGGTATTGATTGTTTATGTCATAAAATGTGTTAGACCCTTCAGTGAGTTAAATTATAAGTTGAGTTAAGGTTTGGTTAGAGTATGAGTCAATAATTGAATGTAGTTATACAATTACCATTACAATGTCATAGAATGTAAAAGACTGATAAAATAATGAAAAAGGTTATTCTCTCTCCCATTTTTTAGACCACAATTTTTTCTTCATTGTCTTTAACAAATTTTATGTTTTCAATGGTGTGAACACAATATTTACTAGGTATGAAGAAAATAAACCATTCATGATAGATTTGATCTTCTTTCTCATTATTCGTTATACAATTTATTGTAATATGTATATCGTGTCTATGTAATGTATTATATATATATATACTTCTTTCAAGTTTTAATGAGTTTTATATTTCTAGCATTTGAATAATGAACTTTGCACCACATGCATGCAAATAACATTGATAATAAGATTTTTTTTGGAATTAAACATATTATTTGCACATAGCCATCAAATCTCTTTTTCACTTATGGAAAGGAGAAGAATCTTCATTTACTTTCTTTATTGTGATAGGTTTATTCAATTGTACTCTACATATATTTTACTATAGGTTTCCCCTTTTTCACTATTTTGTTTGTACTTCTAAGTTAAGAGTATATAATCACTCATCATGTGAGGGAGATGTATCTGTAAAAACTAAAAGGAAACCATTCATTCTAGAATATCTTCCCAAATCCATTAAGGGTGAATAAATAAAAAATATTTAAAGGTTTTAGTGACAAAAAATTGTGTTAACAATCACTAAAATTATTATATATGACATATATTATCTTAGTTTATAAAGATTGGAAGATTTTTAATCAATTATTATCTTATTTTTCTCTTTCTTTTTTTTTAATATATTTATACTTCAAGGTAATGTTGACTGGATGCTCTGAAGAATGAGGGAGCTTGATTGACTCCCCTCCCCAAATCTCTATCTCCCATTTTTATACAGAAGAGGGACAAGGAAGTGTCTCAACCCCACCATAAGACAATGCCATTTATGAGAGTATCTATTTACACCTAAATTTACACCTTAAAATAAAAATAAAATATATGTAAAATAATTGACAAGTACATTTTAAAAATTGCATCGATACTTTGCTCTTTTTAGGGGAAAAGCCCCACAAGCTGAGCATGTACCAATTATTAAACAACCAACTATTAAGGTGGGACCCAATGATTGAACATATTTATGTGCATACATCATTTTTTTGTATCTAAATAATAAACTTATTTAATTGTGTCTTTGTGTAAGGTTGTACTATTTATAATATATTGAGACATGATAATAATAGATGTATCCAAAAATATATTAAATCTAAAAGTGAATATATTTTGAAATACTAAAAATTAGGTCTATGTATATAAACACTTATTCAAGGTGACAAGTTGTAAAAATCAAGTGTCAACATCCATTAATAAAGTATCGAGTTGTAAATATAACTATCACTAATAGTACATATTTATGATTGTTTATGTTCAACTATTGAAACATAGTGTTCAACTTTTTAATTCTATTAATATAAAATCCAACGATTTGATCCCAAGATCCAACTCCATCAAATTAAACTTAATAAACATTTATGCACAAATATTAAACCTTCAACTCCATTAAATCCAATACCTGCAAAAAAAGATATTAAGAAAGGCTCATCAATATTTAAGAAATATAGAATTGAAGCATAATTAGAAAATCCTTCCAAAAAATCAATAATTCCTTCAATTCCAAAAATATCAACCAAAATTTGAAATTGAATTTTATAAATTAGAGGCATGAGGATGTCCAATGGTTTCATTCAATTCTTCTAGACTAAATATTTAACCACTTTGTTATCTTTAACCACATCACAAACTAGAAATTCAAACTGTTGAATTAATCAAAATTTCTCTGCTAGGAGGATTGATAGAGACTCTAATAATTTTCAACACCACAATTGGTTGGTAAAATAATTTGTAAATGTTAGCCCTACCAAAATGATATTTAGCATTTCACATTCACTACTTTATTTCATTATTTAATCCAACACTTTACATATTCTTAGTTTCTATTTAGGGCTTTATGGTTGGATTCATGAAAATTTCTTTAAATATTTAAGTGATCAAATCCTCATTGCTCCATGAAATCCTAATTAAAATGTAAAGAAAATTACAAAATTAGAAGTATCTGAAGTAAAATTTGAAGACATTTTCAACATGTGTAAATTTGGTTTGTATGGAGAATGCTTTGTTTAATTTAATGCCACCAAAAATAATTATTAAAAGCATATCCATTATTTCTAAATCCTTATAAATTCAGATCTTGAATTACTTTAGTTCCTCCTCAACATGTTGTTGTTGGTTACATGTGAATTCCTAAAAGCAATATTTGAATGATTATATTTATCTTAAACATCATGTATTAACAAGATCTCTGTCCTCATAATGAATTAACAAGATCTATGTCCTCATAATGTATTAATAAGATCTATGTCCTCATAATGAATTCCATTATTAATGACATGATCATCAATAATTTATTTGCATATTTATCTACACTTGTAAGCTTCTCCTTTAATTGCATATACTCATTCATTAGATGGTAAGGTGAGATTAACTTGGGTTTCAAAACAAACATGTAAATTTTCTGAACAATTTTTTTTTTTGTATTGTTTATCTTGCTACATGAATTTCAAGTTGCTCTCCAATGTCTATCGAAATAGATATTTACCTAATAAGACATATTTGCCTTTTACTCATAGTAATGGATACTTATTTTTCAGGAACCCAAGTTCTTCAATTGAATAGGGTCAAATCTATCACCTTCCTCTTTTAAACCTTCAATATTTACTCTCTCGTGGTTTGATAACTTTGGGTGCAATCCAAAATTTCATATTATATCATAGTTCTTGATTATATAAGATTAGCCATTAACAGACTCTGTTTAAAGAGGAATTTTTATGGGGACTAATCTCAACACTAACCTCAAGTGTAGTTCCAAAAGGGTAAATAATTATGATGTTGTTTATCTAATATTAAACAATACATTTTCATGTTTATCATTATATTTTTCATGTTTTTTTAAGAGGAAAAATGTAAACAAAAAGAGAATATAACATGTTGTTGCCTTCACCAACATGCCCCATTTTCAAACTAAATGCAGGGATCCTCTTTTGCCAAGCTCTATTGAGATTACATTTTGCTCAACTTCAGCCGAGCCCTTATCCATCGAGCTTAAGATCCTCGATCCTGAGTCGAGTCATTTTGTTTAAAATCCTAGTTTGGTGCCTCAACCAGTCTTCTTTGTTTATTTCAAACCAAGCATTAAGTCTTTTTCTTCCAAGACCCTTCCACTTGTTGGCATTGGGTCATTTTAGAGTCTTAGGTCAATTCCTAAATGTTTAGAAGTCTAAAAGTGGTTGTATTTATGTCAGTTTCAATGTTAACTTAATCACTTTTATAAAATGGGCTTGTTATTGCTAGGATTTTTTGAAACTGGGTTGTTTTATTCTCTGAATCTACCCCCTTTTTGATCCACTGCTGTTTTAAATCTGATATAAATTGATTGAAAGTTACTTATCTTTTTGGCCTTAGTCAATTTCATTAAAATGGTCAAAATTTACTTTAAACATTCTTTTATTTTCATTCGAGACAATTTCTTATTGCTAAGTCTCAATAGTCATTTGTTCAATTTAAATGACTTAGTCATTTTAATCAAATAAAACTTAGTCATTTGAATTTGAATTTTTTAAATTATTTCTTATGATTTGAAAGGTTATTGACTGTGTCATTCCATGTTGTGCTTGTAGGTACTTATCTTGGCCCCAACACCATGTGGTATTCTTTCACGACTCTTGGTGACTCCAACCCGTTCAAGAGCCTTTCGACCCTTAGTCAATTTTTGAGTTTTTCCTAGAGTCATGTGGTACTTTTCATTTATGACATTAACAAAGCTTCGAGCAAGTGGATCAGTGGGATGTTGCCAAGTGTCAAGATCCTGATGACTTACTGATCCTGGCTGATTCCATAAAAGATAAATGCTTTAGGCAAGTGGGCTAGCAGAATGCTACCATGTGGCATCATCACAGTGATCCATTATCTCGAAAGGATCCATATAAAGTAGTGACATTAGTAGAGTAGGATGCTGCCACATGGTATCATCCTAACAATCTATTGTCTTAGAAGGTTTTATACAAAATAGTGATGTCATTAGAGTGCATGGCAAGTGGGTTAGCGAGATGTTATTGTGTGGCATCACCCATTGTTCTACATCCCTAGGGAGGTTTGTGTAGCCTAGCAGAGTAGTTGAATGTTAGGTGAGCAAGATGACATCACATGGCAAGATCTCACCTCATCGTGATGAAGCACAATCAGCCTACATAAAAGCCTCATTCTGAATAGTGTAAGAGTTTAAATTAGATGTGTGGTAAGAACCTACTAAACAAAGGGACAAGTTGGTTGTGCAACCATCAAGGTAAAGCATGGGCTTAAGATTGAAGACCCATTTGGTCATCAAAAATGCTAAGTGACCCAAATGAACTTTGTGTTAATTCTGCATATCATAGTAAAATGCAAGTGGTTTCCCACAAACAGAAGGACGCATAAGTGATAAAATTCAAGATGATTAATGAAGATATCAGCTCAAAGGTCCTAAATTTAGGTTGGATCATCATGTCCATTTGATTGATCCATGAATTGAATGCAAAAGTCTACATGGAGCATGGTGGGATGGTAGTCCCAAGAAATTCCCATCAATAATCTACCAATAATTTTTTAATTCATTCAAAAATTCCCCCCTCAAAATTGAATGTAAAACACTCAGTATGGCATGATTCATATTTTAGAATGCACATTATGTTGATTCAGAAAGGACAAAGAGCATAAAAGACAAGAATTTTCTTTGAAAGAGGTGTGGCTTCTAATTGTCGATCATGCTCTGGCAAGTAAATATGTCAAAATCCCAACTGCATTCTCCAATCACCATTGAATCTTGTAACCACCCCAATAGTGGGTTGAGTGAGATTTGTGGGTAAATGTTCCCTATATAAGGGACGTTATTCTCCCTTTGTAGAGGTCAACACTTTGTGTAAAGAAACTTTGTCAAAACGGTAATATAATTGTTACATATTTAGATTGTGCTTTTGCTCACCAAATGTGGTATATTTTTTTAGTTAATTTTATGTTTTTGCAAAAGGATTGATTTTGTTGTCCCCGAAAAATGCCACTCATTTTTGGGACAACCTACGGACTATTTTGGCCTTGCACAGACCAAAATTTCTCTCTTCCCTTCTCAAAATTTGTTCTGAGCTTTCAAATTCCTCATTTTTAAGCTTTTTTCGTAAAGGGATTCACAGGTTCAACAGGTTAAAAAGCTTCTGCATGCGAGTTCAGTTAAAAGAACAAGTTTTTAACAGTTAGTCATTTCCAAGATTGGTTCGGTGCCTTGGTTCAATCAAAAGAGTTCAATCGGCAAATCATAAAGAACAAAGGCATGAACCATTGAACTTTGAACCACTTTGGTTCAAAGGTTCAATGGGTTCAACGACCAAGTTGGTTCAACGCGCTTGGTGCAAAAGATCAAAAGGGCTTAGCCAAATAATGAAGAATGAGTCGATTGAACCGTTGAACCAAAGTTGGTTCAATCGACAGGTTCAAGGGGTTGCCCCAAAGCCAAAAAGGCAAGTGCCCTTACGGAGGGCAGGCAGCATTGGTTTGAAGGTCAAAGAAAAGACATAATTCCTTCAGATTTGTTCAAAGGCCCAAAAGGAACAATTCTTTCGGACTTGTTGTCCGATGGAAATGGCTAGGTCCAAGAGGCCAAAAGAACTCTTTCGGGAAGATTTTCTCAGAAAAAGGTAAAATTCCTTCAGACTTTTTGTCCGAAGGAATTCACCTAGAGAAAAAGTTAGAAGAAGTAGAAAAGAACGAATGGCCAAGTAACAAGAAACTTTCCTTCAGACATTTTGTCCGAAGGAATTCTTTCGAGCTTTTTGCCTGACAAAAAAATCCCGCCGGGGAAGTTGAATCCCGAAGGACAAGTACCCTTGCGGGGGGCACCTGACGTCAGAGAAAGGATAGTTTTAAAAGCTCGAAGGGACACCTTCCCTTCGGGACGTTCCAAAGGCTGAACAAAGACACAGAAAGGAACTTTCATAGACTTTAGACAAAAAGGGGCTTCAAAGGATGAACTGAATGAACTAATTGAACCGTTGAACCGAATGGTTCAACTAGTTCAAGGTTCAAAGGTTTGACCAAAGCTTAGAAAGATAAAGGAAGCAGTGTTTGAGCGAAACGTAGAATAAACTGATGAACTGATTGAACTTTGAACCGAAAGAGTTCAAAGTTCAATGGTTCAACATGGTTCAAAAGTTCAAAGGTGGCCTCAGTCAAAGAAAAAGTGGCACACAAATGGCTCAACGGATGGTTCAACCAAGGGGCGAAGAAGCGATTGAACCAAGAAGCGATAGAACAAAGGAGACAGAATGAACCAATGAACTTTCAGTGGTTCTACAGGTTCAAGGTTCAACCTGAATCAAACGATCGACTGAAAAGAGAGCCCGAAGACTCAAAGAGAGAAGATCGATGCAAAGGACCATAAATGTCTTCAAAAGAGTTATTTCCAGTAGGTAGAACAGTGGATCGAGTAGACTTCTGAGTGCACCAAACTAAGGATGCGACCTATTTTCTTCCATGAAGTAAAGACAAATATGAAAAGAACCATACGGTCCATACCAAGGAGGAGACATATCAGATGAAGGGACACGCCATAGCTATGGCAACACACTATTCTCAGCATGGTCTCTCCAAACAAAATTGGAGACACATTGAAGATGTTGACTGTAGCATGGGCAGTCCCATGGAAAAAGGCGCCAATCCTTGCGTAGTTGCTATAAGATTGTAATATCTCTCATTTGTAAAAAGGAGACTTTTCATTTTTACAAGAGCAAAACTCTGCCCATTTTGAAAGAAGACTGAGACTTTGAGCTCAGATTGTAATTTCATTTCATTTTTATCTAAATGAGAAAGCAGGTTGTTTACAGACTTTGTGCTATTTTGGCTTGTATCATTTTAGAAGATCATTCTTACGTCTGTCTTCTGAAGGTGTTCCTATTCATTTAATTTGGCAAGCAGAATTAGTGAAAGTAATAGGGAAGTGTCCTGAAACCAACTGTGGGAAGACTTTGTGCTTTCACAATTGTTTTCAATCTATGTTTTTATTTTCTTTTTGTGTTGAGGATTCTGAGATGACTTTGTGCCCCCAATATCCTTTATGATATACTCTTTGGGCAGTTGAGGTGGAAACTTTGCATTTTGCTTCATCCTGCTGTTACTACGCCCTTTTGATTACTGGTTACTTTACTATCTAAAAGAAACTCCTATTGTTTCCTGCAAGAACACTTTTGAAAGAAGAGAAGTGCCTTCAGTGTTTACACCAAGATTTTCTCCTTTGTCTGTGTGCGTCATCTCTGAAAGAAGCGAGATGGATGGTTTGTTCTGCCCCCATGTGTTATTTTATGCTTATTTATATTATATATAGCTCTTATGCTATAGGGAACCTCCCCTTAATGAGAGGAGAGATTTGTCTCTATTTGATGTAGTAAAGCTACACATCTGGTCAACCAATCTTCCTGCTGTGGTTGATCAAACCTATTTTGTTGATTAGTACGTTGATTGACAAATATTTACCCAACAATTTTTGGTGACTCCGCTGGGGACACAGTAATTTTGTGTAATTTGGAACCTCAAGTTTCAGATTGAAACATCACCTGTGTCTTACCCATAATCATTATAACCCTTATCCATTACAGACTCTGGCGACTCTATTCTGTGTCTTACCCATTATCATTATAGCCTTACCAATTTCCTCCATCTTTCATTATTTTATTTGGTCTGCAATACCAGAGCTGCTAGGAAAGAGTGCATAGTTTGAAGCCTCAAGCCTCAAGCTGAAGTAGAGCCAGTCCTTTTCCATTTTTGTTTTGCAATCTGGCCACTCCATCCAGATTTATTATCTCTATTTTTCTTAAATAAATCATGGTAGTTCGAGGCCCCTGGGGTAACTCTTTTGGCCCACTCAACTTGACTCCACCTCTGCATGAACTTCCACATAGTTCAAGAAAGAATTTCCCCATATTCTTTGGTGATGGGATAGTTCACCCTGATGAACACATTGCAGCCTTCAACATAGCTTGCGATGAGATGGGGGTGGAATTTGAAGATGTGGCAGTCAAGATTTTTGTGGAGACCCTACAAGGTGCTGCTGTAGACTAGTTCTACCATCTGCAAGGTAGATCAGTGATTAACTGGGATACACTCAAAGCCAAGTTTGAAGCAAGGTTTAAGCATGTAGAGGATGTGCATGCTTTGTTGGCCCAACTCACTCAGATGAAGAAGGAACCTCATGAGCCTATGAGGGATTTTATTGCTAGGTTTAACAAGCTGAGGCACAGGATTCCCATGATCGCCCAGCCAACACCTCAGAATCTCATGTGTTTCTTCATCAACTCACAACTACCTGAAGTGAGTTTTCTGTTGAGACGAGCTAGATACATAGACCTTGAAGCTGCTCAATACTTGGCTACTAAGCTAGAAGATGACCTTATTTTGGCAGGAAAGATAAGAAAAAACCCAAACAGAGGCAAACCCTCTTCATCTTCTGAATACTCACCCACAGCCACCATTGACCCAATGATACAAAAGCTGGAAAATGAACTGCTAGCCTTGAAAAGGCAAATGGCACAAGGTATGTCTTCTGCTCCTCTATATGAAGATATACCAATGAGTACATTCCCCAATCAGCCATATCAAGGCAACGCTGCCAGAAGTCAAGGGCAACCAAATCATCTTCCTCCCCCACAGAGGAACCTTGCCCTTGAAACACTTCCAACCAACTCAGTAGTTGGATATCTAGAAACAAAACATGTTTCCTATTTCCAACCTGAGTTCAAGAAAGAAAATGATGCTAGTCTCTTCATAGAGGATCAAGAAGAATCGGCTGGCGACTTCCACATTGGTTTCCTGAATTTCCATGATGAACCAAGAAGTGAAGGTGAAGCAGTCAAAGGATCATATGTAGTATTCACCAAGTCTGAGAATCAGTCAGCCCAGTAGGCTGACAAAGAGAAGATAGAGGAGTGACCCCAACCAATAATTTCAATCGCTGAGCAGAGAACCCCTCTTCCTTTTCAGTCAAAGGACCCAGTGAGTGCCAAGAAGGTTAGTACATCAAACATCTCTGCACCTTCTACTTCAACTTCACAGATCAATCCTCCCCATCTCAAAAACCAAAAGGATGAACTCCCATCCTCTCTTCCAATCCATCTCAGTCATTTGACATGATTGATCATGTCAAGAAATATAAAATTCAAAAGACTAAGTTTGAATCCCTGCAAGGCAATCTTGAGCAGTTAAACATTGGTGAAGAGCTAGGTGCAGACCTGTCCAAGGCAAAGATTGTGGTCACCCAAATGTCAGCCCCTACTACTCAAATTCTATTTGAGCCTTCAGGTAGGAGTAATTACTCCTTGACCACAAAGGATGCTCATGTCTCAGCTGATCAAAGTCCCGTGGCTGGCAATCCAGGATTTGATCCAAATCAGGCATCAAAAGAATTGGTAGGGCGTAGTACAAATCAAGAAGGATCTTCCATCTCTGATGAAGATAAATCTAATAGAAGATCAGATTTTGATGATGCTTAAATCTTGGAATCTGATGGCAACAATTCTTCCACTCATGTTGGATGCAGATCTCTATTGCTTGGATTGAAGACTGCTCAGGATGAAGAGATCGAACTCCTTCACACCAAAGGGGATGATGAGCTGATGGTTTGTTAGGTTCTAATGCTGACAATCAAAATATGTGATGGATTGAACCAACAGAACAACAAGCTATGGTGGTGGACCATACTATTGTACTCCAAAATCAACAAAAGGAGCCCTTCGCCAAGAGAGCAAGGAGTTATGGTTTTTAGTTTGAAGACCACGTCCTGCCATGGGGCAAGAAGAAGAAAAACCAAAGAGGAAGATGCAAAAAATTGGTTTCTTGGTGGAGAGCTCCATTCGCTCATCACCGTTTCTGTGGATAGAATGGTTTCCTGCTGGTTTATTAAGATGGCATCCCCTTTTCTTCGCCTCACAAGGAACATCGTTTGAAGTACTTAAATTCTTAAAGTATCATATGAGCTCCCCTGTACATATGTATATTTGTATAGTATTTTGTTTCTATTTTGTTCTTTTATTTTCATTTTTTGAAGCCTTTCTTCTTGGGTAGTGCGACTCCATAACCTAATGGCACACTTCAAGGCACTGGAGATTTTGGTTTTTACTCCACTCAGCTGTGTTTCAAGTTTACAACTGAAGGTAGTTTCCCAATTGGAGCCAGCTGTTGTCCCTGAAAAATGCCACTCATTTTTGGGACAACCTACGAACTATTTTGGCCTTGCACAGACCAAAATTTCTCTCTTCCCTTCTCAAAATTTGTTCTGAGCTTTCAAATTCCTCATTTTTTAGCTTTTTTCGTAAAGGGATTCACATGTTTAATAGGTTAAAAAGCTTCTGTATGTGAGTTCAGTCAAAAAAACAAGTTTTTAACACTTAGTCGTTTCCAAGATTGGTTCGGCGCCTCGGTTCAATCAAAAGAGTTCAATCGGCAAATGATAAATAAAAAAGGCTTGAACCATTGAACTTTGAACCACTTTGGTTCAAAGGTTCAATGGGTTCAATGACCAAGTTGGTTCAATGCGCTTGGTGCAAAAGATCAAAAGGGCTTAGCAAAATAATGAAGAATGAGCTGATTGAACCATTGAACCATTTAACCAAAGTTGGTTCAATCAACAGGTTCAAGGGGTTGCCCCAAAGCGAAAAAGGCAAGTGACCTTGCGGAGGGCAGGCAACATTGGTTCAAAGGTCAAAGAAAAGACAGAATTCCTTTGGATTTGTTCAAAGGCCCAAAAGGAATAATTCTTTCGGACTTGTTGTCTGATGGAAATGGCTAGGTCCAAGAGGCCGAAATAATTCTTTCGGGAAGATTTTCTCATAAAAAAAATAAGGCAAAATTCCTTCAGACTTGTTGTTCGAAGGAATTCACCCGGAGAAAAAGTTTGAAGAAATAGAAAAGAACGAATGGCCAAGTAACAAGAAACTTTCCTTCAGACATTTTGTCTGAAGGAATTCTTTCGAGCTTTTTGCCCGACGAAAAAAGTCTATCGAAGAAGTAAGAACCCACCGGGGAAGTTGAAGCCCGAAGGACAAGTACCCTTGTGGGGGGCACCTGACATTAGAGAAAGGACCGTTTTAAAAGCCCAAAGGGACACCTTCCATTCGAGACGTTCCAAAGGCTGAACAAAGACGCATAAAGAAACTTTCACAGACTTTAGACAAAAAGGGGCTTCAAAGGATGAACCGATTGAACCATTGAACCGAATGGTTCAACTAGTTCAAGGTTCAAAGGTTTGACCAAAGCTTAGAAAGATAAAGGAAGCAGTGTTTGAGTGAAACGCAGAATAAACCAATGAACCGATTGAACTTTGAACTGAAAGATTTCAAAGTTCAATGGTTCAACATGGTTCAAAAGTTCAAAGGTGGCCTTAGTCAAAAAAAAGCAACACACAAATGGTTCAACGGATGGTTCAACCAAGGGGCGAAGAAGCAATTGAACCAAGAAGCGATAGACAAATGAGACAGAATGAACCAATGAACCGATGAACTTTCAGTGGTTCAACAAGTTCAAGGTTTAACCTGAATCAAGCAATCAACTGAAAAGAGAGCCTGAAGACTCAAAGAGAGAAGATCGATGCAAAGGACCAAAAATGTCTTCAAAAGAGTTATTTTTAGTAGGTGGAACAGTGGATCGAGTAGACTTCTGAGCGCACTTAACCAAGGATGCGGCTTGTTTTCTTCCATGAAGTAAAGACATATATGAAAAGGACCAGATGATCCATACCAAGGAGGAGACATATCAGATGAAGGGACACGTCATAGTTATGGCAACACACTGTTCTCAACATGCTCTCTCCAGACAAAACTAGAGATGCATTGAAGACATTGACTGCAGTATGGGCAGTCCCATGGAAAAAGGTGCCAATCCTTGCATAGTTGCTATAAGATTGTAATATCTCTCATTTGTAAAAAGGAGACTTTTCATTTTTACAAGAGTGAAACTCTGCCCATTTTGAAAGAAGAAGACTGAGACTTTGAGCTCAAATTGTAATTTCATTTCATTTTTATCTGAATGAGAAAGCAGGTTGTTTATCTGAATGAGAAAACAGGTTGTTTACAGACTTTGTGCTATTTTGGCTTGTATCATTTTAGAAGATCATTCTTACGTCTGTCTTCTGAAGGCGTTCTTATTTATTTAATTTGGAAAGCAAAATTAGTGAAAGTAATAGGGAAGTGTCATGAAACTAACTGTGGGAAGACTTTGTGATTTCACAATTGTTTTCAGTCTGTGTTTTTCTTTTCTTTTTGTGATGAGGATTCTGGGATGAGTTTGTGCCCCCAGTACCCTTTATGATATACTCTTTGGGCAGTTGCAATGGTAACTTTGCATTCTGCTTCATCCTGTTGTTATTACGCCCTTTTGATTACTGGTTATTTTACTATATGAAAGAAACTCCTACTATTTTCTGCAAGAACACTTCTGAAAGAAGAGAAGTGCCTTCAGTGTTTACACCAGGATTTTCTCCTTTGTCTGTGTGCATCATCTCTAAAATAAGAGAGATGGATGGTTTGTTCTGCCCCCATGTGTTATTTTATGCTTATTTATATTATATATAGCTCCTACATATCTATAGGGAACCTCCCCTTGATGAGAGGAGAGATTTGTCTCTAGTTAATGTAGTAAAGCTGCACACCTGGCCGACCAATCTTTCTGTTGTGGTTGATTAGGCCTATTTTGTTGATCAGTACGTTGATTGACAAAATATTCACCCAACATATTTTATGCTTAGTTTTAGATTTGGATGTGGTATTTAGAAAATGCTTGTGCTAGTCTAGGTCCTTGTTGTTTCTTTTGAATTTACTCCTAAATGCTATATGCTTTATGTATTTTCAATTGTAAAGTATTTCAAAAGCTTTGCGTGCAACCTATTTCAAATCTTTGAGTGTTCATAATAAGTGAATAGTTAGCAAGTCAAGTATCCAAATTTATGTCCTTATAATCTTGCCTATCATGTTTTTAAAATTTTGTGCAACTATGGAGCCTGGAACACATTGGTATAACTATGATTCAACATACTTAAGTTATTGAAGCATTGGTATTCACTTGAATGAAAATCTTCTTTTATGCTCTCCCTTTCCTTTTCTTATATGTTTGTTTTGGAATCAAACTACCTTTCCCCTATTTTAGAAAGTGGAAAAATGAAGCATTAATTTTAGCAACAAGATCAAAACGTTAAACTATAACTCTAAATAACTACTATTGAGCTTTTGGTGGTAATTGTTGTACATCTCGATTGTACCCTAGCTGAGCAAAGGATTGTTCAAGTCCTCTACCCAAATCTAGTCCAACATGTGAATGACCCTAGGTTGTGGGTCACCTAAGATTGGGTCAAACCTCTGGAGAAGGTTGGCTTCCTTCTGAATCTATCACCTAAACTAAACTCTAACTGGGAAAAGGGAGAGAGAAATGGGTAACAATGCATGAAAGCATATAAAGGAGGTGATGCACTAATAATTTGATCATTCATCCACTCTTTTTGAACTTCTACAAATACTAATGAGATAAGCAAAAGACTGGATCTACAACTCCAAATGTTTGTTATGCATCATTATTTCATGCAGAGGTTCACTAAGTGATCAAAACCTGAGAGAACTGATGGAAAGGCCTAATTAAAGGCACTTAACCAGTCAATGTATCCACTTGCTAGCTTTAATTAAGTGACATTTGTTAGGATCTTAGAGTACAATTGATTACTTGTGTATAAGCAACTAAACATGAAATTGAAACCATAAGTAATAAGTAACTAGATATCATAAACAACAAATAATAAGAGATACAAGAAAAAACCAATCTATATTAAACTCTTCCAAAAGGACATACAATGAAGAAATCTCTCTCTCCTCACACCTCTCAGATGTACAATAATTTTCCCTCAAGAGTTCTCTCTCTCTCTCAATCAATTACAATCAACTCAATTACTAAATTGTACATGCCATGAGGATCTAACCCTACTATATAGTATACTACAACACTAGGGTTCATGAGCCATGCATTCGCCACCCTTAGATCCACCTCTTAAATCAAAGGCTCAAATATATTCATCTAAAAATAGAAATTTTGGAAATGCACAAAAGTCGGTGTCGGTCTGAAGATGATCGATGCTGGCCGACCCCTAACCGATGTCGATTGGTTCTGATCGATGCCGATTACTGTGTAAGCCCAACAACCTCCACATTAGCTCATTAGTGAAGCTTTTAGATCCACAACTCAACAATCTCCCACTTAGAGATAAATAGCTGCACCTGTACTTATACAACAACATCCTCTAAACATCTCTGGCTTGTTTCTCCCTCTTCAAGTTCAATCTTGAAGACCAACAAAATTTGAATGAACATTCAACTTCTCCTTTGTTACCGGCTTTGTTAACATATCAACAGGGTTCTTATCCGTATGGATATTTTCCAGCTTCAACTGTCCATCCTCCAATACCTGTCTAATGAAGTGGTACCTAAGCTATATATGTTTAGTTTTTGAATGAAAAGCTGAATTCTTTGCCAAATGAATTGCACTTTGACTATCACTGTACAATCTATAACTCTCTTGCTCCTTTCCCAACTCTTCCATGAACGGAGTCATCCAAATCATTTCCTTGCTAGCCTCTGTGACTACAATGTATTCTACCTCTGTAGTAGACAAGGCAACAACCTTCTACAACCTTGAAATCCAGCTAACCACCGTTCCACCAACAGTGAACACATATCCTATGGTGCTTCTCCTACCATCCAAGTCACCTGCCATATCCGAATCTACATACCCATGTAGAGAAGTGTTTGACCCTCCATAGCATAAATACCTACTGCTGGTCCCTCTCAGATATCTAAGAATCCACTGAACTGCTTTCCAGTGTTTTTTTCCTGGATTGGCCATAAACTTGTTGACAACTCCCACAGCTTGGGCAATATTTGGTCTAGTACATACCATTGCATACATCAATCTCACAACTGCTGAAGCATATGGAAATCTACTCATGTACTCAACCTCATCATGTGATTTAGGACACTATTCTTTGCTCATCTTGAAGTGTCCAGCCATAGGTGTGCTTACCAGTTTTGCATCTTGCATATAGAACCTCTACAACACCTTATTCACATAATCCTCTTAAGACAAAATTAAACTGTGATTTTTCCTGTCTCTCTTAATACTCATGCCAAGGATTTTCTTTGCTGCTCCTAAATATTTCATGGCAAATGTGTGAGCTAATTTTACCTTAAGCTCAGTAATTTCTTGCATGTGTGAACCTGCAACAAGCATATCATCTACATACAGTAACAGGATAATATAACTACCATTATCCAATATGTTAAAATAAACACAATGGTCAAATTGACATTTACTAAAGCCATGCTTTGTCATAAACCTGTCAAACCTCAAATACCATTGTCTTGGAGCTTGCTTAAGACCATATAAGCTTTTCTTCAACCTGCACACAAGTTTCTCCTTACCTTTGACCTCAAAATTTTCTGGCTGATCCATATATATCTCTTCATCAAAGTCTCCATGAAGAAATGCTGTCTTAACATCAAGCTGCTCAAGATGCAAATCCTCAATAGCAACTAAAGATAATACAGTCCGAATAAAAGTCATCTTTACTACAGGAGAAAAAAATTCACCAAAATCAATACCTGGTTTCTATGCAAATCCCTTTACTACCAACCTGGCCTTATGTCTCATTTGTCCATTCTCTCCTTCCTTTAACCTGTATATCCATTTGTTTTTCAGTGCTTTCTTTTCGACTGGCAACTCAACCAAATCCCACATATAGTTCTCTTCTGAGGAATCAATTTCTTCATTCATGCCATGCTCCCACTGTAACCTAGATTCTACCTGCATTGCCTCATCAAAACTTTCTGGTTCTCCACCATCAGTGAGCAACAAGTAGTATAAAAAAGGGAATAATGAATTGGATGTTTACTTACCCTTTCAGACCTCCTTATGGGCGTTTGAGACTCATTTACAACTTGTTGTTTGCCTAAATTTTCTTCTGATAGTGACCGATCCCGATCATCTCTGTCGGTTTGCACCCGACCGATGTCGATTCCTCCTGATCGACACCGATTTCCACCTGACTGACGTCGATTTCTACCTGACTGACGTCGATCTCTGTGTTTTTCTGTGAGTGATGATTTTTACCCACGAGCTCATTTTAGATCATAACCTCTTCCAAATCAAGATTGCCCTACTCAGAATTATTCAGCCTCTTGAGCTGATCACTATACATCACCTTCTCATTGAAAACTACATCACGGCTTCTAATAATTTTGTTAGTTTCTAAATTCCACAACCGAAATCCAAAATCTCTAAAACCATAACCAATGAAAGTGCACCGCATAGATTTAGCATCCAGCTTCTTTTTATTTTATTTATCAATGTGCACAAAAGCTTCAGAACCAAAAACTCTGAGAAATGAAAGATCTACCTTTTTACCTGTTCAAGCTTCTTTTAAAATTCCACCATCCAGTGCAGTAGAAGGTCCTCTGTTAATCAGGTAAATCGCAGTATCTATAGCTTTTGCCCAAAATTGTAAGGGCAAACCAGCATGCAACCTTATACTCTGTGCACGCTCCATTATTGTTCTATTCATCCTTTCAGCAACTCCATTTTGCTGAGGTGTCCTTGGAACCGTCCTTTCCCTACATATTCCACTTATAAAATAGTAACTGTTGAATTTATTACTTCAGTACTCACCACCATTGTCAGATCTAAGGCACTTCAATCTCAAACTTGTTTCATTCTCAACCAAAGCTTTCCATTTCTTAAATGTGTCAAAAACATCAGATTTTCTCTTTATGCAATAAACCCATACCTTTCTTGTAGCATCATCAATGAAAGAAACATAATACTGTGATCCTCCAATAGAAGCTACCTGAGCTGGTCCCCACACGTCTGTGTGAACAACTCCAACTTGTGCTTCTTCTTTGTTGACCTAGTTTTGAGAAACCTCACTTTCTTCTATTTCCCAAAAATACAATGCTCACAGAAATCTAGATCTATGCTTTTCAAATCTGAAAGTTTACCTTTTGACTTAAGAACATTCATTCCCTTCTCACTCATGTGACCAAGCCTACAGTGCCACAACTTTGCATCTACATCTGAAATAGATAAAACAAAAGGAGAATAATTAGTAATACAAGTAGATAGATAAAGTGTACCTACTCTCTTACCTTTTGCTAATACAAATGCACCCTTGGAAACTTTCCAAGATTCAGCTGTGAGAGTTACTGTGCAACCCTCATCACCCAACTTTCCTGCAGAAATCAGATTCCTCTTCAGGATGGGTACATGCATGACATCCTTCAACACCCATGTGTTGCCATTTTGAAATTTCAGTTGCACTTTTCCTTTGCCAACAATTTTACAAGGCTCATCATCCCCTAAATAAACTTTTCCAAAATCTCCATGGACATAATCATTGAAAATTTTTCTATTTGGGGTTGCATGGAAAGAGGCACCAGCATCTAAAACCCATGATTTTACTTTATTATCCAAAAAAAATATAAGAGCATCCTGTGCAACAATACCTACAACTTTTGCTTCTTTATTACCTTCATGTTGATTTTCTTTGTTATCCTTCAACCAACAATCTTTCTTTGCATGCCCTTTCTTTTCACAATTCTAGCAGGTTATTCTTCCATTTTTGGATTTGGATATACTTCCCATCTTTAACTTTTATTTCTCTTGCTTGCCCTTCTCTCTTTGCCTTCCCCTACTTTCAACACTTAAAATATTTCCTGATGTTTCCCCTGTGCTTTTCATGCGAATTTCTTCATTCAAGATTACACCAACAACATCATCAACTTTCAAGATATTTGAAGCAGATGCAATATTACTAACTGCCATTACCAAACTATGCCAACTTTCAGGGAAAGAGCATAAGATTAAGAGAGCCTTAATTTCATCATCAAAAACTATTTTGACTAAATTTAACTGATTTACTATTGTATGAAAATCATTAAGATGACTAGATACAGATCCACCTTCCTGCATTTGCAAATTAAATAATTGCTTCATAAGATGTATCTTCTTCGAAGCTGAGGGTTTTTCATATAAATTTGCCAAAGTATCCATTAACTCTACCGTTGTCTTTGCCTGTGATAAGTTGGAAAACACAGAAGCTGCCAAGCTCAACCTTATAGATCCAAGAGCCTTTCTATCAAGAATATTCCATTCTTCATCTTCCATATCTGTGGGCTTCTTTGAAACCCCTCCCAACAGTAAATACAGATCTTTCTGATACAGATAATCTTCAATTTGCATCCTCCATAATTGATAATTCTTGCCATTGAATTTCTCCATTCTTAGTTTACTTTCTTCTGCCATTGCTTTGTTTCCACTCAATTAGAAACCCCTGTGAGTGAATTATGTAATCAAAAAACACTAACACTCTCTGATACCAGTTGTTAGGATCTTAGAGTACAATTGATTACTTGTGTATAAGCAACTAAACACAGAATTGAAACTAGAAGTAATAAGTAACTAGAAATCAGAAACAACAAATAATAAGAGATACAAGAAACAACCAATCTATATTAAACTCTTCCAGAAGGAAATACAATGAAGAAATCTCTCTCTCCTCACACCTCTCAGACGTACAATAATTTTCCCTCAAGAGTTCTCTCTCTCTCTCTCAATCAATTACAATCAACTCAATTACTGAATTGTACATGCTATGAGGATCTAACCCTACTATATAGTATACTACAACACTAGGGTTCATGAGCCATGCATTCGCCACCCTTAGATCCACCTCTTAAATCAAAGGCTCGAATCTGTTCATCTAAAAATAGAAATTCTAGAAATGCACAGAAGTCGGTGTCAGTCTGAAGATGACCGATGCCGACCGACCCCTAACCGACGTCGGTTGGTTCTGAACGATGCCGACTGACCCCTAACCGATGTCAGTTGGTTCTGATCGATGTCGGTTACTGTGTAAGCCCAACAACCTCCACATTAGCTCATTAGTGAAGATTTTATCTCCACAACTCAACAACATTAAACACTAAACATGACCTGCACAACAAGATAAACTACTATTTATGTGAGATCAGGACTTGACAAGGGAGAAGCTTCTACCACATATGCAAATCAATCTGACATAAACACACTAGACTAATATGATGAAATCTGAAAATAGTCCTTTATTCATTTTATATAGGTTACAAAGATCAATATTGGTAGACTCTAGTCATGCCCAAGAGAGGGATTCACATGCGTTCAAGGCTTAAGAGCCTATATTTATAGAAAAGGAAGGAGAGAGAGGGAACTATGCAAGAAAATAACATTGAATGAGGTCCAACTACTCTTGATGGATTAGCATTAATCTGAGGATGCTGAGTCACGATCTTATTAAGAAGGAACAAACTTAAAAACCTCTATAAAAGAATTGAATGCTCCATGATCTTTATCTAACCAGCAGGTCTCCTTCTTGGGACTCTATGCCACTTTTTACATAATTTGTTTATGAGGACAAAATCCTCATAGCTGGAAACTGACAGAGCCATGCTTGATTTGCCTTAGGTGGCTACAAGTACCTATTCTGCCTTTACTTTAGAACTTGAACCTGGGTCTAACTATAGATTGAAAACCAATCCTATTTATTGGTTTTCCCATAGTTTCAATATATAGATGCAAAGCCTGTTTGATGCCTAGTCCTTTTTTTGACACTCAATCACGAACATTTGATTTGCACTAGGCCTTTAAGGGACCTATTTTACCTCTACAAAGCTTCAATGGTGATACCCAATCCTGTAATGTCCATTATGGTTCATCTCGGGTCATGCTCAAACTCTAGTCTTGTGTATTTACTTTGCCCTATTGAAAATTGCTTCTTCGATTCCCAATATAAAAGCTCATGGGTTGACTTCACTCACTAGTTGTCGATATTGGCTTGGCCTATTGACTTTTTTAACGTTTTTTACACCGTTATATCTCTATGGTATGACGGAATGTGTGCCCTTAGATCTAGCTCTATTTGAACTCAAATGAATAATTTATGAGGCCTAAATTTGATGCTCATATGGTCGTGTTTGATGTTCATGCAATCGTCATTAATGTCTGTGTGACCGTCAATCTTTGATCCCTAGTGGATAATTACCAATATTTATTTTGACATCGGTGCACCCATCATTTGATGTCCACATAACCGTCAATGATGTCCACACGACCATCACACTTTAAACACCAAACAATTAATTATTGAGCTTTACTATGACATCTGTGTGACTGTCAATGATGTCTGCATGACCGTCACACTACTTGTTCAACTTTAAAGGCTTGGATTTTGAGATAGAAAATGTATGAAGGTACCAAATTTGTAGGAGATGTTCATGACATCCAGAATATTGATTCTATGTGATCCTTCAACCATGAGATGATTTCTAGGCAAACTTATAAAATGCACAAAAAAACTAACTTGTCCATTTATACATGACATCCTGATGACGGTCTGGATCTTTAAAACTTATGTTTAAGCGTCTACTTGATCCTTGAAAGCTCCAATAATTTTCTGAGGCCCATGTGAACTCGTTCCATGATCCTGACTGCTTGGACACCATGAAGAGTTGCTTTCAAACTTATTCCTCAAAGATCAACAAATTACACCTTAAGCTAACTTAAAGTGTTTTAAAATCTTTGTGAGAAATATGAGATCTTTGGACCACTCATTCCATCCAAAACATATGTTCAACTCATCCATTCTGAATTAGGCAAAAGATCCTTATGTGGGCCAAATTTGGTCAATAGTAACACTGCATCTATTGGAAACTATTCTATATAGGCTATATCATGGAGCCACATACCTGCAACCATGCCTTGGATTGATCAAACGTTAATTCTAAAATTAAGGATGAGAGTCTCTTGTTGTTCCCACTTTTCTCTCTGAAACACTTAATCTCATAAGTGCCTTCTGGAGTAGGATTTTGGACCGAACAACATAACAATTGCATTGTAACTTGTTTATGTTGTCCATAAACATTATTACTATAAGTTCATTCAAATATTTGAGATAAATATATTCATGAATGAGCCATAAAAAAGCCACAAGGCTGAAGAAAACCCCACTGAAATCCCTGAGTTATCAACTATTCACTTAAGCAACAAAGAAAGGATACAAAATATGTTAAAAATGTAACATTTTAATCTCATAATAGTTATATATTTTTGTAATGAACTAAGTGTTCTTAAAGAATAAGAGTGATTTAAAATTGATTATTAGTAATCTTTTCCTTCATCAAAACACAAACCAACATTTTCAAATATGATATAAAAATTAGCAAGACCTAAGAATTTATAGAAGCTTGCCCTTGCTAATTATAATTCAAGATCAAGAAGTCCATTAAAATGGAAACGAAAAAGAGGGTCTCAAGATGAAAAAACACACATAATTAACCTCATGCTTCCACGATTTCAAATGAACTTCAAAGGATTCCCACAACCATAAATGTTGTACATTATTTTAAATAAATAAAAGTTAAAAAAAATTATAACCTAAGATTATGATTTAAATATATTCCCATATTTATAATAATTCATGCATGTAAATTTAAACCCTTCACATAGAGACAAAATCTTAGAATGAACCTGAAGACAATGCGAAGAAAATAGTATAAAATTATTTTCGTTTTTCTATTTTCCTAAGTTTTTGTGTCAAATGAGTTAAGAACCCATAATATTTGATTATATTTAAATAAGTATGACTTAGAATGTAAAACACTAATGTAAACTCTTTTAAAGTAAATTTTGAAGACATTTTTAGCATGTGTAAATTTGGTTTGTATGGAAAACGCTTTGGTTACTACTTAATGTCTCCATGTGAGTTCATTTGAATAAACAAAGCTTAAATTTATGACATAGAAAACTTAGAATATGAGTGCCACATGCCATCCTACCAATTTTTTTGTGTTTGTTGCTAAAAATTATAAATATAGTGTTATTATATCTGAGCCTAACTTCGAAGTGAAAAATACAAACCTAGTCCTTTCAGGAACAAACAAGTAAATATGTTATAAATGAAACCATACAAAAATCTAGATGAAGAGTTAAGTTTTTATGCTTTTCACGTTTTGTATTTTATGTTAATGGATATCAAATTATATATAACATGTAGTATGTATTCATACTCGTACTTGTCATGCTTAGGCAAAACTTGAGTATTACTACTCAACATTAGATTGCTTTCAGTTTTTAAACATATAAACATGATAGGAGAGGACATACCCCTATGAATACTAGGGTATTTATCATATACCTTACCTTTAATGATGGTGGATGCACAACTCAGTCTTATTAAACCAATTGTATTCTATGTAGTTTGTTGATTGTGTTATAGAAGTTACACCTTGCTCAACCTAAGCTCTAAAAATAGATAGATATATGGAAAAGGAGATGTTATAGTACTACTAAATGTTTTTTTGTTTAATTTTGTGTAGATCATCATGGGATAAAAGAATAAAAGGAAAAATACACTACTTAAGTCATAAATGGACCCTAAAAAAGGGGTGTGAGATTTACTGATGTACTTGAATATGAGGAGGATAATGATGTTATAAATCTAATAGAACAATTTGAGATAAATCCACCTCAAAATCCTGACCCCAATCCATCAAAATACATTAAAAATAATGTTAATATCAATGGAAAGAATATTGGTGCATCCTATAAAGTTTCCTTCAGAAAAAGAGTGGATAGAGGATAAAATGAAACTAGCAATAAGGGATGTTGAGGAAGATGGCCTACCCACAATAACCATTGCAAGCAAGTGGGGGATCCCTCCAAGTACATTGAAACCTAGTTGTAGGGTTTCACAACAACCAAATGTAAGGGAATCCCAACCATTCTATAAGATGAATAAGAGATCGAAATTAGTCTTGGAAAAATTGGGTAAGGGGCTATTAATCAAATCACTGAAGGTTCATGTGGCACACATATTCCAAACTAGGCATAATTCATTCAAGAATGGTTTTTCTAGTAGATCTTAGTGGGAAGGGTTAAAAAATAAACATCTAGACTTGTATATAAGAATTATAGAAAGCATTGATTGATACAAAATAGTCATGTTCAGTCCAAACAAAGCTACATCATTTTATGAAAACCCATACATGATGTATAAAGTAGAGCAATATGGAATTACGATGAAATTAGTGTGCAAGTTGGTAGGAATTGTGGGATGAGGGTCCTTACAAAGATGGGAAACAAGAGTGTACCACACATACTTCCAAGAAGTAAAGAGTGGATCATTACCCTTTGTTGTGTTAATAAAGTAGGGCATAGTATAATAGGTTTCTATATTTTAAAAGCACAAAGGCAATTAGCTAATTACATTGCAAATTATGAGCCTGATGCATTCATGGAAACCCAACCACATGAATGGATGACTAAAGAATTATTTCTTAATTATATACACCATTTTTCAAGATTAGTTCCAAGTGGTGTTTCACCATTAATCACGAATCTCCTTATATTTAATGGCCATGGTAGCCTCGTGGCATATGATAAAATCCAGGAAGCAAGAGCAACGGGAAAATACTTTATCACTCTACGTGTCCACACTGACCACTGGATGTTAGTGCATTTTAACCCTTCAAGACTTACTTCAAAGATGAGAGATTGGAATGGATGTCCAAGCATCATAATTTAGAAGTAAGGATATATGAATTGGCGACACTTAGCAACAAGGCTTTCAAAAAAGTTTAACTCCATCAATATCAAAGCTAGATTTAAAATAATTATAATTTGGCCTCTCAACCAACATATACTCGCTAATGACATCTGCCATAGCGATGCATTCATTATTGATTAGGAAAAGGAGGAAACATATGTGGAGAACATACTAATATTGGTTGGATAAGGAAGGGAAGAAATCCAATGAATTCAATGAGAAATTGAAAAAATAAAACCAATAATGGAATGATGAAAATCAATAAGTAGGACATAAGGTGACAGATCTGAGAATGCATAAAAGGCAATTAAAAACACATCCACAAGTTGAATAAGACAACAACACATCATGTCACATCAGTTACACATAATACGTTATGTTGGTTGATGATGGGTTGAGCCTGTCAACACAAGTAAGCCAACCAAAATCGATGAAAGATGCAATTGGAAACATGGGGATTCCCCTTAACCTTCCTAATGATGACATATCACTTTCCATGCCATCCCCTCCTCCTATCCTTCAAAGTGAATTAGTTTGCTACTATACATGTTGTAATGATTGGGAAAATAAAGTTAAACCACAATTGGAGGAATGCCATCTCAAAGTTGTAAATTTGGAGCCATTGACAACACATGTGGAAGACACATACGAATAACCCTGCAATGAATAAGCATGAAACCAAGTGAGTGGGTCAATAGCTTATTTCCTAAAGCTAACAATTGATAGGGTTCAGGAGAGATCAGTCTTCACAAACATTGGAACTATTAGGTTAGTAAATAATCACAAATTTTTACATTAGATGACTACTTACAATTATTTTAACAACGAGAAGCATGAAATAAGGAATTGGAGGAGATAAAAACAATGAAAAAGAACAAATAGAGGTGAAAAAGGCAAATAAAATCTTTGACCAAGAAAAGTGGTAAACAAAGAAACTTGAAAAGGAGCTAAAAATACAAAGGAATGAGTTGGAGAAGATGAAACGCCAACAAGTAACATGATAGGTTTCAATTGGAGAAAGATAAGATTGAAAGGGAGATGCAGAGATAAAGGCGTCTAAGCAATCTTTAAAATCCTCTTCCTTCACAACACCCAAATATGTTGGATTTCCACAACATTTACAATTCAAAATTTTCAAATGTCACTAATTTTTAAGTTTGCAACCCTTCTTTTCCTACAAACCAAATGTAGTTTCCTTCTTAAAAAATAATGCATTTTCCTATAGCAACAACCATGTATTATCCTAATTTAAAAACAATGCATTTCCTACAAGCCAAGCACATCATCCTATTTCATATCCTACACATGTTGCTACTTCAAGCCAATTGCAATTTACTTGTGTAAGTCATATGTAGTTTCCTTTAATTTGCACACCGCCAATGGAGAAGGGAACACCAATGCTCACTATAAATGAAAGTAGTGAGACACCACACAAACTTGAAAAAGAATTCGCCTTCCTATAATATAAGAAAATTTCACTTGTAGTGAGATGATAATATTTAATGACTTTTTGGTATGAGTAACTTTCATATAATGTAAGATATTGTGTCATATGATAAGTAGATACTATGTATCTTATATATGGAAGTGGGTTTTTTTGCGAAATCTATCTTGATATCACATTGTAATGTTCTTTGGAAGTGATGGCTTGATCCTACTGATAATAGTTGGTACTGAGTATTTTATAAGACCCCATACACACCCAATATATTTTGTAGCATTTATGTTATATGAATACAAATCTAGTCCAAACTCATTTTAATATCATCTTTTTTATCCATTTAAGGTCATTGACTATGTTCTTCATTGCTTTATGAGCTGTTAAATGTAAAGTTGTGATTCATATATGTGTGTATATATGTATGTACAAACACACACATGTATATTTATACATATGTACACATACATTCAAGGCAAGTATAGTTATATGTGTGTGTGTGTGGGGGTGTGTTATATGTATGCACATATACATACACACACACACACACACATGCATATACAATATATATTGAGATAAATATACGTATATACAATTGCACATACAAAATCTACATCCATAGTTAGGACATGCAATTGATTTATATCTATGTCTATGGATGTACTGCCTTATTTTAATATATCAACAAACTAAATTTAATATATATGCATAGCTCAAATCATTGAAAAAATAAAAAAAAATGGTTCACTGACTTAGTGAGGTCGGGATAAACCTCACCATAAAACCACGAAAAAGTTTTTCCTCCCTGGTTACCTTCAAACCATCCAAATACTATGTTGTAAAAATATTATTCACAAAGTAATAAAATAAACTTTAATGCCCCCTTCTATTTTTATTCAATCACTATGTTATTCATATAAATATTCTTCAAACATTAATTACATCAACCCTGGTTAATTAATAAAACAATAAAATGAGTCAAAGATGATAAAATCATTTCCAATAATGAATATTTTTTAAAAGCACAACACAATAATTACAAACAATGAGACCATTAATCATTCTGGTAGTGATTCATTATTTGCTTGCAGGGAGAGTTAATATATTTATGTTCCCATTCTTTGCACTATGCTTGACACTATAGATTAGATTCCAATGAATGTAGATCTCCCAGGGTAGAAAGAAAAAAATCACTAGTTTAACACATTAACATCTTCAAGCATGCCCTAAACAAGTAACAATTAAAATAATGCCAATTAACGAGAAAATTCCTATGTTTGAGCTCAAAAATCTATTTGAAAAGATACTTTACAATAAGAGTTGAACATTGAAGGTAAGAGCTTTCCAAGATCGTGGCAATTATTGACAATCCTCTAAAGTTCGTGGAAGAGACAAAAGGATTCAGTTTTGACGACACCACCATTGAAAAGGTTCTTTTAATATGGGAAATTGAAGCCTTTAAGCATAGGGCCTACACAGGGTCTAATGAAAGTATCTACCTTTTTTAGTGTTGAATCATGGCATACAATATTAGGATATTTGGTAAAAGTATCATTATAAGTTTTAGAGCTCAAATAGAGGGAACTATCCATCTTTGCAAACAATATCACCATTCTTTGTTCTTATTTACATAAAATTATTTTCCTAATAACAAATCATTAACAACAATGAATATTCGAAAATTTACCTACAAATTATTCGATATATATATATATATATATAAGAAGTCGTTTACAAACTTTGAACAAGTAAGACACATCGTCGTCAAACCCTCTATTTGTGTGCTTTGAGAAACCTCAACAATCTTTATCTTTATAGATTTAGAAGACCATATCGGAAGGTCATTCTATCCAAAGTTCCGTCCAAACTACAACAACAAGCCCTGAGCTCTCCTTCGAAAAATGAGCTTGAAAATGACTTTGTATGATGACATTGCAAAAAAAAACTTAAAAAATAAAGTCTGCCTATGGTAAAATAGTGGTCATTGTTCACTGCTTAAACAAATCAACTTGCACAGAAAAAGACCCCTAAATATTTACTTTAAAGATTTCATATGTTACATTATGATAAATAAAGAATGTCTCAAAGAGTTCTTAAAATATAAATATATTTTACATCTAACTATAATTTTTTTTAAATGTTAATATTAACACTTTAAAAGTTTAGTCATACATTAAATATTGTATAAAATATATATATTTTTGATAAAATTAATTATATCACAAAAGATATATTAATTCACACATTCAAAATTTAATTATAAATAATTAAAATGACATGTTAACATCGATAAAACTTTAAAGGCTAAGATGACACTATGTAAACTTTACGTGTTCACGAAATGAGGATGCGTGCTCAGGGTTGGGCCTTTCCCCAAAATCTAACGCCCTTCCATTTTCGTAGGAACCAAATAGCAGCAAAAGCTCGTAATAATTGGGCCTCAGTTCAAAGCGAAGTGTTTTCGTAGGAACCAAGCACAGGATTATGTCAGCTAGTTTTGTTTGTGTTCCAACTTGGTTAGTTAATCTTCTCATTCTTAGCTGAAATAAACGTACATTTCATTTGGGAAGAATAGTTGTAGGAATTAACATGTCCCAGTTTACAGTAGCAGGGGATTCCCTTTGGGTGGACAAACATTTTCTCCATCTGCCCAATTCAGGCCAAGACAATTCTACGAAAAATTTAGGCCTTTTTATGCCTATCAGATGAAAAGTAAGAATTTATCTGCAATTAGAAAGGAGGAATCTGGTTTCAGAGAGCAGGATGCTGTGATCATAGTTGACCATGGTTCCAGACGCCACGAATCCAATTCTATGCTTTGTGAGTTAACAATATCTCTTTTTCCATTCTTTGGTGTACAAATATATGGGTTGTTTACCATAAGCTGAGGTCAATTTTAATGAATTGCAGTTGCATTTGTGGACATGTATAAGAAGAAAACGGGTCACTCAATTGTTGAACCTGCTCATATGGTAAGGATCCATAACCCACTTTTATCAAAAAAAATGCAAATATAATGTGACATTGCAATCCGCAATGTGAATTTTGAGTATGTTTTGCAGAATTTTCCTGTTTCACACATGAGGTTACGATTTTTTTTTTTTTAAAAACCCATACAATTTTTTTTTGCTGTTTGGATAACTCTTTGGACATTATTTTTTGCCTTTTGATTAAACCTACAAAGTGTTTTTCTTGAGGGGGGAAGTTTGATGAAATAAATTAAAACAGGAAATTTGAAATTCTGTTAATGGCAACATGAATTTTGTTTTTGATTGGTAAAAAAAGGGGTTACAATGTGTCTCCTACCTCTCATTACCATGAAAAACTCGGAATACAATAGAAATTAAAAAACAACATTTTTCATATAATGACTTTCTGAATTAAAGAGATCGGCAGGACACCTAAACGTTCTGTCTATACAATGCAGAGCACTTTCCTGCCATGAGTTATCATTATCATCTTCCGTGAGAGCCAAGTGTCCATTGTACCTTGATAAGGGGTCTATACTATATCACCCGAAGCCACAATATCCAACATGGGATATCCCACTCTAGCATGAACCAAAGATCCATGATCCATCGCTTGAATCGGGGCACACCTGTGGCCACTGTTAATGGTGTTCCAGTAGGCATATGCATGGAAAATTGCTCATAAATATAGGAGCTGAATAGAATGATTGGCTCAATCGTCAGGTGCTCTCTAGCTAATATATAATATATGTCATGATACAACTGGGCCAGAATGGTCAGACCCATACTATTCACCACCCCTTACTGCGGGGCAGCCCGACACATCATTATATGGTACAAAGGTACCCCACCATCTAATTTGAGGCACCAAACTCATGCCATCATCAATCAAATGATTGACTTCTGGATATCTGGAATGACAACATCATATACATCATGCAAGCTAACAATCAGGTTATGCTCATGGTGCCAATCAGATGAAGTATCCCACCACACCAATTCCCACCTCTCTGCCATAGTATCAGGGATATCACACACCATCAACACATCCTCAGTAGGCAAGTCCACGTAGCCTGTACATCCTCCAAAAGGAAGGTGCACTCAATAGTGTCGCCACCAATAGTCCACCAAAAGGTATTGGCCCTCGGCTGCCAATAATCCATAATCATAACTAAAAGATCTGTACCCTGGGGAATCTGACACATCTGCATGATCTCCTTAAAACCCAAACTGATAAAATAAGTTTTGTCGGCATCTGAAAATATGCCCAACAACTTGGGCAACTGTGCTGTGTCGCCTGACCTCCAAAGTCTAGTGTTCCTTCCCACCTGCAAAAATTAAAAACCAATGCACAATCAATACCTCAGTACAAAATTCAAGGGAAAATGTAAAATAATGCATCAGACTCAGCTAAAGAAACAATACACAGCGACATCGGCCATTTGTATCAACTTTGGCCATCTTGTTTTTCCTAACTACGTCAGTCATTTGGGCCAACTACATTGGCCATCCCTAAAAATCTAGGTTGCTGATATGGATACGGGTACGAGAATCGGATATGTGGATTATTTTGGGGCTTATATACGTTTTGGATATGGGCATACAAAATATAAATAAAAACTAAAAAATATAAAAATATAGCCATATAAGCAAAATTAACCACATAATATGCATAAAGGAAACCAAATAAGTTAAATAACCACAAAACATACTCATAATTCATTGCCAAATATCATAATATTTAATTGTCGAACTTAGACTGGTTTTATATAGGTACATAGTGCAAATGTTACAATGTATGGACAAAAATAAAGACAACTCAGCATATTCATGCTTCACTATATTCATTTTCCTCTTCGGCTGCAATGTTTTTATCAACATGTGGTTCAGTAGAACCACAAGCAGCAGTAGTGCCACTCCCACTAGCTCCACTATGCAGGTTGTAGGTTTAGCACACACAAGGAAGGAGTTTCAAGCTTATGCAAGTGAAAAAATGAACAAGAGCGAACAAATGTGCAATGAGAGGTTAAAACACAATGAAAGGTAAATGTGTTGTTATATTTTGATAAAATGAGTGTGAATGCTGCTTTTAGGGTTAAGAATGCACTTTAAAATGTTTTTGAATGTTTTTTGAGGTCCATAGATGAATTTTACTGCAGTGAATTTTTCTGGGCAGATACGCTGTCCCAACGGGCAGGGTACATCCCTACCCCTGCAGGTATGTCCGTATATGTCCATGGATGTATCCGGGTGTATGTGCAGGGGCAGGTACATACCCTGCACATTGTCCCATGTATCCCCTGCAGAACCGTATCCAAACGCGTATCGTTTCGTACCAGCAGATCTGTGGGAGAGTATCCAATAACATAGCTAAAAATCTAACTACATTAGCCACTTGGGCCAATGCTTTGAATTTTGGCACTTCCTACCACATCGGCCCAATCAATGAAGTTGTACAGTTTCACTCAATAAATATGGCCCCCTATTGATAAAATGACTATAAAAAACTATCTTACATAAAAGCCACCTGTATTTTGACATACTCTACATCTGCTGGACAAGTTTTCCCTATTTTTCCCTAATTCCCGACCTAAAATTTAAAACACAACATACGTGAAAATCGTCATGGTTGAACTTTGAGCTGGTCCCACATGTTGTCCGCCTCGATGTACTCCAGTCATGGTCTCTCATTTCGTTGAATACATAAGCTTATAGCTCAAAATATTTCAAAATATCAAATCGCAGTATCACAAATGAAGGGTTTTGACCCCTATTTCTAGCCTCTAAACTAAAAAATTCAAAATGGCAAAAAAAACGTAATTCACATTTCATAAACTACCCACAACTTTCCAATTGTCGACCCTATCGACAAATTGAAATAAGCATTGGTTTCTTGGGAATGAATGGAATTTTATGGTACTAACAGTCTATTTTTATAAATTAAAAAAAAAAAAATGTCGTAGGCACGTCAGACTCGTCCTAGAACCTGTCTACTGGTCCTGTTATAACACCTATTCACCTGACCCTATCTAGCACCAATTTTAGATATGATAAACAATATTCATCTGCCAAGTAAGTGAAGGTATACATGTTTATTTTTTTACTTTCATTTATATCGTTTATTTCCATCAGTTTTTTTGATTGATAAATGAGGGTTAGGGGTCCCTCATCCATATATCATAAAAACATACCGAGATACAAAAACCAGCAAGTTGTCGCCAAAATCCACAACCAACTGCCCCATTAGAAATCAGACTAAAGGATACAATCGTTATTGAGCTCGTGGCTCCAAAAACACCTGAAGGTGACTATACAAATATTTATTTCCAAAATTTATTATTATCATTTATTATTTTGAACTTCGTTTTTCACAAAAAACAATCCCTCTTTGCAATGCGTGACAAGTGATGAGCTTTGCGAGGGAATGTATAGACATTAAATTTGCCTTACTAATATTACTTTTGTCTAAGACATGTTGGCATATTAATTTCCCATATTTAGGATTGGGGTGGGGTGGTTTTGAGCTAATGTTGTGAGAGATATGTCTACCACCTATCTACCACCTTCATATCAGACTTGTCATTCTCTGCCTTCCCTTGACCCCTTCCTAAATGGCTTGCTTATGCCAAAATACATCTTCATGACCGATGTAGTTATATTTTATCTTGATTTGGCTAACTACACTGATATGATTTCTCTGATTTTGTTCTACTACATTCGCTCGGCCGATGTAATTGACTAAAACCAAAAGATCATTTTAGGGGTACCTCCTATTTACAGGATGCTTTTGCCCATTTCAAGAAGAAGAAGAACAACTACTTTTATTGCTCTCACAAATCCCCTTAGGGAAGATAAAGAGGAATAGGTTAAAGGACCTCACTAAAGGAAGCCAAGTTGCAATTAAGGCCTTGGAGATTCCAGAATAGGAGCTTCATTGATGAGCTGCACCAAGTCTTTAGAGTCCCTAATTGTGGTATACTTGGGGTTTATTCTATGCATCTTGACTCCACCTATAACCATCTCTCACAAAATGCTCAAAGTCAAGGGGGAGATCAAAGAATATGATCTACGCTGACGAGGTGCACCAAGTCTTTAGAGTCCCCAGCTGTGGTCTACGTAGGATTTTTTCTATCTTGACTCCACCTACGACCATCCCTCACAAAGTGCTCAAAACCAAGGGGGAGATTAATGTGCCAACATGTTGAGACGAGGTAAGTATCTCTTTAACCTATCCCCATCATTTTGTGTATGGTATGATTATGAATGATGTATATTCCATTTCGTTTATGTTATAGCACACAATTGTTACAGTTTACTTTAGTGTTATCTTTATTTTATTATGACCCTTGCCTTTACCACAATTCTCAACCTAAATATCATAACAATAGCTCTGCGTTACTGGATATGCCCCCCCAGGCCTAGGGAGCATGGGGAAATGCTTCCGGATATGGGACTGTGGGGGGAGCATGGGAGATACGCCTAGTGAGCGTCCCTGGGCTGTGGATATGCCCATATACTTCTTGTTTTTAATTCTATTTTGAAGTACATGTTTGACTTTTCATTGGGCGAAATTTAAAAAAAACCATTTTTAACATCCGGGAGCGTCCTGCCAGGATCCGCAGCCCAGGTACGCTCCCTGGGCGTCTCCATGCTCCCGGATGTTAAAAATGGTTTTTTTTAAAATTTCGCCCAATGAAAAGTCAAACATGGACTTCAAAATAGAATTAAAAACAAATTAAAGTGTATTCCCAACCCTAAAAGCAGCATTCACACTCATTTTATCAAAAGATAACACATTTACCTTTCATTGCATTTTCAACTCTCAAATGAACCACATGATGATGAAGACATCGCAGCCGAAGATGAAAATGAATATAGTGAATCATGAAAATGCTGATTTGTCTTTATTTTTGTCCATACATTGTAACATTTGCACCATGTCCTTGTTATAAAACTAATATAAGTTCAACCATTGAATATTATGATATTTGGCATTGAATTATGAGTATATTTTGTGGTTATTTAACTTATTCTGTTTCCTCTATGCATATTATGTGGTTAATTTTGCTTATATGGCTATATTTTTAATTTTTTATATATATTTTTGTACCACTGTATCCAAACCCCCCAAAAAAATCCCAGTATCCCCGTATCCGATTCTCGTAGTTGTATCCGTACTTGTATCTGTATTGGCAACCTAGCTTATTACCTTGTTAATATTAGTTTTAGTAAGGTCTCCTACTCTTCTCTCTAATTAGAGGTTGCATGTGTAGGTTCCCAATACTAAACCCATCATAACCCTTAGTTACGATCTAGATTATTTTCTACATTACGCAATAGTGACCTCTTGCCTACAACTTATGGACTATGCTACGGACTGTAATGTTTATGTATTAGATTTAGAATGGTGTTCTACTTTTTTACCTATTTAAAGGCATGTATATGTAGAGACTAATTTCTAGGCTCAATACGAGGTAGGCCCTGTGTCCATTTGATACTTGCTTGTCTTTATAGTTAGTTCAGTAGTTATTCAATTAATTCAAATATGCAGGAATTGATTGTTTATATAATAAAAGGTGTTAAGACAATTAAGTGAATTAAGTTGTAAGTTGAGTCAAGACTTGGTTAGAGCACGAGTCAAGAGTTGAAGGTAGTTATACAACTACCCATACAATGCAATAGAATGTATGACTGAAAATGTAATGGAAAAAAGGTCTTCTCTTCCCAATTTTCAGAATGCAACTTTTGTGTCCATTATCTTTGGTAGATTTGTATGTTTTAATGGTGTGAACACAATATATGTTAAGTATGAAGGAAATACAAATTTCATGATAGATATGGTCTTCCTCCTCATAATTTGTTATACAATTTACTGGAATAGGTAGATCACATCTCATCTGAATGTACTTTCAACTTTTAGTGGGCTTTGTATTGCTAGGATTTGAATGGTGAGCTTTGCACCACATGCATGCAAATAACATTGATAATAGGACTTCATTTTTTCTAAAGAATTGAACCTATTCCTTGCACATAACCATCAAGCCCCTGTTCCATTTACAAAAGGGGTAATAATCTTCATTTGCTTTCTTTATTGTCTTGGGTTTCTTTAGTGGCCCTCTACATTTATTCCACCAGAGGTTTTTCACATTTTTTCCTTTTCTTTTCTTTTGTGTTGCTTTTGTACTTCAAGGTTAGAAGTGCTTAAAATATAAATAAACCACTTATCTTATGAGGAAGATGTACATCTCAAATGCAAAAGGAAATTATTCATTCCAAAGGATCTTCCCCCACCCGTTGCACCTTTCGTCACTATTAATTGGGCATGACAATAAAAATTACAGCAGGGTTCTAGTGACAAATTCGTGCGAGCAACGATTGACTAGACCCATACTATTCACCACCCCTTACTCCGGGGCAGCCCAACACATCACTATATGGTACAAAGGTACCCCACCATCTAATTTGAGGCACCAAACTCATGCCATCATCAATCGAATGATTGATTTCTGGATATCTGGAATGACAACATCATATACATCATGCAAGCTAACAATCAGGCTATGCTCATGGTGCAAATCAGATGAAGTAGCCCACCACACCAATTCCTGCCTCTCTACCATAGTTGTTGACGCAGTGGATTGGCACCCTGGATAGGAGGCCGAGCTCCTGCCTTCCACGCGTCAAAATGGAAACTCTCATCTTGCCTGTGGGCTTGGCAAAACTGGGGGGAGAGTCTCCAGATAAGGGTTAGCTCCCTTTGATGTATCTTTTAGGTCATGGATTTCTTACTGCTAACAATTAAATGAAAAAGGGGGGTGTTGAAAAGGGAGAAGGATGCTGAAAACAGAACCTAAACCTAAACTAAAAGGTGATACACCAAAAAAGTTGATTTGCTTAGCTCAAACATACGCTTTTCACCAAGAAGAAGCTGTCATACACTTCATCTGATGTGGGAAATTCTTCTGTTTCAGTGAGTCAGGGGTCTGTAGAGATACAAGGAGAAAGAACTGTCAAAGGTGTTCTGAGACACACTATGACAGCATGTTCACATGCGCCTATATTCCTGCTGTAGACACTTCTAGCTAACCTGCAAAAGAAGAAACTTCACAATACACTAGACATGCTGGAATCGTTCTATGAAAAGCATAAAAGAAAATGACTTAACATAAAAAGAAAACATAGACATATGCGTGAGTGCAAGTTCAAATGGAGGTAAAAATTGCTAAGTCTTAATTCAAGGTAAAAATACGGCAGAGCTCTGCCTTACAAACCCAGAGATTTTTGGGCAGAGCTTTGCCTTACGGGCTAAGAGATAGATTTTTTCTCAAAATGAGAAGTTTACAATATATAAAAGAAAGAGGAAAAGACTTTGGCGCCTTCCTACAAGTGGCCCATGTGCGTTGAGAGCATCGCAAAGAGGAAGTCGCTGTTGCTGATATAATCCTTCTAGAAGAGGCCTGCTAAAATCGTGTTGCGTAATCGCCAGTCTTGACTTTGGCGTTCAAACATTAATGTGAACACATGGGCCGCACCTCTTTTTCTGCAAACAAGACTGCTCCTTCCAGATATTCACATGGTTTCTCTGCTCATAAATGCAAAGTGGAAAAAACAGGCCGTGCCGCTTACTATTTGCGCCGTTTGATGACCACTTGGCAAGCACTGTTCCAACTGCAGGAATAAATCCTTGAGTCGACACCTGTCTTTGCCACCTATACTGTTTGTCCGTTTCTGCACTTTGTCTCTTCCTGGGTTTGTCTCTTTTCGGCGCCTTCGGCACTCGGGGCTATCTTTTTGGCGGGTCGCTGAGTTCCTTGGGCTCTTCTTTAAGCCTTTTCAAAAATCAACGGCTATTTCACGAGCCTTAAATTTGACGTCTGCGCACCCGTCACCACATTTGAACTTCCAACGGCTAGTTCGCCGTGCTCGATTTTGACGTCTTTGGGCCCGTCACCCCTTGGAATTCCTTCGGCCTTTTCCTTTCTTTCGGCTTCTTGTTGCTTCCCTTTCCCTCGGGCTTCTTGTTTTGGACCCTCCCGAGGGGAGGGGGTCCCTTCGGCTTTGGAGAAGTGCCTTTCTTTCGACAGTCGAGAGTCCCCCGCAAGGGCACCTGCCCTTCGGGGTCCTTCGGCGGCCTTTTCTCTTCGACCATTTTCCCGCGGACAAAATGTCCGCAAGAAATGTCTCGCTTGTTCCTTCCCTTCGGAGTTTTTCTCTCGGGCTTTTTTCCGCGGCCTTTCCTGAATTTCTTCGGATTTTTTGTTCGAAGGAATTCCTTCGGACAAAAGTCCGAAAGAAATCATTCTCACCTTTGCCTTGTCTTTTCTGCGGCGGGATTTTCTTCCGAAGAATTTCTTCGGACAAAACAAAAAGTCCGAAGGAATTCCTTCGGACATTTTGTCCGAAGAAATTCTCTTCTTTGCCTTAAACAAATTTTCGAAGGAAACTTACCTTTTCTTCTTTGTCTTTCGTCCCTTTGCAAGTGTTCCCTGCCCTCCGCAAGGGCACTTGAGTCCGGAACTGCCCTCCACAACGGCACTTGAATGGTTTCTCTTGCATCTAAGTGTCGGGAACTCGTCTCTGCCTACAGAGTCCGTAGAAAACTTCCCTGCAGAGTCCGTAGAAATAGGCCTACAGAGTCCGTAGAAAACACCCAAGACTTGTGCAAAATCAAAAAATGAACTGGCTCAAAACAACAGGGGAAAAACGGGGACTGATTTTGGCCTGCAGGACCAAAAATGGTCAACAAATTGGCGACTCTCAGGGGAAGCATGCCTGCTATGCTTAGAAACCAGTTGCCTTAAAATCCATTAGGCACGGAGTCAGAATGCAGCTTGAAAAAGTTAGCAACAACCCCGATAGATCCAAGAATCAATCATGAAGCTTTTACCCCAAACACAAGGGAAAACACACACAAGGCTAAAAACACTACTTGTGCAAACATCACTTAGGTAAAATAGGAAAAGAAACTGAAAGCAAACTACTATATACATCTAACCAGGTATATTTGCCTCCCCCCTGGATCAAAGGGAAAATTTCTTAAGTCCCCTTCCTGGCTAGGAAACTTATGGTGCCAGACAAGTGGCTGAATGGAATGGAGATTTGGTGACCTGCTCCTCGTGCTTGCCACCTTGATTGGCTTGTATCCGAGTGGATTAGAATAAAACATGCTTCCAACATATATGTACTCTTCTTGTTCTTGGAAGCTTGTTGAATATTGGTCCTGCATGCTGGTGTGTTTCACCAAGAAATCGATTGCTGTTGGCTCATCACCATAAGCCACTTGATGTGCATGGTCCCTTTGCAGTGCATCATCGTTTGACTCGTTCCCTTCTGCTTCATTGAAGACCCTGTCAAACTCATCCTCTGCTCCCTCAAGGCTTTCTTGAAGAAGGGCTGCTCATCCCACAGAACACCACCTTTTTGTTCAAAGCTCTCTTCTTCAAAGCTTTCCTCAAGATGGACCAGCGTCTTCTTTTCTTGCTCAAGTATTAGAGTCTCTAGTTGTTCAAAGACATCTGTCTGATCCTCCTCCAATTCAGGCTCCTCGGCATAGTCGTCCTCCTCATCGAAGCAACAAGGAAGTTCATCAAACAAAGGGGAAGAGAGCTCACCATGTTTACGTTCCTCATATTGCTGGAATATCTGCATGTATGCATGCCCTGTGTCTTCTCCATTGTCGATGATGTCTTCACAAGGAGCATCGATGATGATTTCTTCTTCATTGTTGCTCATGATAGCCTCTTGGGAAACTGCAAATTGGATCTTCTCTTCCTCACTCGCCTCCTGCAAAACATGATCCTCCTTGAGAAGGGATGAAGTGGAAGGCTGATGATTAAAACCATGTGGAAGAGGAGGCAGTCCTTGAGCTAGAATCGAATGATTCTCTTCTTTCCATTTTGCCAGCACTTTATTTATATCAGGTGTGGCCTGATAGCTCTCTTGGAGGTGTGTAGATGGGGTGTGTTCAGACATGTCCATCACACGTTGGCTGAGGAATCTCGCTCTGGATTCCAACTCTGCAATTCTCTTGGCTATGTTTTCTTGGAAGAGCCTTTCTTGGAGGTCATAGGAATCATCATGATGAGTAGGAGCAGCTTCATCTTCTTCGAGGTTTTGAGCAAAACCTTTCTCCTCCTCGTTCCTGCCCAAGATTTTACTGTTTGCTTCCAACTCATGACCTTGGGATTGGAATTTTGCTCCTGTGAACATGCAACAACTTTATCCTCTTTACGGTCCTAAGCTGGTTCATGATGTTCCTTCTTCCAACTTGGGATCTGGAGATAATACTGAGAGACCTGAGGAAGTTGGGGAAGGTTAGGGAGGGTCTTCTGATGTATAGGAAGAGCTGCTTCAAGAGGGATGTGCTGGTTCATGATGTTCCCTCCAAAAGAAGATTCACAATCTAAGGAATTGAGAAGGTTCATCTCCATGGGAGGTTGCTCTAGTTCCCTTTGATGTTTGAAGTCTAAAATGCAAGGGGTTAGGAGCAGGAGTGATTAACGCATCAGATGAGCTAGAGTGAGCAAGTGCTATTTGATAGAAAGGATCTGGTGCATAAGAGGGGGCTTTCTTTAGAATAGGAGGTGGCGCACAAGGCTGACTGTCTTGCATGAATGGACTCTTCCATTTTGTTACCTCCTCCTTCATGGATTGCAAGGCCTGAGCTTGCCTAAACAAACACTCCTCTTTGTACATAAGCTCCTGCTGATATCGATACTGCTCATCTAATTTGTCTATCTCCATCACCTGCTTCTCAAACTCTAGCGCTACTTCCCTTATGGTTGAAGGGCAACTAGGAGAGTTGCTTGAGGAGATCCCATAAAAACCCTGAGCTTTATCAAAGTTATATGAAGGATAAAGGGGCCCATTATGTTGAGCAAAGTTATACATACAAAAAATGAGATCTCTTGATGGCACCAGGACTGCTTAACCAGCTGATTCAACTTGGAGTCGCCATTGGTGTTGATGAAAAAGCCTCCAAAGGCTGGTTGGATGAAGAACACACCAAAATTCTTCAACTCTTCGGACAAAACTTGTCCTAGTTGTCCCACCGGGCGTGTCAAAAACTGTTGACGTAGTGGATTGGCACCCTGGAGAGAAGGCCGAGCTCCTGCCTTCCACGCATCAAAATGGAAACTCCCCTCTTTCCTGTGGGCCTGGCAAAACTGGGGGGAGAGTCTCTAGATAAGGGCTAGCTCCCTTTGATGTATCTTTTAGGTTCTGGATTTCCTATTGCTAACAAATAAATGAAAAAAGGGGGGGTGTTGAAAAGGGAGAAGGATGCTGAAAATAGAACTTAAACCTAAACTAAAAGGTGATACACCAAAAAAGTTGATCTGCTTAGCTCAAACATACGCTTTTCACCAAGAAGAAGCTGTCATACACTTCATCTGATGTGGGAAACTCTTCTGTGTCAGTGAGTCAGGGGTTTGTAGAGATACAAGGAGGAATAACTATCAAAGGTGTTCTGAGACACACTATGGTAGCTTGTTCACATGCGCCTATATTTCTGCTGTAGACACTTCTGGCTAACCTGCAAAAGAAGAAACTTCACAATGCACGAGACATGCTGGATTCGTTCTGTGAAAAGCATAAAAGAAAATGACTTAACACAAAAAGAAAACATAGACATATGCGTGAGTGCAAGTTCAAATGGAGGCAAAAATTGCTAAGTCTTGATTCAAGGTAAAAATTCGGCAGAGTTCTGCCTTACAAATCCAGAGATTTTTGGGCAGAGCTTTACCTTACGGGCTAAGAGATAGATTTTTTCTCAGAATGAGAAGTTTACAATATATAAAAAGAAGAGGAAAAGACTTTGGCGCCTTTCTACAAGTGGCCCATGTGCGTTGAGAGCATCGGGAAGAGGAAGTCGCTGTTGCTGATATCATCCTTCTAGAAGAGGCCTGCTAAAACCATGCTGCATAATCGCCGGTCTTGACTTTGGCGTTCAAACATTAATGTGAACACATGGGCCGCACCTCTTTTTCTAAAAACAAGACTGCTCCTTCCAGATATTCACATGGTTTCTCTGCTTATAAATGCAAAGTGGAAAAAACAGGCCGTGCCGCTTACTATTTGCGCCGTTTGATGACCACTTGGCAAGCACTGTTCCAACTGCAAGAATAAATCCTTGAGTCGACCCCTGTCTTTGCCACCTGGACTGTTTGTCCGTTTCTGCACTTTGTCTCTTCCTGGGTTTGTCTCTTTTCGGCTCCTTCGGCACTCGGGGCTATCTTTTTGGCGGGTCGCTGAGTTCCTTAGGCTCTTCTTTAAGCCTTTTCAAAAATCAAGGCTATTTCACGAGCCTTAAATTTGACGTCTGCGCACCCGTCACCACATTTGAACTTCCAACGGCTAGTTCGCCGTGCTCGATTTTGACGTCTTCGGGCCCGTCACCCCTTGGAATTCCTTCGGCCTTTTCCTTTCTTTCGGCTTCTTGTTGCTTCCCTTTCCTTCGGGCTTCTTGTTTTGGACCCTTCTGAAGGGAGGGGGTCCCTTCGGCTTTGGAGAAGTGCCTTTCTTTCGACAGTCGAGAGTCCCCCGCAAGGGCACCTGCCCTTTGGGGTCCTTCGGCGGCCTTTTCTCTTCGACCATTTTCCCGCGGACAAAATGTCCGCAAGAAATGTCTCGCTTGTTCCTTCCCTTCGGAGTTTTTTCTCTCGGGCTTTTTTCTGCGGCCTTTCCCGAATTTCTTCGGATTTTTTGTTCGAAGGAATTCCTTCGGACAAAAGTCCGAAAGAAATCATTCTCACCTTTGCCTTGTCTTTTCTGCGGCGGGATTTTCTTCCGAAGAATTTTTTCGGACAAAACAAAAAGTCCGAAGGAATTCCTTCGGACATTTTGTCCAAAGAAATTCTCTTATTTGCCTTAAACAAATTTCCGAAGGAAACTTACCTTTTCGGCTTTGTCTTTCGTCCCTTTGCAAGTGTTCCCTGCCCTCCGCAAGGGCACTTGAGTCCGGAACTGCCCTCCGCAATGGCACTTGAATGGTTTCTCTTGTGTCTAAGTGTCGGGAACTCGTCTCTGCTTGCAGAGTCCGTAGAAATGCCTGCAAAGTCCGTAGAAAACTTCCCTGCGGAGTCCGTAGAAAACACCCAAGACTTGTGCAAAATAAAAAAATGAACTGGCTCAAAACAACAGGGAAAAAAAGGGGACCGATTTTGGCCTGCAGGACCAAAAATGGTCAACAAATTGGCGACTCCCAGGGGAAGCATGCCTGCTATGCTTAGAAACCAGTTGCCTTAAAATCCATTAGGCACGGAGTCAGAATGCAACTTGAAAAAGTTAGCAACAACCCCGATAGATCCAAGAATCAATCATGAAGCTTTTACCTCAGACACAAGGGAAAACACACACAAAGATAAAAACACTACTTGTGCAAACATCACTTAGGTAAAATAGGAAAAGAAACTGAAAGCAAACTACTATATACAGCTAACCAGGTATATTTGCCTCCCTCCTGGATCAAAGGGAAAATTTCTTAAGTCCCCTTCCTGGCTAGGAAACTTATGGTGCCAGACAAGTGGCTGAATGGAATGGAGATTTGGTGACCTGCTCCTCGTGCCTGCCACCTTGATTGGCTTGTATCCGAGTGGATTAGAATAAAACATGCTTCCAACATATATGTACTCTTTTTGTTCTTGGAAGCTTGTTGAATATTGGTCCTGCATGCTGGTGTGTTTCACCAAGAAATCGATTGCTGTTGGCTCATCACCATAAGCCACTTGATGTGCATGGTCCCTTTGCAGTGCATCATCGTTTGACTCGTTCCCTTCTGCTTCATTGAAGACCCTGTCAAACTCATCCTCTGCTCCCTCAAGGCTTTCTTGAAGAAGGGTTGCTCATCCCACAGAACACCACCTTTTTGTTCAAAGCTCTCTTCTTCAAAGCTTTCCTCAAGATGGACCAGCGTCTCCTTTTCTTGCTCAAGTATTAGAGTCTCTAGTTGTTCAAAGACATCCGTCTGATCCTCCTCCAATTCAGGCTCCTCGGCATAGTCGTCCTCCTCATCGAAGCAACAAGGAAGTTCATCAAACAAAGGGGAAGAGAGCTCACCATGTTTACGTTCCTCCTCATATTGTTGGAACATCTGCATGTATGCATGTCCTGTGTCTTCTCCATTGTCGATGATGTCTTCACAAGGAGCATCGATGATGATTTCTTCGTCATTGTTGCTCATGATAGCCTCTTGGGAAACTACAAATTGGATCTTCTCTTCCTCACTCGCCTCCTGCAAAACATGATCCTCCTTGAGAAGGGATGAAGTGGAAGGCTGATGATTAAAACCATGTGGAAGAGGAGGCAGTCCTTGAGCTAGAATCGAATGATTCTCCTCTTTCCATTTTGCCAACACTTTATCTATATCAGGTGTAGCCTGATAGCTCTCTTGGAGGTGTGTAGATGGGGTGTGTTCAGACATGTCCATCACACGTTGGCTGAGGAATCTCGCTCTGGATTCCAACTCTGCAATTCTCTTGGCTATGTTTTCTTGGAAGAGCCTTTCTTGGAGGTCATAGGAATCATCATGATGAGTAGGAGCAGCTTCATCTTCTTCGAGGTTTTGAGCAAAACCTTTCTCCTCCTCGTTCCTGCCCAAGATTTTACTGTTTGCTTCCAACTCATGACCTTGGGATTGGAATTTTGCTCCTGTGAACATGCAGCAACTTTATCCTCTTTACGGTCCTAAGCTGGTTCATGATGTTCCTTCTTCCAGCTTGGGATCTGGAGATAATATTGAGAGACCTGAGGAAGTTGGGGAAGGTTAGGGAGGGTCTGCTGATGTATAGGAAGAGCTGCTTCAAGAGGGATGTGCTGGTTCATGATGTTCCCTTCAAAGGAAGATTCACAATCTAAGGAATTGAGAAGGTTCATCTCCATGGGAGGTTGCTCTAGTTCCCTTTGATGTTTGAAGGCTAAAATGCAAGGGGTTAGGAGCATGAGTGATTAACGCATCAGATGAGCTAGAGTGAGCAAGTGCTATTTGATAGAAAGGATCTAGTGCATAAGAGGGGGCTTTCTTTAGAATAGGAGGGGGCACACAAGGGTGGCTGTCTTGCATGAATGGACTCTTCCATTTTGTTACCTCCTCCATGGATTGCAAGGCCTGAGCTTGCCTAAACAAACACTCCTCTTTGTACATAAGCTCCTGCTGATATCGATACTGCTCATCTAATTTGTCTATCTCCATCACCTACTTCTCAAACTCTAGCGCTACTTCCCTTATGGTTGAAGGGCAACTAGGAGAGTTGCTTGAGGAGATCCCATAAAAACCCTGAGCTTTATCAAAGTTATATGAAGGATAAAGGGGCCCATTATGTTGAGCAAAGTTATACATACAAAAAATGAGATCTCTTGATGGCACCAGGACTGCTTAACCAACTGATTCAACTCGGAGTCGCCATTGGTGTTGATGAAAAAGCCTCCAAAGGCTGGTTGGATGAAGAACACACCAAAATTCTTCAACTCTTCGGACAAAACTTGTCCTAGTTGTCCCACCGGGCGTGTCAAAAACTGTTGACGTAGTGGATTGGCACCCTAGACAGAAGGCCGAGCTCCTGCCTTCCACGCATCAAAATGGAAACTCCCCTCTTGCATGTGGGTCTGGCAAAACTGGGGAGAGAGTCTCTAGATAAGGGCTAGCTCCCTTTAATGTATCTTTTAGGTTCTGGATTTCCTATTGCTAACAAATAAATGAAAAAGGGGGGGTGTTGAAAAGGGAGAAGGATGCTGAAAACATAACTTAAACCTAAACTAAAAGGTGATACACCAAAAAAGTTGATCTGCTTAGCTCAAACACACGCTTTTCACCAAGAAGCTGTCATACACTTCATCTGATGTGGGAATCTCTTCTGTATCAGTGAGTCAGGGGTTTGTAGAGATACAAGGAGGAAGAACTATCAAAGGTGTTCTGAGACACACTATGGTAGCTTGTTCACATGCCCCTATATTTCTGCTGTAGACACTTCTGGCTAACCTGCAAAAGAAGAAACTTCACAATGCACGAGACATGCTGGATTCGTTCTGTGAAAAGCATAAAAGAAAATGACTTAACACAAAAAGAAAACATAGACATATGCGTGAGTGCAAGTTCAAATGGAGGCAAAAATTGCTAAGTCTTGATTCAAGGTAAAAATTCGGCAGAGTTTTGCCTTACAAACCCAGAGATTTTTGGGCAGAGCTTTACCTTACGGGCTAAGAGATAGATTTTTTCTCAAAATGAGAAGTTTACAATATATAGAAAGAAGAGGAAAATACTTTGGCGCCTTTCTACAAGTGGCCCATGTGCGTTGAGAGCATCGGGAAGAAGAAGTCGCTGTTGCTGATATCATCCTTCTAGAAGAGGCCTGCTAAAACCATGCTGCATAATCGCCGGTCTTGACTTTGGCGTTCAAACATTAATGTGAACACATGGGGCGCACCTCTTTTTCTAAAAACAAGACTGCTCCTTCCAGATATTCACATGGTTTCTCTGCTCATAAATGCAAAGTGGAAAAAACAGGCCGTGCCGCTTACTATTTGCGCCGTTTGATGACCACTTGGCAAGCACTGTTCCAACTGCAGGAATAAATCCTTGAGTCGACACCTGTCTTTGCCACCTGGACTGTTTGTCCGTTTCTGCACTTTGTCTCTTCCTGGGTTTGTCTCTTTTCGGCTCCTTCGGCACTTGGGGCTATCTTTTTGGCGGGTCGCTGAGTTCCTTGGGCTTTTCTTTAAGCCTTTTCAAAAATCAACGGCTATTTCACGAGCCTTAAATTTGACGTCTGCGCACCCGTCACCACATTTGAACTTCCAACGGCTAGTTCGCCGTGCTCGATTTTGACGTCTTCGGGCCCGTCACCCCTTGGAATTCCTTCGGCCTTTTCCTTTCTTTCGGCTTCTTGTTGCTTTCCTTTCCTTCGGGTTCTTGTTTTGGACCCTCCCGAAGGGAGGGGGTCCCTTTGACTTTGGAGAAGTGCCTTTCTTTCGGCAGCCGAGAGTCCCCCCGCAAGGGCCCCTGCCCTTCGGGATCCTTCGGCGGCCTTTTCTCTTCAGCCATTTTCCCGCGGACAAAATGTCCGCAAGAATTGTCTCGCTTGTTCCTTCCCTTCAGAGTTTTTTCTCTCGGACTTTTTTTCGCGGCCTCTGCCTAATTTCTTCGAACAAAAGTCCGAAAGAAATCATTCTCGCCTTTGCCTTGTCTTTTCCACGGCGGGATTTTCTTTCGAAGAATATCTTCGGACAAAAAGTCCGAAGGAATTCCTTTGGACATTTTGTCTGAAGAAATTATCTTCTTTGCCTTAAACAAATTTTCGAAGGAAACTTACCTTTTCGGCTCTCTCTTTGGTCCCTTTGCAAGTGTTCCCTGCCCTCCGCAAGGGCACTTGAATGGTTTCTCTTGCGCCTAAGTGTCGGGAACTCGTCTCTGCCTGCAGAGTCCGTAGAAAACTTTCCTGCAGAGTCCGTAGAAATAGGCCTGCAGAGTCCGTAGAAAACACCCAAGACTTGTGCAAAATCAAAAAATGAACTGGCTAGAACAACAGGGGAAAAAGCGGGGACCGATTTTGGCCTGCAAGACCAAAAATGGTTAACAATAGTATCAGGGACATCGCACACCATTGACACATCCTCAGTATGCAAGTCCAAAGTAGCCTGTACATCCTCCAAAAGGAAGGTGCAGTCAATAGTGTCGCCACCAATAGTCCACCAAAAGGTACTGGCCCTCGGCTTCCAATAATCCATTATCATAAGTAAAAATTATGTACCCTAGGGAATCTGGTACGTCTGCATGATCTCCTTAAAACCCAAACTGATAAAGTGAGTTTTGTCAGCATCTGACAAAATGCCCAACAACTCGGTCAACTCTGCTGCGTCGCTTGACCTCCAAAGTTTAGTGTTCTTCCCCACCTGCAAAAATAAAAAAACGATGCACAATAAATACCTTAGTACAAAATCCAAAGGAAGATGTAAAATAATGCATCAAACTTAGCTAAAGAAACAATACACTACGACATCAGCCATTTGTATCAACTTAGGCCATCTTTTTTTTCCTAACTACATCGGTCATGTAATGTCCCCAAATGGGACGAATTAATGCAAAAGGGGTTTTCCCCAAAATCCACAAATTTGAAAATGAAATCATCAAACCCTATATTGCAAAACAAGCTCTCAAAACCCTTAATGAACCTTAGAAACCTCAGACGCCAAAATAATAGGGTTTTATGGATGAATCCCAGCCAATAACTTGCTTTAAAATAACTGAAAATTGATAGAAAATAACCAAAAATTAAGTTGCACAAAACAAGTACTTTTTTGATCAATTTCTGAAGCTCAAACTCCACTTCATGATCGCTGAAAAATCTGATTTAATTCCAAAAACACAACGGATGTTCTGAATATTTTTCCACTTCAAACCCTCACGAAAAATCTACCCTTAACAAATATCATTTCCTACGAATAGCTGAAAACTTAAAAAATTCATAACTCCCTCAATATTTGGAATTATGATGCAAACAAGAGCTCAATTTGATCATAAAAATAATGACTATCAAATAAAAATATTTTGAAATTTTTCTTTCGTGGGAAGGTCATAAAAAACTGCTTCGAAATTTTGAAAATCTTAGTTTGCTATCAAAATAATTAAATAATAATTTTGAAAATTATTATTTAATTTTGTACTTCAAATCCTTCACGAACTCTTCCAATTCCTCACATCAACACGTAGATAATTAACAAATAAAATCAGGGTATTTAATTTGCATAAAATAGACCAAAAGAGGCCTCCAAACCCTAGATCCAAGCTTTCAACGTGGTTCGCTCCACTTGCAAAATTATGATAAATATTCAGCAATGTTAACATGTAAGAAAAGAACCACGAAACCCTTACAAAAGTCCACACAAACTTCTCAAAGCTAATCGCCCCACTCCTTAGGGCAAGAACAAGATCTCTTTTAGCAAAAGGTGATGTCAAAAGACACCTTTTAGATTGATCAACCACCAACAGTAGCGAATCTCTATTGGGCATGCATCCCAATAGTTTTCTTCAAGCATGAAGAATAAAATATCAAATTCAACATATCCTCCATTATAGCCTTTGCCATATATTTATAACATTCAAAGAGGGTCAACCACTTTGGGAAGATAAAACACCTTTCTTTTTCTTTGCTTTAGCTCCCATGCCGACATCTCATTTTTGAATAATATATTAATTAGTTACCTTAATTAAAAATAGTAATTAAAATTACTTTAAGGCATAAATTAATAATTACTTCATTTAAGCTCTTTAGTGGTAAAAACCATTTTTTAAATATACTATTAATTAAATAATAATTGCCTTATGATAAAAATCACTATTTCGACAATTAATAAATAACTAATAAAATAACATTACCCAAAAAGGGCTCCTTTAGTCTATAGAGAAATAGACTAAAGGTCTTCAAGACCTGTTTATTCATGATGTGGAAAAAAAGACATCACAATCCTCCCTTCCCAAATTTGTTTTCCCTCAAGCAAATGCAAGCTCATATGCCTAATTACCATGTCCAAATGGTAAAATTTGTTGTAATGCTCAAAAAGCCTTGTTCCTGTATCTGTTAAGTGGAATAACATTTGCCAAAAAACATAGTGTGACATACCCCAAATAGATAATGAATGCCATTCCACCTTGCCAACACGTCCCACAATGCAAACAAAATCTATTCTTGCTTTCCAAGAAGTGGTAGCCTTCAATAGAGCCATGAATCTGTTGTACCTATACTTTGGGGGTTGCCCCCAAATGCGAGATATGTCTTCATAGCCTTCCAAAGGCTCCACATGTTCCCAACCAAACACCCCTTTCAATACCAAGTGTTGGATGTGGAAGCTCCTTTCCTTTATACCTCCCAAATGGGTGAGATATGACTCAAAGTGGTTATGCAAATCACAAGTGAACCAAACCACCTTGCTGCCCTGTATGCAAAATTTCTTCATGTGTTGCTCCATGTTCCACAAAATATGCCAATAGAAATCAAAACTGTAATGCTTATGAGAAAAGGCCTCCAAGATACATTTGCCACCATATATAGACATCCAAGTGTGAAATTTGCACCTAACAAGAGGCTGTCCCATGTTACTTACCTCTAACATGTATATGATTCTCTTCATACTTCCCAAAAGCTCTCCAACATTCTCACAAGAAGGCTGTACCTTTTTGGTGAGGAGGTTCCTTATGTCACCTTCACATGAGCCAACAATATTACATTTTCAGAATCTTGTGCAAACTGTTTTGTATAAAATAAATCAGTTTTTCCTTCATGTTGACATCGCTGTATATGCAAATAAACTTCTGATTTTTCATGTGGATAAATGTGGAATTGATTGTAAATATATCTCTCATGTCCCAAGAGCTGGAATACATCATAAAACTCATAATTTTTCCCTCTAAAATAAGGTTGAATTTGCTTTTGCAAACCTGACTTTTCTGAATAATAAATTTCAAAACTTGTACATACCTTTACTCTTCCTACCAAGTGCTAGAAAGTGCCACAAGGATCAGATTTCTTCTTTTCATCATGACGGCCATGTGTAACCAAATAGATATCAGAGGGATGCTTAAACTGGATCCGAATGTACTGTTGTTCCGTGTCCTTACACTTCTTTTTTCTGTGCAAACCGTGAGCCCGATCATTGATATTTCCAGAATTTATGGACAACTGAAAGTACATAACAAAATCAAACCTATTGCTTATGTGAAAGGGCTGTAATAGTGACGTAGAAATTGAGTTTTTTGGGTGTATCAAATCAGAATTACACCTAGCAACATTTTCCATTGTCACAAGTGTTAGAATGCTCCCAAAATCAGATTTCTTATGCATAATAAGTGGCTGCCATAGGTTGCACAACTCAGAATTTTTGAGAGTAAAGTTTCCATATCTTTCAACAACTTTTGATCTCTTAGTTGGCTGCCCTTTGTTAGCTTCCTTACCTATGTCTGCATCATCATTATATCTTTTTATATACTGCTGTACCTGCCATGTTAATTCATAATTTTGGAGACAATTGATTTCAGAATTTGTCCATGCATAAACTCTCCTTGTGAACCGAAACATATTCCGAGAGGGCAATATTATGCTTGTATGTAGGGGCTGGAATTGACTAGATGTCTCAGAATTTTCCGAGTCATAAAATTCAGACTTCAATCCAACATATGCATGATAAAAATTAGAACTAGGTAAACTTGTGTTATAGCGTCCCCTCTTTTGCAAGCACATGGCTGTCCATGATGTCTCATAACAGCCCTATCATTGTTCTTTTCATCCTTCTTCCTCATACTCATAAAATATCCTCCTATCGTGTTGATTGATGAAGATAAAAGAGCCTTCGTGTCATTCAAATTATGCAAAATATCCTTATAATCTTCCACCTTAAACTCTAGTTCTAATGTTAACTTGTGTGTATGCCTATATTTCTCCATGCCCCAAATGATTATGATTCTTTCTTTATTCCCATGGAATTAGTCATAAAAAATTTGAAACCATGATTGAGAACCTTTGTAATACTCAAAAAGTTACCAAGATCCCATACTTTTTGGTGCCAATAATTGTGAACTTGAATCAAGGAATCCTCATGCCTCATTTTGCAAACAATATCTTTCATTTTATCACTTTTGGTGACTTCACTGCCATGCATGCAATCATTAGAAAATATATAGACATCTCCAATCAATAAAAGATCTTTATCTTGCACTTCTTTTATTTCATGTTCCTTGGTTTCCTCTTCTCCTTTATCATCCACTTGCACCCCTATGGGCTGCCCATCAACTTCTGATTATTTTACTTCATTGAAGGGTTGTACCTTCATTTTTCCCCTCCAAGTCTCAATGTAGTTTGGTCCTTTCTTCCTTGATGACTTCTTGCCTTTCCCTTTGATGTAAGTGTTTACAGGGCTGCCTATTTGGTACTCTATCCTTCATCTCACAAAAATTCCAAAAAGACAAAAGATCTTGCGTGGTTATGCTTAAGGCTTCATACTCTCTTTGACGAATCTCCAAAATATTCTCCCTTGGTGCCCTTTTCTCTGTCACCAGTTCCTTCTACAGAAAAGTGGCTTTGAAGAATTTATGAGGGGGGTTAATAGGAACCCTCTCATTATCATTCGAATGTCCTTCATTGAAGGGGTGATATTTCCTTGGAATAGTAGCATCCTTCAACATGGTTGCAATTTGTATACTCAATTTTTGTTGAATTTCTTTATGGCTTTCTTTGATAAAGCTTTGCATAAGTTTAAATTGTTTTGAAGAGAACCCTTGAGGCTCTTGGTCCCTCAGTGTTTTTCTCTATTTCTTCCATGATAACACCAAATCTTTTTATTTGCTTGCAACCAAACCTCATAGGGGGACAAGATCGGTGCTCTGATACCACCGTCATGTCCTTAATTGGGACAAATTAATGCAAAAGGGGTTTTCTCCAAAATTTGTCAATTTGAAAATGCAATCAACAAACCCTAGATTGCAAAACAAGCTTTCAAAACATTTAATGAACCCCAAAAACCCTAGATGCCAAAATAATAGGGTTTTATGGATGAATCCCAACGAATAACTTGCTCTAAAATAACTAAAAATTGATAGAAAATAACCATAAATTAAGTTGCACAAAACAAGTACCTTTTTGCTCAATTTCTGAAGCTCAAACTCCATTTTATGATCATTGAAAAATATGATTTAATTCCGAAAACACAGCTGCTGTTCTGAATATTTTTCCACTTCAAACCCTCACAAAAAATCTACCCTTAACAAATATTATTTTCTACGAATAGCTGAAAACTTAAAAAATTCATAACTCCCTTAATATTTAGAATTATGATGCAAACAAAAGTTCAAAATGTTCATAAAAATAATGACTATCAAATAAAAATAATTTCGGAATTTTCCTTCCGTGTGAAAGTCAAAAAATTGCTTCTAAATTCTGAAAACCTTACTTTGCTGTCAAAATAATTAAATAATAATTCTGAAAATTATTATTTAATTTTCTACCTCAAATCCTCCACGAACTCTTCCACTTCTTCACATCAATATGAAGATAATTAACAAATAAAATTAGGATATTTAATTTGTATAAAATAGACCAAAAGAGGCCTCCAAACCCTAGATCCAAGCTTCCAAGGTGGTTCGCTCCACTTGCAAAATTAAGATAAGTATTTAGCAATGTTAACATGCAATAAAAGAACCACAAAACCCTCACAAAAGTCCACACGAACTCCTCAAAGCTAATCGCCCCACTCCATAGGGCAAGAACAAGATCTCCTTTAGCAAAAGGTGGTGTCAAAAGACACCTTTTAGATTGATCAATCACCAACAGTAGCGAACTTCTATTGGGTATGCATCCCAATAGTTTTCTTCATGCGTGAAGAATAAAATATCAAATTCAACATAACCTCCATTATAGCTTTCACCATATATTTATGACTTCCAAAGAGGGTGAACCACTTTGAGAAGATAAAACACTTTTCTTTTTCTTTGTTTTAGCTCCCGTGCCGACATCTCATTTTTGAATAATATATTAATTATTTTCCTTAATTAAAAATAGTAATTAAAATTACTTTAAGACAAATAAATTAATAATTACTTCATATAAGCACTGTAGTGGTAAAAACCACTTTTTAAATATTCTATTAATTAAATAATAATTGCCTTATGATAAAAATCACTATTTCGACAATTAATAAATAACTAATAAAATAGCATTACCCAAAAAGAGCTCCTTTAGTCTATGGAGAAATAGACTAAAGGTATTCAAGACGTGTTTATTCTTGATGTGGAAAATGGGACATCACAATCCTCCTTACCCAAATTTCCTTTCCCTTAAACAAATGCAAGCTCATATGCCCAATTACCATGTCCAAATGGTAAAATCTGTTGTAGTGCTCAAAAAGCCTTGCTTCTGTACCTATTAAGTGGAATAACTTTTGTCAAAAAGCATAATATGACACCCCAAATGGATAATGAATGCCATTCCACCTTGCCAACATGTCCCACAATGCAAACAAAATCTATCCTTGCTTCCCAAGAAGTGGTAGTCTTCAATAGAGCCATGAACCTGTTGTACCTATACATTGGGGGCTGCCCCCAAATGCGAGATGTGTCCTCATAGCCTTCCAAATGCTCCGCATGTTTCCAGCCAAACACACCTTTCAATACCAAGTGGTGGATGTGGAAGCTCCTTTCCCTTATACCTCCCAAATGGGTGAGATATGACCCAAAGTGGTTATGCAAATCAAAAGTGAACCAAACCACTTTGCTGCCCTGTATGCAGATTTTTTTCATGTGCTGCTCCATGTCCCACAAAATATGCAAAGAGAAATCAGAATTGTAATGTCTAAGAGAAAAGGCCTCCAAGATACATTTGCTACTATGTATGGACATCAAAGTGTGAAATTTGCACCCAAGTAGGGGCTGTCCCATGTTACTTACCTCCAACATGTATATGATTCTTTTCATATTTCCCAAAAGCTCTCCAACATTCTCACAAGAAGACTGTACCTTCTTGGTGAGGAGGTTCCTTATGTCACCTTCACATGATGCCAACAATATTACATTTTCAGAATCTTTTGCAAACTGTTTTGTATAAAATAAATCAATTTTTCTTTCATGTTGACATCTCTGTATATGCAAATAAATTTCTGATTTTTCGTGTGGATAAATGTAGAATTGATTGTACATATATCTCTCATGTCCCAAGAGCTGGAATGCGTGATAAAATTCAGAATTTTTCCCTCTAAAATAAGGTTGAATTTGCTTTTGCAAACTTGATTTTTCTGAGTAATAAATTTCAGAACTTGTACATACCTTTACTCTTCCTACCATCTGCTAGAAAGAGCCACAATGATTAGATTTTTTCCTTTAATCATGGCTGCCATGTGTAACCAAATAAATATCAGAGGGATGCTTAAATTGGATTCGAATGTACTGTTGTTCCGTGTCCTTACACTTCCCATTTTTTCTATGCAAACCGTGACCTCCGTCATTGATATTCCCAAAATTTATGGACAGCTGAAAATACATAACAAAATCAGACCTATTCCTGTGTGAAAGGGTTGTAATAGTGACGTAGAAACTGAGTTTTCTGGGTGTATCAAATCAGAATTACACCTAGCAACATTCTTCCTTGTCACAAGTGTTAGAATGCTCCCAAAATCAAATTTCTTATGCATGATATGTGGCTGCCATAGGTTGCTCAACTCATAATTTTTGGGAGTAAGGTTTCCATATCTTTCAACAACTTTTGACTTCTTAGTTGGCTGCCCTTTGTTAGCTTCCTCACCCATGTATGCATCATCATTATACATTTTTATATACTGTTGTTCCTGCCATGTTAATTCATATTTTTGAGGGCAATTGATTTCAGACTTTGTCCATGCATAAACTCTCTTTGTGAACCGAAACATATTCCAAGAGGGAAATATTATGCTTGTATGTAGGGGCTGGAATTGACTAGATGTCTCAGAATTTTCAGAGTTATAAAATTCAGACTTCAATCCAACATATGCATGATAAAATTCAGAACTAGGTAAACTTGTGTTATAGCGCCCCCTCTTTTGCAAGCACATGGCTGTCCATGATGTCTCATAACAGCCCTATCATTGTTTTTTTCATCCTTCTTCCTTATACTCATAAAATATCCTCCTATTGTGTTGATTGATGAAGATAAAGGAGCCTTCGTGCCATTCAAACCATGCAAAATATCCTTATAATCTTCCACCTTAAATTCTGTTCTAATGTTAATTTGTGTATATGCCTATATTTCTTCGTGCCCCAAATGATTCTGATTCTTTCTTTATTCCCATGGAATTAGTCATAAAGAATTTAAAACCATGATCGAGAACCTTTGTAATACTCAAAAAGTTACCAAGATCCCATACTTCTTGGTGTCAAAAATTGTGAACTTGAATCAAAGAATCCTCATGCCTTATTTTGCAAACCATATCTCTCATTTTATTAGTTTTGGTGACTTCACTACTATGCATGCAATCATTAGAAAATAAATAGACATCTCCAATCACTAAAAGATCCTTATCTTGCACTTCTTTTATTTCATGTTCCTTGGTTTTCTCTTCACTTTTATCATCCACTTGCACCCCTATGGGCTGCCCATCAAATTTTGATTTTTTCGCTTCATTGGAATCCCCACAAGGGGCTGTCCGTTCATTTTTTCCCTCCAACTCTCCATGTAGTTTGGTCCTTTCTTCCTTGATGACTTTTTGTTGCTTTTCCCTTTGATTTAAGTGTCTACGGGGCTGCCTATTTGGTACTCCATCCTTCATCTCACAAAAATCCCAAAAAGACAAGATCTTGTGTGGTTATGCTTAGGGCTGCATACTCTCTTTGACGAGTCTCCAAAATATCCTCCCTTGGTGCCCTTTTTTTGTCACTGGTTCCTTTTGCAAAAAAGTGGCTTTAAAGAATTTATGAGGGGGGTTAATAGGAATCCTCTCATTATCATTCGAATGTCCATTGAAGGGGTGATATTTCCTTGGAATAGTAACATCCTTCAACATGGCTGCAATTTGTATACTCAATGTTTGTTGAATTTCTTTGTGGCTTTCTTTGATAAAGCTTTGCATAAGTTTAAATATTTCTGAAGAGAACCTTTGAGGCTCTTGGTCCCCCACAACGTTTTTTTCCATTTCTCCTATGATAACACCAAATCTTTTTATCTGCTTGCAACCAAACCTCACAGAAGGACAAGATCGGTGCTTTGATACCACTGTAATGTCCCTAAATGAAACAAATTAATGCAAAAAGGGTTTTCTCCAAAATTCATAAATTTGAACATGCAATCAACAAACCCTAGATTGCAAAACAAGCTTTCAAAACTTTTAATGAACCTTAAATACCAATATAGTAAGGTTTTATGGATGAATCCCAGCCAATAACTTGCTCCAAAATAATTGAAAATTGATAGAAAATAACCAAAAATTAAGTTGCACAAAACAAGTACCGTTTTGCTCAATTTTTGAAGATCAAACTCCACTTTATGATCGTTGAAAAATCTGATTTAATTCTAAAAATACAGCTGCTGTTCTGAATATTTTTCCACTTCAAACTCTCACAAAAAATTTACCCTTAACAAATATTATTTCCTACGAATCGCTGAAAACTTAAAAAATTCATAACTCCTTCAATATTTGGAATTATGATGCATACAAGAGCTCAAATTGATCATAAAAATAATGATTATCAAATAAAAATAATTTCGGAATTTTCCTTCTGTGGGAAGATCATAAAAAAATGCTCCAAAATTTTGAAAACTTTAGTTTGCTGTCAAAATAATTAAATAATAATTCTGAAAATTATTATTTAATTTTCTACCTCAAATCCTTCACGAACTCTTCCAATTCCTCACATCAACAGGAAGATAATTAACAAATAAAATCAGAATATTTAATTTGCATAAAATAGACCAAAAGAGGCCTCCAAACCCTAGATTCAAGCTTACAAGGTGGTTCACTCCACTTGCAAAATTAAGATAAGTATTTAGCAATGTTAACATGCAAGAAAAGAACCACGAAACTCTCACAAATGTTCACACGACTCCTCAAAGCTAATCGTCCCACTCTTTAGGGCAAGAACAAGATCTTTAGCAAAAGGTGGTGTCAAAAGACACCTTTTAGATTGATCAATCACCAACAATAGCGCACCTCTATTGGGCATGCATCCCAATAGTTTTCTTCACACGTGAAGAATAAAATATCAAATTCAACATATCCTCCATTATAGCCTTCACCATATATTTATGACTTTCAAAGAGGGTGAACCACTTTGGGAAGATAAAACACATTTTTTTTCTTTGCTTTAGCTCTCGTGCCATCTCATTTTTGAGTAATATATTAATTAGTTTTCTTAATTAAAAATAGTAATTAAAATTACTTTAAGACATAAATTAATAATTACTTTATATAAGCACTGTAGTGGTAAAAACCACTTTTTAAATATTCTATTAATTAAATAATAATTGCCTTATGATAAAAATCACTATTTCGACAATTAATAAATAACTAATAAAATAACATTACTCAAAAATGGCTCCTTTAGTCTATGGGGAAATAGACTAAAAGTCTTCAAGACGTGTTTATTCTTGATGTGGAAAATGGGACAATACAATCCTCCCTTCCCAAATTTCCTTTCCCTTAAACAAATGCAAGATCATATGCCTAATTACCATGTTCAAATGGTAAATTTGTTGTAGTGCTCAAAAAGCCTGCTCCTGTACCTGTTAAGTGGAATAACTTTTGTCAAAAAGCATAATATAACACCCCAAATGGATAATGAATGCCATTCCACCTTGCCAACATGTCCCACAATGCAAACAAAATCTATCCTTGCTTCCCAAGAAGTGGTAGTCTTCAATAGAGCCATGAACCTGCTGTACCTATACTTTGGGGGCTGCCCCCAAATGCGAGATGTGTCCTCATAGCCTTCCAAAGGCTCCACATGTTCCCAACCAAACACCGCTTTCAATACCAAGTGGTGGATGTGGAAGCTCCTTTCCCTTATACCTCCCAAATGGGTGAGATATGACCCAAAGTGGTTATGCAAATCACAAGTGAACCAAACGACCTTGCTGACCTGTATGCAAATTTTTTTCATGTGCTGCTCCATGTCTCACAAAATATGCAAAGAGAAATCAGAATTGTAATGTCCCAAGAGCTGGAATGCATCATAAAACTCATAATTTTCCCCTCTAAAATAAGGTTGAATTTGCTTTTGCAAACCTAATTTTTCTAAGTAATAAATTTCAGAACTTGTACATACCTTTACTCTTCCTACCAAGCACTGGAAAGTGCCACAAGGATCAGATTTCTTCCTTTCATCATGGCTGCCATGTGTAACCAAATAGATATCAGAGGGATGCTTAAACTGGATCCGAATGTACTGTTGTTCTGAGTCCCTACACTTCCCCTTTTTTCTATGCAAACCGTGACCCCGGTCATTGATATTTCTAGAATTTATGGACAGCTGAAAGTACATAACAAAATCAAACCTATTGCTTATGTGAAAGGGCTGTAATAGTGACGTAAAAACTGAGTTTTCTGGGTGTATCAAATCAGAATTACATCTAGCAACATTTTCCCTTGTCACAAGTGTTAGAATGCTCCCAAAATCAGATTTCTTATGCGCGATAGGTGGCTGCTATAGGTTGCTCAACTCAAAATTTTTGAGAGTAAAGTTTCTATATTTTTCAACAACTTTTGACCTTTTAGTTGGCTGCCCTTTGTTAGCTTCCTTTTCCATGTATGCATCATCATTATACTTTTTTATATACAGCTGTACCTGCCATGTTAATTCATAATTTTGGGGCAATTGATTTCAGAATTTGTCCATGCATAAACTCTCCTTGTGAACCGAAACATATTCCGAGAGGGCAATATTATGCTTGTATGTGGGGGTTGGAATTGGCTAGATGTCTCAAAATTTTTTGAGTCATAAAATTCAAACTTCAATCCAACATATGCATGATAAAAAGTAAAACTAGGTAAACTTACTTGTGTTATAGCGTCCCCTCTTTTGCAAGCACATGGCTGTCCATGATGTCTCATAAGAACCCTATCATTGTTTCTTTCATCCTTTGTCCTCATACTCATAAAATATCCTCCTATCGTGTTGATTGATGAAGATAAACGAGCCTTTGTGTCATTCAAAGCATGCAAAATATCCTTATAATCTTCCACCTTAAACTCTAGTTCTAATGTTAACTTTTGTATGCCTATATTTCTCCATGCTCCAAACGATTTTGATTCTTTCTTTATTCCCATGGAATTAGTGATAAAGAATTTAAAACTATGATTGAGAACCTTCGTAATACTCAAAAAGTTACCAAGATCCCATACTTCTTGGTGCCAATAATTGTGAACTTGAATCAAAGAATCCTCATGCCTCATTTTGCAAACCATATCTTTTATTTTACCACTTTTGGTGACTTCACTGCCATGTATGCATTCATTAGAAAATAAATAGACATCTCCAATCAATAAAAGATCCTTATCTTGCACTTCTTTTATTTCATGTTCCTTGGTTTCCTCTTCTCTTTTATCATCCACTTGCACCCCTATGGGCTGCCCATCAAATTCTGATTTTTTTGCTTCATTGTCTCCCCAATAGGAGTCCCCAAGAGGGGGTGTCCCTTCATTTTTTCACTCCAACTCTTCATGTAGTGTTGACCATTTTTGGTTCAATAGGCCAAAATCTGTCCCTCTTTTTTCCCTGTTGTTCTGAGCCAGTCCATTTCTTTGATTTTTTGCACAAGTCTGGAAATTTCTACGGACTCTGCAGGAATTTCTACGGACTTTGCAGGCGTTTCTACGGACTTTGCAGGTGTTTCTACGGACTTTGCAAGCATTTTTCTACGAACTTTGTAGTGAAGTTTTATACGGACTCTGCAGGTAGAGACGAGTTCCCGACACTTAGGCGCAAAATGGACCATTCCAAGTGCCCTTGCGGAGGGCAGGAAACATTTGCAAAGAGGCCAAAGAGAAAGCCGAAAAAGTAAGTTTCTTTTGGAAATTTGTTTAAGGCAAAGAAGAGAATTTATTCGGACAAAATGTCCGAAGGAATTTCTTCCAACTTTTTGTCCGAAGAAATTCTTCGGAAGAAAATCCCGCCGTGCAAAAGACAAGGCAAAGACAAGAATGATTTCTTTCGGACAAAAAGTCCGAAGAAATTTGGGAGGAACGCGCGAGACAATTCTTGCGGACTTTTTGTCCATGGGAAAAGTAGCCAAGAGAAAGTCTGCGGGAAAAGTGGCCGAGTGAAAAGCCCTGGAGAAATAAGCGAAAAGCAAAGGAAGAAATCCTTCGGACAAAATATCTGAAGGAATTCCTTCGGACATTTTGTCTGAAGGAATTCAAGACCAAGGAGCCAAAGGACCCCGAAGGGCAGGTGCCCTTGCGGGGGACTCTCAGCCAAAAAAGAAAGACACTTCTCCAAAGCCGAAGGGTCACTTTCCCTTCGGGAGGGTCCAAATCAAAAGCCCGAAGGTAAGGGAGCGACAAGAGGGCCGAAGCAAAGGCAAAGGCCGAAAGAATTCCAAGGGGTGACGGGCCCGAAGACGTCAAAATCGACGAACTAGCCGTTGGAAGTTCAAATGCGGTGACGAGTGCGCAGACGTCAAATTTAAGGCTTGTGAAATAGCCATTGATTTTGAAAAGCTTAAAGAAAAGCCCAAGGAACTAAGTGACCCGCCAAGAAGATAGCCTCAAGGGCCGAAGGAGCCAGAAAGAGACAAAACCAGGAGAGACAAAGTGCAAAAACAGACAAACAGTCCAGGTGGCAAAGAGAGGTGTCGACTCAAAGATTTATTCCTGCAGTTGGAACAGTGCTTGCCAAGTGGTCATCAAACGGTGCAAACAGTAAGCGGCGCGCCCTGTTTTCTCCACTTTGCATTTTATAAGCTGACAAACCGCGCGAATATCTGGAAGAAGCAGTCTTGTCTGCATTAAAGAGGCGTGGCCCGTGCTTTCACATTAATATTTGAACGCCAAAGTCAAGACCGGCAATTACACAACATGGTTCCAACAGGCCTCTTCTAGAAGAATGGCATCAGCAACAGTGACTTCCTCTTTTCGATGCTCTCAATGCACATGGGCCAGCGTGTCAAAGGCCGTCAAAAGTCTTTTCAAAAGGGCCGCCTTTATTTCTTGTCCTCTTTCTATATATTGTAAACTTCTCATTTGAGAAAAAATCTCTTAGCCCGTAAGGCAAAGCTCTGCCCAAAAATCTCTGGGTTTATAAGGCAGAACTCTGCCGGATTTTACCTTGAATCAAGACTTAGCAATTTTTACCTCCATTTGAACTTGCACTCACGCATATGTCTATGTTTTCTTTTTGTGTTAAGTCATTTTCTTTTATGCTTTCACAGAATGATTCCAGCATGCCTAGTGCATTGTGAGCTTTTTTTTTGCAGGTCTGCCAGAAGTGTCCATAGAGGAGTGTAGGTGGCTGCGAATAGGTTGCCATAGTGTGTCTGAGGACGCCTCTGGTAGTTCTTCCTCTCTGTATATCCACAGACCCCTAGCTCACTGATGCAGAATGATTTCTCGTGTCAAATGAAGTGTATGGGAGCTGGTTCTTGATGAAAAGTGTATGTTCAGGTTGAGTGCATCAACTTTTTTGGTGTATCACCTTTTAGTTTAGGTTTAGGTTTAGGTTCTGTTTTCAGCATCCTCCCTTTTCAACCCCCCCTCATTTTTTCATTTATTTGTTAGCAGTAGGAAATCCAGGGCCTAAAAAATACATCAAAGGGAGCTAGCCCTTATCTAGAGACTCTCCCCTCAGTTTTGTCAGGCCCACAGGCAAGAGCAGAGTTTCCATTATTGCGTGTGGAAGGCAGGAGCTCAGCCTCCTGTCGAGGGTGCAATTCACTGCGTCAACAGTTTTTGACACGTTCGGTGGGACCAACTAGGACAAGTTTTGTCCAAAGAGTTGAAGAATTTTTGGTGTTCTTCAACCAACCAGCCTTTTGAGGCTTTTTCATCAACACCAATGGTGACTCCGAGTTGAATCAGCTGGTTAAGCAGTTCTGGTGCTATCAAAAAATCTTATTTTTTGTATGTATAATCCCTTTACACAAAATCATGGGCCTTGTATTCTTTCATATGGATTTAATCAAGCTCAGATTTTTTATGGAATCCCCTCAAGCAGCTCTCCTAGTTGTCTCACAACCATAAGGGAAGTGGCACTGGAGTTTGAGAAGCAGGTAATGGAGATTGACAGACTGGATGAGCAGTATGAATATCAGTAAGCGCTGATGTATAAAGAGGAGTGTTTGTTCAGGCAAGCTCAGGCCTTGCAATCCATGGAGGAGGTAGCAAAATGGAAGAATCCATTCATGCAAGGCAGCCAGCCTTGCGCGCCCCCTTCTATTCTAAAGAAAGACCCCTCTTGTGCGCCAAATCCTTTCTATCAGATAGCACTTGCTCATTCTAGCTCATCCGATGCATCAATCGATCTTGCTCTTAATCCCGTGCGCCTAGCTTTCCAGCATGCCTCTCTTTAGACAGCTCTTCCTGTACATGAGCAGACCCTCCCAAATCTTCCCCAACCTTCTCAAGTCTTTCAACATGATCTCCAAATTCCAAGTTGGAAGAAGGAAAGTCATGAACCAGCGCAGGACCTTGGAGAGGATAAAGTTACTCCCTATTTACAAGGGGAAAGTTTCAATCCCAAGATCATGAGCTGGAAGGAAATAATGGAATCATGGGGCGGGAAGGAAGAGGAGGAAAAAGGTTTTGCCCAAAACCTTGAAGAAGTCGAGGCTGCTCCTGCTCATGATGACGCTTATGACCTCCAGGAAAGACTCTTCCAGGAAGATATAGCTAGGAGAATTGTAGAGTTGGAGTCCAGAGCGAGATTCTTCAGCCAACGTGTGATAGACATGTCTGAACACACCCCATCTACACACCTCCAAGAGAGCTATCAGGCCACACCTGATATAGATGAAGTGCTAGCCAAGTGGAAAGAGGAGAATCATTCGATTCTAGCTCAAGGACTGCCTCCTCTTCCACATGGTTTTTCCACTTCACCCCTTCTCAAGGAGGAACCTGTTCTGCATGAGGCGAGTGAGGAGCAGAAGATCCAATTTGCAGTTTTCCAAGAGGCTATCATGAATGTCAAAGAAAAAGAAATCATCATCGATGCTCCTTTTGAAGACATCATCGACAATGGAGAAGACACAGGGCATGCATACATGCAGATGTTCCAGCAATACGAAGAGGAATGTAAGCATGGTGAGCTCTCTCCTTTGTTTGATGAACTTGTTGCTTCGATGAGGAGGATGACTATGTCGAGGAGCTTGAGTTGGAAGAGGATCAGATGGATGTTTTTGAACAACTAGAGACTTTGACCCTTGAGCAGGAAAAGGAGAGGCTGGCCTCTCTTGAGGAAAACCTTGAAGAAGAGAGTTTTGAACAAAGAGGTGATGTTCTGTGGGATGAGCAATCAATTTGTGATTCCATTTCAGACATCACAACAGTCACCCTTCTTCTAGAAAGCCTTGAAGGAGCAGAGGATGAGTTTGACAGGTTCTTCAATGAAGCAGAAGGAAACGGGTCAAACCATAATGCATTGCAAAGGGACTGTGCATATCAAAGGGCTTATGGTGATGAACCAACAACCATTGATTTCTTGGTGAAACGCACTAGCATGAAAGACCAGCATTCAACAAGCTTTCAAGAACAAAAAGAGTACATATATGTTGGGAGCATGTTTGATTCTGATCCACTCGGATGCAAGCCAATCGAGGTGGCAGGCAAGAGGAGCAGGTCACCAAATCTCCATTCCATTTAGCCACTTGTCTGGCACCATAAGTTTCCTAGCCAGGGAGGGGACTTAAGAAATTTTCCCTTTGATTCAGGAGGGAGGCAAATATACCTGGTTAGCTGTACATAGTAGTTTGTTTTCAGTTTTCTTTTCCTGTTTTCCCTAAGTGCAGTTTGCACAAGTAGTGTTTTCAGCCTTGTGTGTTTTTCCTTGTGTCTGGGGTAAAAGCTCATGATTGATTCTGGGATATCTGAACGCTGTTGTTAACAAAGCTGCATTCTGACTCCGTGTCCAATGGATTTTAAGGCAACTGGTCTCTAAGCATAGCATGCATGCTTCCACTGGGAGTCGCCAATTTGTTGACCATTTTTGGTCCAACAGGGCAAAATTGGTCCCCCTTTTTTCTTTGCTATTCTGAGCCAGTCCATTTCTTTGATTTTTTGCACAAGTCTGGTAATTTTTATGGACTCTGCAGAAATTTCTACGGACTCTGCAGGGGTTTCCATGGACTCTGCAAGTGTTTTTCTACGAACTCTGCAGGGAACTTTTCTACGGACTTTGCAGGCAAAGACGAGTTCCTGACACTTAGGCGCAAAATGGACCATTCCAAGTGCCCTTGCGTAGGGCAATTCCGGACTCAAGTGCCCTTGCGGAGGGCAAGGAACATTTGCAAAGAGGCCAAAGAGAAAGCCGAAAAGGTAAGTTTCCTTCGGAAATTTGTGTAAGGCAAAGAAGAGAATTTATTCGGACAAAATGTCCGAAGGAATTCCTTCGGATTTTTTGTCCGAAGAAATTCTTCGAAAGAAAATCCCGCCGCGCAAAAGACAAGGCAAAGGCGAGAATGATTTCTTTCGGACTTTTGTCCGAAGGAATTCATTCGGACAAAAAGTCCGAAGAAATTTGGGAGGAACGCGCGAGACAATTCTTGCGGATTTTTTGTTTGCGGGAAAAGTAGCCGAGAGAAAGTCCGCGGGAAAAGTGGCCGAGTGAAAAGATCTGGGGAAATAAGCGAAAAGCAAAGGAAGAAATCATTCGGACAAAATGTCCGAAGGAATTCCTTCAGACATTTTGTCCGAAGGATTTCAAGACCAAGGAGCCAAAGGACCCCGAAGGGCAGGTGCCCTTGTGGGGGACTCTCAACCGAAAAAGAAAGATACTTCTCCAAAGCCGAAGGGTCACCTTCCCTTCAGGAGGGTCCAGAGCAAAAGCCCAAAGGTAAGGGAGCGACAAAAGGGCCGAAGCACAGGAAAAGGCCGAAAGAATTCCAAGGGGTGACGGGCATGAAGACATCAAAATCAAGCACGGTGAACTAGACGTTGGAAGTTCAATTGCGGTGACGGGGGCGCATACGTCAAATTTAAGGCTCGTGAAATAGCCGTTGATTTTGAAAAGCTTAAAGAAGAGCCCAAGGAACTCAGCGACCCGCCAAGAAGATAGCCTCAAGGGCCGAAGGAGCCAGAAAGAGACAAAACCAGGAAGAGACAAAGTGCAGAAATAGACAAACAGTCCAGGGGGCAAAGAGAGGTGTCGACTCAAGGATTTATTCCTGCTGTTGGAACAGTGCTTGCTAAGTGGTCATCAAACGGCGCAAACAGTAAGCGGTGCGCCCTGTTTTCTCCACTTTGCATTTTATAAGAAGACAAACCGTGCGAATATCTGGAAGGAGCAGTCTTGTCTACAGAAAAGAGGCGCGGCCCGTGCTTTCACATTAATGTTTGAACGCCAAAGTTAAGACCGATGATTACACAACATGGTTCCAACAGGCCTCTTCTAGAAGAATGACATCAACAACAGTGACTTCCTCTTTCGGATGCTCTCAATGCACATGGGCCAGCTTGTCAAAGGGCGCCAAAAGTCTTTTCAAAAGGGGTGCTTTTATTTCTTCTCCTCTTTCTATATATTGTAAACTTCTTATTTGAGAAAAAATCTCTTACCCGTAAGACAAAGCTCTGCCAAAAAATCTCTGGGTTTGTAAGGCAGAACTCTGCCGGATTTTACCTTGAATCAAGACTTAGCAATTTTTACCTCCATTTGAATTTGCACTCACGCATATGTCTATGTTTTCTTTTGGTGTTAAGTCATTTTCTTTTATGCTTTCACAGAATGATTCCAGCATGTCTAGCGCATTGTGAGCTTTTCTTTTGCAGGTCTGCCAGAAGTGTCCATAGAGGAGTGTAGGTGGCTGCGAATAGGCTGCCATAGTGTGTCTGAGGATGCCTCTGGTAGTTCTTCCTCCCTATATATCCACGGACCCCTAGCTCACTGATGTAGAAGGATTTTTCGTGTCAAATGAAGTGTATGGGAGCTGGTTCTTTATGAAAAGTGTATGTTCGGGTTGAGTGCATCAACTTTTTTGGTGTATCACCTTTTAGTTTAGGTTTAGGTTCTGTTTTCAGCATCCTTCTCCCTTTTCAACCCCCCCTCATTTTTTCATTTATTTGTTAGCAATAGGAAATCCAGGACCTAAAAGATACATTAAAGGGAGCTAGCTCTCAAGAGAGGAGTTTCCATTGTTGCGTGTGGAAGGCAGGAGCTCAGCTTCCTGTTGAGGGTGCAATCCAATGCGTCAACATGTAGTTTGGTCCTTTCTTCTTTGATGACTTCTTTCCTTTCTCTTTGATGTAAGTGTCTACGGGGTTGCCTATTTGGTACTCCATCCTTCATCTCACAAAAATCCCAAAAAGACAAAAGATCTTGCGTGGTTATGCTTAGGGCTGCATACTCTCTTTGACGAATCTCCAAGATATCCTCCCTTGGTGCCCTCTTCTTTGTCACTGGTTCTTTCTACAGAAAAATGGCTTCGAAGAATTTATGAGGGGGGTTAATAGGAACCCTCTCATTATCATTCGAATGTCCTTCATTAAAGGGGTGATATTTCCTTGGAATAGTAGCATCCTTCAACATGGCTGCAACGTGTATACTCAATGTTTGTTGAATTTAATTATGGCTTTCTTTGATAAAGCTTTGCATAAGTTTAAATTGTTCTGAAGAGAACCCTTGAGGCTCTTGGCCCCCCATAGTTTTTTTCTCCATTTCTTCCATGATAATACTAAATTATTTTATCTGCTTGCAACCAAACTTTACAGGTGGACAAGATCGGTGCTCTGATACAACTGTAATGTTCCTAAATGGGATGAATTAATGCAAAAGGGGTTTTCCCAAAAATCCGTAAATTTGAAAATGCAATCAGCAAATCCTAGATTGCAAAACAAGCTCTCAAAATCCTTAATGAACCCTAGAAACCTTAGACGCCAAAATAATAGGTTTTATGGATGAATCCTAGCGAATAACTTGCTCCAAAATAACTGAAAACTGATAGAAAATAATTAGAATTAAGTTGGACAAAACAAGTACCTTTTTGCCCAATTTCTGAAGCTCAAATCCCACTTTATGATCGCTAAAAAATCTTATTTAATTCCAAAAACACAGTTGCTGTTTTGAATATTTTTCTACTTCAAACCTTCACAAAAAATCTACCCTTAACAAATATTATTTCCTACGAATAGCTGAAAACTTAAAAAATTTATAACTCTCTCATTATTTGGAATTATGATGCAAACAAGAGCTCAAATTGATAAAAAAAATGACTCAAATAAAAATAATTTTGGAATTTTCCTTTTGTGGGAAGGTCATAAAAAATTGCTCAAAAATTCTGAAAACCTTAGTTTGCTATCAAAATAATTAAATAATAATTCTGAAAATTATTATTTAATTTTTTACCTCAAATCCTTCACGAACTCTTCGAATTCCTCACATCAATACGCAAATAATTAACAAATAAAATCAAGATATTTAATTTGCATAAAATAGATCAAAAGAGCCCTCCAAACCCTAGATCCAATCTTCCAAGGTGGTTCGCTCCACTTTCAAAATTAAGATAAATATTTAGCAATGTTAACATGCAAGAAAAAAACCACGAAACCTTCACAAAAGTTCACATGAACTCCTCAAAGCTAATCGCCCCACTTCTTAGGGCAAGAACAAGATGTCCTTTAGCTAAAGGTGGTGTCAAAAGACACCTTTTAGATTGATCAATCACCAACAGTAGAGAACCTCTATTGGGCATGCATCCCAATAGTTTTCTTCAAGTATGAAGAATAAAATATCAAATTCAACATATCCTCCATTATAGCCTTCACCATATATTTATAACTTCCAAATAGGGTGAACCACATTGGGAAGTGTTGTCAACATGGAGTTGTGCTCTGAATTGAAGACGTGCATGAAATGACCAATCTTTTATCCGGTTGAAACAATGGGATCTTTTCACGAGGGTGGGTGTCTCAATGGTGAGAAGAACCTCCAGATAAGGCTGGTTCTTGTAAGATGTATCACTGAGGATCTCTACTCTGTGTTGCGGACTTCCATTAAAAAGGGCGAAGGAAACTTTAAGGAGAAATCCTACCTAATAACGGTGATACACCAAAAGATCGATCCACTCTACTTGGAACTTTGAACACTGAACAAACATGGGAAAATGAAGACCTTCGATTTCAATCGACCATTATGCATAAGTATTTCATGAGAAGGTTCGATCCAATGACCAAAACATGAGGGAAAAGGATGGAGGGAGGTCTGATACAAGACACTTTGCAGCCACCTAACATCCACTTACAGCTTTAGCAAAAGACATAAAGAACACTTAACATGACCTGCATAATACGATAAGCTAGCAACTAGGTACGAATTAGAATTTGGGAAGGGAGAGAAATCTATCACATATGCAAATTGCTGAATGAATATACACTATGTCAGCACTTGAAATCTGAAAGTACAATCCTTCTATTGATTGAAGAGGTTACACAACTCTCTAATGGCAGAGTCTGGTCTTGTCAAGAGAGGGATGGATTTTACAAGGCTGAAAAGCTATCTTATAGAGAATTACCAAAGCCAAAAGATTGGCATTGAAAAAAAGAAGAGGATCAACTTAGATTAACTCAAGGCTGACTTTGCCTTTCAATAAAATATGTTTTCCCTTTGTCTTTGCATAAAGTTCCTTGGTGTTAGAGGAAGTGGACTTGTCTTTGCATGAAGCTCCTTAGCGTTAGAGGAAGTGGACTTGTCTTTGTTTATTGAAACGCCCACCTCTCTTTGCATGGAAATCCATGCCAATGTCAATTTTAGCTTCTTCATGAGCTGCTGGAACGTTTGGAAGTATGAGATGACAATAGTATGCATGAAATCCAACGTTAATGTCAATTTTAGGACTCTGAATTGATTCGTTGGAAGTCGAGTTGGAACGTTTGAAACGCTGAGTTGGACGAAGAGATTATTTTCCTTTGCATGGAAAACTCCTAGTAGATGTGGCGTTTAAAAATTAGTCAATTCTAAATCTGGATCGGTCAACTCAACGTCCTTTGGAACTCCGGTTGAGCTGTTGGAATGTTACGAGCTTGACATGGACGAAGTGCTTGCATGGAAAACTATCTTGTTGAGTGAGAGATAAATTCAGGTTGAATTTATTTCCTGTCTATCTATTTTCTGTTTCTGTTTCTGTGCATGCGTTACTCTTGGGTTTTTATTCCCGTGGACTTGTCTTTGGTCTTGGATTTTTCTTCGGATCTTTTGTTAGTCCCACTTTCTCGTGGATAGTTTGTCCTTCTCTGCCTTCGGACTTCACTCTTCGGACAAAAAGTTCGAGACTTTATCCTTCCTGGGCCTTTCTTTTCCTTCAGCTTTATTCCCCTTTGACTTTCTCGGACTTTTTTCCGTGGGCTTTGTGTCCTTTGAATTCCTGCAGACTTTTTCTTGCGGGCTTTTTGCGCGGCTTACCTCTTTGAATTTCTGCGGGTTCTTTGTTTACAAATCCTCTGAAGTATTCCTTTGGACTTTTGTCCAAAGGATATCTTCCTTTGTTTTTTCTTTTTTGCTTTGTTGGCTTCAGACTTTATTCTGTCGAGTTTTTTTTGTCTTTTGAACTCACCAAATTTCTTCGGACTTTTTGTCCGAAAGAATTCCTTCGGACAAAATGTTCAAAGGTATTTTCTGTCTTTTTAGGCCATTGGCAGAAAGTCCTTTGGAAAAATTGCAAAGGTATTGCCACCGACCAGGTGCCCTCCGCAAGGGCTTGTGTCCTTCCTCTGTGCCCTTTGGGTAAGTTGGAATGGTCCTCTCACCGACCAAGTTCCCTCCGCAAGGGCTTGTGTGCTTCCTCTGTGGCTTTTCAGAAAAATAGTAGGTCACCCAGGGTTTTTGTAGGGCACTCGGGTTTTTTGTAGGGCACCCGAGTTTTTTGCAGGTGTACTTATTCCTTTGACCTTTTGGATTTTTTGACTTCTCTCTTGGATTTCTTCGAACAAAAAGTCCGAAGGAATTACTCCTTGGGCTTTTTGTTTTTGGCAGACTTTTCTTTGTTTATTCTCCAAAGTATTCCTTCTGACAAAAAGTCCGAAGGAATTTCTTCGGACTTTTTGCCGAAGGATATCTTCCTTCCTTTGTAATTTCCTTTGTTGTAGGCTCTTTCCTTGGCTTATACCTGGCTGTAGATGGCTCCTTGGGTCGCTGTAAATATGCATTTAGGCTTGATTGAACTTTGCAAAAGGTTTTTCTTTTCATTATTCAGTACCCAAAACTGATTCACAAGACAAACTGGCACATAAGACCATCTTCCGAATAGTAAGGTTGACAATTTTGCCCTGTGGTGCAAAAATATCAACATTTTTGACGATTTTGCTGGGGAACATGCTTGCTATGCTAGTGAACTGAGACCATGTACATGCTATTCGAATTCCCAAATGGTGAACCTGATTTTTGACTGAAAATCTACTCTTGACCGTGGCTAAAGTGACCTCTTCCTTCAAAATAAGAACGGAAACACACAAAAGCAGAAAACTAAGAAGTAAATGTGCAAACAAGCACTTATTGGACAAAATTGAAGCAAACCACTGTGCTTGAACATCACTTGGAGGAAAGCAAAAAACAACTATGTACATAGAGTTTTGCTCTTCAATAGCAATGTTTCAGATGTATTTCATTGACTGGGATTGGAAGCTCTTGGCTGTCCATCTTAGCAAGTTGGAAGGCGTTGTGGGATTTGCAGCTGGAGATCGTGTATGGGCCACTCCAAAGGGAATCAAACTTTGTGTGCTTTCCTAGTTTGGCTTGATCCTCATCCCATTTGAGGACCAAATCTCCTTCATTGAAGCTTCGTGAAAAAGCTCTTTTGTCAAATGTTCTTTTCACTTGTGCCTGATGACTTTCCATGGCTAGCATGGCTTGATTTTTTGTCTCTTCCAACTCCATAAGCTCTGCATATCTGATCTCGATAGGTTTATTCTCCAACAACTCAAGTTGATGCATTAGTTCTAAAGCTGGAAACTCGAGAGAAATAGGTAACCTTGCTTCCTTACCATAAACTAGCTTGTAGGGAGAGGTGGCTATTGACCTCTTGTAGGTGATCCTATCAGCGCATAGAGCTGACTTCAACTTGAGATGCCATGACCTCTGATTGTCTTCAATAGTCCGTATGATTTTTAAGAGGTTCTTGTTTGTAGATTCAACAAGGTCATTTCCTTGTGGGTAATAGTTTGATGAAGTATTGAGGTAAATCCCATGTTGGACAGCCCATTGGCTGATCCTAGATCCCACAAAAGCCATTGCATTGTCAGAAATAATAGTCGAAAGAACTCCAAACCTAGTAATCAAACCTTTATAGAAATCAAGAACGCTAGTTTCGTTTGCTTCTTTCAATGCAATTGCTTCCGTCCAACGTGTGAAGTACTCTGTAGCTGTTAGAATCCACTTATGCCCTGAATTTGAAGGAGGGTTAATGAGATCAATAAAGTCCAATCCCCACTGGACAAAAGGCTGATCCATTGCAATTGGCTGAAGGGGCAGGGCTGCAAGTTTAACTTTTCCTACAAACATAGCACATTGTTTGCACTTCCTAAACCATGTATGACAATCATCAAATATAGTAGGCTAATAGTTACCACCTCTCATGATTTTAAGTGCTGTAGTTCTTGCGGAAAAGAGTCCTCCACCAAGTCCATCATGGTATTCTTCAAGTAATCCATGAGTTTGGCTTGGCTCCACACACCTTAGTAACATTCCATTGATATTTTTTTTGAACAAAATGCCATCAACGAGCAAGAATGGAATTGATTGCAATCTGAAATACCTTCTTTTTGAAGCACTTAGGTGAGAAAGGTAACAATTGTCTTGCAGATAGCTTACCAAATCACAAAACCAGCTGGAAGGTGAGGTGTGAACAACAGTAATCTCTTCATCAGTTGACACTAAAACAACTTCATTAGTTTCTTACAAGTCCTGAGCTAGATGCTCACAAAGTCCTTTGCCTCTAACCAACTTTGTAATTTTAATTTCTACATCATATTCCATTACTTTGGTTATCCAACCAACCATTTTCTCATTTATGTCTTTGTTCAGAAGAAATTATTTGATGCTTGGATGAGCAACCATTAGACGTATTTTATTATTAGACAAGTGCCTAAATTTATTCAGAGATCTTATAACTGAAATGACATGGTTTTTAACAAAAGAGTACCTTGTCTCATATTCCTGCAAGACTTCACTGTAGAAAGCTACTGGCTACTCCAAATCTTCATGATTCTGCTGCATAAGAATGTCTGAAATGGTGTCCACATTAGCGTACGTATACAGAATGAAATCTTTCGTAAAATCTAGATTTAAAAGCGTAGGAGCACTTGCTATGGTTTTCTTAACACTTCAAACCCTGTTATTGCCTCCTTGGACCAACTGAAGATCTAATTTTTCTTTAACATGGCTGTAAGTGGTTTAGCTACAGTAGCGAAATCTGAAATGTATCTCCTTATAAAATTGATCTTTCCAAAGAAACTTTGCAAAGCCTTTTTGCTCTTAGGCAAGGAGAGTGCAAGAATGGATTAAATCCTTTCAGAATCTATGTTTAAACCGTGCTTTGAAACATGTCCAAGAAGCTTACCTTCATGAACTGAAAATACACATGTTTTGGGGATATCCCAAATTGCCTACACCTTTCAAAAACTCGCTGGAAGTGAACCAGGTGATCTTTTGCATTTTTTGAAAATACTGTTATATCATCCAAATAGACAAGCACAAACTTATTAAGAAGGCCTTGGAAGGCCATATCCATGACTGTCTGAAAGGTTGCTCCAGCATTGGACAAACCGAATGGCATCTTTCTGTATGCAAATGTCCCCCACTTAGTCGTGAACGCTATTTTGAATTGGTCCTCTTCTTTGACCAAAATCTGATTGTAACCACTATATCCATCCAACAAGAAAAACTTCTCTGAACCTGCAACAAGCTATAAAATTCATTCCATTGATGGCAATGGATAGTGGTCTTTAAGTGAAGCCCTGTTTAAATCACGGAAATCAACACATAAACGAATCTCACCATTCTTTTTCCGTACTGGAACGAAGTTCGCCACCCAAGTTGAGTGCTTAATTGGAAATATGATAGACGATTCTATGAACTTATGAAGCTCAGCTTTCATCAAAGGCTCAAGCTTTGGATTGATTGGTCTTTGTCTTTGTCTTACTGGTTTAGTTTCGTCTTCTAACTCAATAGTGTGTTGAGCCAAACTTGGATCAAAACCTTTGAGATCACTATACTGCGATGCGAATATATCAACAAATTTTTTGCATAATTCAATGAAAGCTTTTTTTTGTGGAGGAGTGCATACCTTGCCCAATTTCAAAATCTTACCAGCTCCAATCTCTACATTGGCATAGTGTTCTTCCTTTGTTGACAAGGATGGGTTCTCTTTCCTTAGCTTATCATCTTCATTGAAAATATTTTCAAGAGTGACCAATCCCTTGGGTAGCTTATTAGTTTTCAATTGTACAATCTGATCACCATACTGCTGTAAGTGTTTCGACTGATTGTTTAAAGAAAACTCAGCCTCTTCCTGCAAAAATCTCACAATTTGATTGTCATTTTCAAACACTTGCCAATATTCTTGGTTATCCGGAACGGAAGGCCTTACAACTATCTTTATATGTGACTGAAAAATGTCACTTTTTACAACAGCTGGGATATCAAATTGTGCCCCAACAGCAGCCAACCTATCAGCATGTTTATTCCTATCTTTTGGTATTCCCTGAATGTTAAAAGTTTGAAAATCGTCAAGTAAATTTCATACTCTGTCTGTAAGATTTAAGCAACATATTCTTGCATATATTCAAACCTCTTATTTGGTGGACTACAAGTTCACTATCTCCAAACACTTGCAAACAATTTGCTTTCATCTTCCTAGCCCACTGCAAACCGTGGACTAGTGCTTCATATTCAGCAACGTTGTTTGAACAACCAAACTGAAATTTAATAAAGAGAAATACCTTTGTTTTGTAGGAGAAATTAACATCATTCCAGCTCCGGTCCCATGCTTATTTCTTGATCCATCTGCCATGAGCCTTCATTAGATTTGTCCTCTTTGACTATGGTTGGAATTGGTGCATCGTTCTCATGAAGACAATACACATCAAGACTTTCTTCAATCAGCTTGTAGGGATCATGCTCATGCAATGTGGAAGCCCACTCATCAAGAAACAAGTTTGGAACTCCATCCAAAGGTTGGTCCTTTTCTACATCACTAGTTTGTAGTATTTCATCTGAGATGATACAATTTGCATTGACCACACTTGGCGTATAAGGCTCCATGTGAAAACGTGCAATAAGTTCTGAATGAATTGTTACCTTTGTGCCATATTTGGTCCTGAACAACAAGTAGGTGTAATCAGTGGATAAATATCCTCTAATCTTTGAGGTGAAATCTTTTGAAAGGCACATAGCGAAATAAAGAGGCAGGTCCACCACTACAACGTCCTATTGAATAGTCACGTTAGGATAGGCATGGAATGTCAATTTCAAATCTTTGATAATGCCTACCGTTTTTGCTGGTGAGCCATCCAACTGCAGTACCCCTTTAGTATTTGGCTCATAAACAAGGCTGAGCTTGTCTGCAATCTGTTTAGGCATCACCGTACTGCTAGCTCCACTATCCACCATACAATTATGAACTAAAGTATCACCCACTATCAAAGAAAGATAAAAAGGGGGAATTTTCTATGTTTTTACCTCAGTTTTGTCCACCTTTGATATCTTATCTCCTTGCTGTACCTGTTGCTTAGTTGGCTGATCCAAATTTGTCAAGACAACACTTTTTTAATCCACTGATTTTGGAGACAATTCAAGAGCTGAAAGTTCTTGAATGAGTTCATAATTTTGACCTGGAATTGAAAGAGAATCCCACATGCTAATGTTGATGTTAGACTTCTTCATCTGATCTATAATACTGAACTGAGATGGATTAACCTTTGATTGTGCCTTTTGTGGTACTTGCTGCTCACGAATTAGAGGTATTTACTGCACTTTACTAACCTTTACATTTTGATTTTTTTGGGCTGTGGGGGCAGCAAGCTGCTCTTTTGTACCTTGAGCAATAATACTTGGAGCACTTGAAGTATTTGCTACTGCTTGGGCTTCCTCAACAACGCTTCTTTTAGTTCTCTGATAGATTATAGCTGCAACTTGATCATTTGAAATGTTAGTTTTAACACCCTGAGTAAAAGTGACATGATCATCTATCTGCCAATTTACATTAATAGCATCATTTTGCCCTTGAGTGACTCCTTGTGATGCCAAACCTGTATTTTGATATTGACCCTCTTGAAAAGAGAACTCTTCTTGTGTCATCTGTGGCATGGTGCCATTTGGTGATACCAAGTTCTGGTTTTGAACATCATTGAGATTTGAGGGTTGCCAATCTGAATCCTGCACCAAATTGTTTTGAGGTGGGGTTGGAACAATGACTTTTGAAGTGGAAGGAACATTCGGATCAAGAGCAGCATATGGCTTAGTTGGAGTTATGGCTCCTTGTGCTTGATAGGGTGGTCTATTTTCTCTTAAAATTTGATAAAGAGACCTTTAATATTTGAAAAGTTGATAGTTGTTCTGATTTTGCTGTTGATAAGGCCTATTTGACTGAAATTGCTGCCTTTTGAGCTGTACTATTTTATTTCCAAAAGATTGTAGTAAACTTTTTAACTCTTCTATCTCATTAGATTGACTAGTAGGGGCTGCAATAGGAATTTGAGGTGTTGGAATTGGAGCCAATGATGGAATTTGAGGAACTTGAGGGGTGGGTACAGAACTTATTTATGAAAATATGGGCATTTGAGGTCTTGGAGAAAGCTTACCTGCTTGAATCAAATTATTTTCTGTCCTTATTGCAACTTCATAAGCATCTGGCAAAGTAGTACCACCCATTCACTGTATCATCACACTAATGTCAGAATTGAGAGCTTTAAAAAAAAATAGAAATGCATATTCAGGTGATGGCCTAATCAGAACCGATATCCTGTGCCATGTCTTCTGGAATCTGAGATTAAAATCAGACATGAACTCATGAGCTCTCTATATGGCAGTTAATTGCTCAACTAAAGATAAGTGATCAGATTTGTCTTCAAACTATTTGACCAAGGCAGCACCCAATTCATCCCAGGTGAAAACGGATCTAAGTGGGAGGGTTCTATACCACTGTAATGCTTTTCCTTTGAAAGAAGCAGCTAGTAATCTGATAGCAACATTATCTTCAACAACATTATGAACTGAACAAAGATTAGCCACATTCTGGATATGCTCAATAAGGGTTGTTTGATTTTCTCCTGAGAAGAATGAAATACTTTTGAGGGCCGATATAGGAATATCATCTAACTGTGCTAGATTTAGTGGACTTCCCCTATTGAATGGAGCAAACACTTGATTTCTAACGGCCATCTGAATGGTGGGGATTGCAGTGTCTAGAACGATAGGGTGAGGGGGAGATAAATATTCTATTTGAGGATATGGATTTGCCCTCCTAGACCTTGCTTTTGTATAAGTTACAAATTCAAAAGGAATACCTTTGCTTGCTGATCTTGTGGTATCCTTTGGCATGAATGGATTCCCTGAATGATGCTATGAACTCTGCAATTGGATGTAAATGAATATCTTCCGTTGCTGCGAAAACTCTATGTAAAGAACTTTTTCGTGGTCTCATCGGGCGTGCCAAAAACTGTTGTCAACTTGGAGCCACGCCCTGAATTGAAGACGTGAATGAAATGACCAATCTTCTATCCGGTTGAAACAATGGGATTTTTTTACGAGGGTGGGTGTCTCAATGGTGAGAAAAACCTTCAGAGAAGGCTGGTTCCTGTAAAATGTATCAATGAAGATCTCTACTCTGTGCTGTGGACTACCATGGAAAAGGGAGAAGAAAACTTTAAGGGAAAATCCTACTTAATAACGGTGATACATCAAAAGATTGATCCACTCTACTTGGAACCTTGAACACTGAACAAACAAGGGAAAATGAAGACCTTCGATTTCAATTGACCACTATGCATAAGTATTTCATGAGAAGGTTCTATCAAATGACCAAAACATGAGGGAAAACGATGGAGGGAGGTCTGATACAAGACACTTTGCAGCCATCTAACATCTACTTACAGCTTCAGCAAAAGACATAAAGAACACTTAACATGACCTGCATAATACGATAAGCTAGCAACTAGGTACGAATCAGAATTTGGGAAGGGAGAGAAATCCACCACATGCAAATTGCTGAATGAATATACACTATGCCAGCACTTGAAATTTGAAAGTACAATCCTTCTATTGATTGAAGAGGTTACACAACTCTCCAATGGCGGTCTGGTCTTGCCAAGAGAGGGATGGATTTTACAAGGCTGAAAAGCCATCTTATAGAGAATTTCCAAAGCCAAAAGATTGACATTGAAAAAAAAAAAGAGGATCAACTTAGATTAACTCAAGGCTGACTTTGCCTTTCAATAAAATATGTTTTCCCTTTGTCTTTGCATGAAGCTCCTTGGCGTTAGAGGAAGTGGACTTGCCTTTGTTTATTGAAACGCCCACCTCTCTTTGCATGGAAATCCATGTCAATGTCAATTTTAGCTTCTTCATGAGCTGCTGGAACATTTGGAAGTATGAGATGACAATAGTATGCATGAAATCCAACGCTAATGTCAATTTTAGAACTCTAAATTGATTCGTTGGAAGCCGAGTTGGAACGTTTGAAACGCTGAGTTGGATGAAGAGATTATTCTCCTTTGCATGGAAAACTCCTAGTAGATGTGGCGTTTAACAATCTGTCAATTCTAAATCTGGAACAGTCAACTCGATGTCCGAATTTGGAACTCTGTTTGAGTTGTTGGAACATTACGAGCTTGAGACAGACGAAAGTGCTTGCATGGAAAACTATCTTGTTGAGTGAGAGATAAATTCAGGTTGAATTTATTTCCTGTCTATCTATTTTTTGTTTCTGTTTCTGTGCATGCGGTGCTCTTGGGTTTTTATTCCTGTGGACTTGTCTTTGGTCTTGGATTTTTCTTCGGATATTTTGTTAGTCCCACTTTCCCGCGGACATTTTGTCCTCTGCCTTTGGACTTCGCTCTTTGGACAAAAACTCTAAGACTTTATCCTTCCTAGGCCTTTCTTTTCCTTTGGCTTTATTCCCCTTTGACTTTCTTGGACTTTTTTCCGCGGGCTTTGTGTCCTTTGAATTCTTGCGGACTTTTTCCTGCGGGCTTTTTGCCTGGCTTACCTCTTTGAATTTTTGCGGGTTCTTTGTTTACAAATCCTCTGAAGTATTCCTTCGGACTTTTTTCCTTTGGACTTTTGTCCGAAGGATATCTTCCTTTGTTTTTTCTTTTTTGCTTTGTTGGCTTTGGACTTTGTTTTGTCGAGTTTTTTGTCTTTTGAACTCTCCGAATTTCTTCAGACTTTTTGTTTGAAGGAATTCCTTCGGACAAAAAGGTCGAAGGTATTTTCTGTCTTTTTAGGCCACTGGCAGAAAGTCCGGAAAAATTGCAAAGGTGTTGCCACTGACCAGGTGCCCTCCGCAAGGGCTTGTGTCCTTCCTCTGTGCCCTTTGGGAAAGTTGGAATGGTCCTGTCACCAACCAAGTTCCCTCCGCAAGGGCTTGTGTGCTTCCTCTGTGGCTTTTTGGAAAAATTGTAGGGCACCCAAGTTTTTTGCAGGTGTCTTTATTCCTTTGACCTTTTGGATTTTCTGACTTCTCTTTTGGATTTCTTCAGACTTTTGTCCGAAGGAATTCCTTCGGACAGAATTCCTTCAGACAAAATGTCCGAAGGAATTACTCCTTGGGCTTTTTGTTTTTGGCGGACTTTTCTTTGTTTATTCTCCGAAGTATTCCTTCGGACAAAAAGTCCGAAGGAATTTCTTCGGACTTTTTGCTGAAGGATGTCTTCCTTCATTTGTAATTTCCTTTGCTGTAGGCTCTTTCCTTGGCTTATACCTGGATGTAGATGGCTCCTTGGGTCCCTGTAAACATGCATTTAGGCTTGATTGAACTTTGCAAAACCTTCTCCTTTTCATTAGTCAGTACCCAAAACTGATTCACAAGACATACTGGCACATAGAAACATCTTCCGAATAGTAAGGTTGACAATTTTGCCCTATGGGGCAAAAATGTCAACAGGTTGATAAAACACCATTCTTTTTCGTTGCTTTAGCTCCCATGCCGACATCTCATTTTTGAATAATATATTAGTTAGTTGTCTTAATTAAAAATAATAATTAAAATTACTTTAAGACAAATAAATTAATAATTACTTCATTTAAGCAATTTAGTGGTAAAAACGACATTTTAAAGATTCTATTAATTAAATAATAATTGTCTTATGATAAAAATCACTATTTCGACAATTAATAAATAACTAATAAAATAACATTACCCAAAAAGGGCTCCTTTAGTCTATGGGGAAATAGACTAAAGGTCTTCAAGGCCTGTTTATTCATGATGTGGAAAATGGGACATCACAATCCTCCCTTCTCAAATTTGCTTTCCCTTAAACAAATGCAAGCTCATATGCCCAATTATCATATCGAAATGGTAAAATCTGTTGTAGTGCTCAAAACGCCTTGCCCCTGTACCTGTTAAGTGGAATAATTTTTGTCAAAAAGCATAGTATGACACCCCAAATGGATAATGAATGCCATTCCACCTTGCCAACACATCCCACAATGCAAACAAAATCTATCCTTGCTTCCCAAGAAGTGGTAGTCTTCAATAGAGCCATGAACCTGCTGTACCTATACTTTGGGGGTTGCCCCCAAATGCGAGATGTGTCCTCATAGCCTTCCAAAGGCTCCACATGTTCCTAACCAAACACCCCTTTCAATACCAAGTGGTGGATGTCGAAGCTCCTTTCCCTTATACCTCCCAAATGGGTGAGATATGACCCAAAGTGGTTATGCAAATCACAAGTGAACCAAACCACTTTGCCGTCCTGTATGCAAAATTTCTTCATGTGCTGCTCCATGTCCCACAAAATATGCAAAGAGAAATCAAAACTATAATGCCTATGAGAAAAGGCCTCCAAGATACATTTGCCGCCATGTATAGACATCCAAGTGTGAAATTTGCATCCAACAAGAGGCTGTCCCATGTTACTTACCTCCAACATGTATATAATTCTCATAATACTTTCCAAAAGCTCTCCAACATTCTCACAAGAAGGCTGTACCTTCCTGGTGAGGAGGTTCCTTATGTCACCTTCACATGATGCCAACAATATTACTTTTTCATAATCTTTTGCAAACTGCTTTGTATAAAATAAATCAGTTTTTCCTTCATGTTGACATCGCTGTATATGCAAATAAACTTCTGATTTTTCATGTGGATAAATGTAGAATTGATTGTACATATATCTCTCATGTCCCAAGCGCTGGAATGCATCATAAAACTCATAATTTTCCCCTCGAAAATAAGGTTGAATTTGCTTTTGCCAACGTAATTTTTCTAAGTAATAAATTTCAGAACTTGTACATACCTTTACTCTTCCTACCAAGCGCTGGAAAGTGCCACAAGGATCAGATTTCTTCCTTTCATCATGGCTGCCATGTGTAACCAAATAGATATCAGAGGGATGCTTAAACTGGGTCCGAATGTACTGTTGTTCCGAGTCCTTACACTTCCCCTTTTTTCTATGCAAACTGTGACCCCCGTTATTGATATTTCCAGAATTTATGGACCGCTGAATGTACATAACAAAATCAAACCTACTGCTTGTGTGAAAGGGCTGTAATAGTGACGTAGAAACTGAGTTTTTTCGGTGTATCAAATATTAATTACACCTAGCAACATTTTCCCTTGTCACAAGTGGTAGAATGCTTCCAAAATTAGATTTTTTATGCATGATAGGTGGCTACCATAGGCTGCTCAACTTATAATTTTTGGGAGTAAAGTTTTTATATCTTTCGACAACTTTTGACCTCTTAGTTGGCTGCCCTTTGTTAGCTTTCTCACCCATGTATGCATCATCATTATACCTTTTTATATACTGCTGTACCTGCCATGTTAATTCATAATTTTTCGGGCAATTGATTTCAGAATTTGTCCATGCATAAACTCTCCTTGTGAACCGAAACATATTCCGAGAGGGCAATATTATGCTTGTATGTGGGGGCTGGAATTGGCTAGATGTCTCAAAATTTCTGAGTCATAAAATTCAGACTTCAATCCAATATATGCATGATAAAAATTAAAACTAGGTAAACTTACTTGTGTTATAGCATCCCCTCTTTTGCAAGCACATGGCTGTCCATGATGTCTCATAACAGCTCTATCATTGTTTCTATCATCCTTCGTCCTCATACTCATAAAATATCCTCCGATCGTGTTGATTGATGAAGATAAAAGAGCCTTCGTGTCATTCAAACCATGCAAAATATCCTTATAATCTTCCACCTTAAACTCTAGTTCTAATGTTAACTTGTGTATGCCTATATTTCTCTATGCCCCAAACGATTTTGATTCTTTCTTTATTCCCATGGAATTAGTGATAAAGAATATAAAACCATGATTGAGAACCTTTGTAATACTCAAAAAGTTACCAAGATCCCATACTTCTTGGTGCCAATAATTGTGAACTTGAATCAAGGAATCTTCATGCCTCATTTTATAAACCATATTTTTCACTTTCACTTTTGGTGACTTCACTGGCATGCATGCAATCATTATAAAATAAATAGACATCTCCAATCAATAAAAGATCCTTATCTTGCAATTCTTTTATTTCATGTTCCTTGGTTTCGTCTTCTTTTTTATCATCCACTTGCACCCCTATGGGCTGCCCATCAAATTCTGATTTTTTTGCTTCATTGGGTCCCCCATAGGAGTCCCCACAAAGGGCTGTCCCTTCATTTTTTTCCTCCAACTCTCCATGTAGTTTGATCCTTTCTTCCTTGATGATTTCTTCTTGCCTTTCCCTTTGATGTAAGTGTCTACGGCGCTGCCTATTTGGTACTCCATCCTTCATCTTACAAAAATCCCAAAAAGACAAGATCTTGCGTGGTTATGCTTAGAGCTGCATACTCTCTTTTTGACGAATCTCCAAAATATTCTCCCTTGGTACCCTTTTCTTTGTCACTGGTTCCTTCTGCAGAAAAGTGGCTTTGAAGAATTTATGAGGGTGGTTAATAAGAATCCTTTCATTATCATTCGAATGTCCTTCATTGAAGGGGTGATCTTTCCTTGGAATAGTAGCATCCTTCAACATGGCTGCAATTTGTATACTCAATGTTTGTTGAATTTTTTTGTGGCTTTCTTTGATAAAACTTTGCATAAGTTTAAATTGTTCCGAAGAGAACCCTTGAGGCTCTTGGTCCCCCACAATGTTTTTCTCCATTTCTCCTATGATAACACCAAATCTTTTTATCTGCTTGCAACCAAACCTCACAGGTGGACAAGATCGATGCTCTGATACCACTGTAATGTCCTTAAATGGGACAAATTAATGCAAAAGGTGTTTTCCCCAAAATCTGCAGATTTGAAAATGAAATCATCAAACCCTAGATTGCAAAACAAGCTCTCAAAACCTTTAATGAACCTTAGAAACCTTAGACGCCAAAATAATAGGGTTTTATGGATGAATCCCAGCCAATAACTTGCTCCAAAATAATTGAAAATTGATAGAAAATAACCAGAAATTAAGTTGCACAAAACAAGTACTTTTTTGCCCAATTTCTGAAGCTCAAACTCCACTTCATGATCGCTGAAAAATCTGATTTAATTCCAAAAACACAACCGTTGTTCCGAATATTTTTCCACTTCAAACCCTCACGAAAAATCTACCCTTAACAAATATTATTTCCTACGAATAGCTGAAAACTTAAAAAATTCATAACTCCCTCAATATTTGGAATTATGATGCAAACAAGAGCTCAAACTGATCATAAAAATAATGACTATCAAATAAAAATAATTTCGAAATTTTTCATCCGTGGAAAGGTCATAAAAAACTGCTCCGAAATTTTGAAAATTTTAGTTTGCTGTCAAAATAATTAAATAATAATTCTGAAAATTATTATTTAATTTTGTACTTCAAATCCTTCACGAACTCTTCCAATTCCTCACATCAACATGCAGATAATTAACAAATAAATTCAATATATTTAATTTGCATAAAATAGACCAAAAGAGGCCTCCAAACCCTAGATCCAAGCTTCCAAAGTGGTTCGCTCCACTTGCAAAATTAAGATAAATATTTAGCAATGTTAACATGCAATAAAAGAACCACGAAACCCTCACAAAAGTCCATATGAACTCATCAAAGCTAGTCTCCCCACTCCTTAGGGAAAGAACAAGATCTCCTTTAGCAAAAAGTGGTGTCAAAAGACACCTTTTAGATTGATCAATTACTAACAGTAGCGAACCTCTATTGGGCATGCATCTCAATAGTTTTCTTCAAGAATGAAGAATAAAATATCAAATTCAACATATCTTCCATTATAGCCTTCGACGTATATTTATAACTTCCAAAGAGGGTGAACCACTTTGGGAAGATAAAACACCTTTTTTTTCTTTGCTTTAGCTCCCATGCCGACATCTCCTTTTTGAATAATATATTAATTAGTTGCTTTAATTATAAATAGTAATTAAAATTACTTTAAGACAAATAAATTAATAATTAATTCATTTAAGCACTTTAGTGGTAAAAATTACTTTTTAAATATTCTATTAATTAAATAATAATTGCTTTATGATAAAAATCACTATTTTGACAATTAATAAATAACTAATAAAATAACATTCTCCAAAAAAGGCTCTTTTAGTCTATGGGAAAATAGACTAAAAGTCTTCAAGTCCTGTTTATTCATGATGTGAAAAAGGGGACATCACAGGTCATTTGGGCCAACTAGCCATACCTAAAAATCTAGATTGCTGATATATGTGTAAAAAAATCGGATATGTGGATTCAAAGGGTTTTTTTTAGGTTTGGATACGTTTTTGATACAGGTATACAAAAAATATATAAAAAATAAAAAATATTAAAATATAGCCATATAAGCAAAATTAACTACATAATATGCATAAAGGAAACAAAATAAGTTAAATAATTGCAAAACATACTCATTATTCAATGCCAAATATCATAATATTCAATGGTCGAACTTAGACTAGTTTTATAATAGGTACATAGTGCAAATGTTACAATGTATAGACAAAAATAAAGACAACTCAGCACATTCATGCTTCACCATATTCATTTTCCTCTTTGGTGACAATGTTTTCATCAACATGTGTTCATTAGAACCACAAGCAACAACAGTGCCACTCCCACTAGCTCCACTATGCAGGTTGTAGGTTTAGCACTAGGAAGGAGTTTCAAGCTTATGCAAGTGAAAAAATGAACAAGAGTGAACAAATGTGCAATGAGAGGTAAAAATGCAATGAAAGGTAAATGTGTTGTTATCTTTTGATAAAATGAGTTTGAATGCTACTTTTAGGGTTGAGAATGCACTTTAAAATGTTTTTTGAGGTCCATAGATGACATTTACTACAGCGAAATTGGAAATAAATAAATAAATAAAAAACATGTTTTTCTGGTCAGATATGTTGTCCCAACGGGCAGGGTACGTCCATGCCTGGGTATGTCCATGGATGTATCTGGGCATACCCACAGGGGCGGGGACGTACCTTGCATGTAGCCCCAACAAAAACGTATCCAAACGCATATCGTTTTGTACCAGCAGGTCTTTGGGGGAGTATCCGGTAATGTAGCTAAAAATCTAACTACATTAGCCACTTGGGCCAACTACATCAGCCATTTTACTATCACTAACGATATTGACCATCTGACCTTGTCAAACAACATTGGCCATGCTTTGAATTTTGGCACTTCCTACTACATCGGCTCAATCAATGATCTGTACAGTTTCACGCAATAAATATGGCCCCCTATTGATAAAATGACTATAAAAAACTATCTTACATAAAAGCCACCTGTATTTTGACATACTCTACATCTGCTGGACAAATTTTCCCTTTTTTCCCTAATTCCCCACTCAAAATTTAAAATGCAACATATGTGAAAAATCATCACGGTTGAACTTTGAGCTGGTCCCACATTTTGTTTGCCTCGATGTCCTCCAGTCATGGTCTCTCATTTCTTTGAATACATAAGCTTATAGCTCAAAATATTTCAAAATATCAAATTGAAATATCACAAATGAAGGGTTTTGACCTCTATTTATAGCCTCTAAACTAAAAAATTCAAAATGACAAAAAAATATGATTCACATTTCAGAAACTGCCCACAACTTTCCAATCGTCAACCCTATCGACAGATTGAAATAAGCTTTGGTTTCCTGGGAATGAATGGAATTTTATGGTACTAACAGTCTATTTTTTAATTTTTAAAAAAAAATGTTGTAGGCACATCAGACTCGTCCCAAAACCTGTCTACTGGACCTGTTATAACACCTATTCACTTGACCCTACCTAGCACCAATTCTGGATATGATAAACAATATTCATCTGCCAAGTAAGTGAAGGTATACAAGTTTATTTTTTTACTTTCATTTATCTCTTTTATTTCCATCAGTTTTTTTGATTGATAAATGAGGGTTAGGGGTCCCTCACCCATATATTATAAAAACATACTGAGATACAAAAACCAACAAGTTGTCGCAAAAATCCAGAACCAACTGCCCCATTAGAAATCAGACTAAAGAATACAATTGCTATTGAACTCATGGCTCCGAAAACACTCGAAGGTGACTATACAAATATCTATTTTCAAAATTTATTACTACCTTTTATTATTTTGAACTTTGTTTTTTACGAAAAACAATCCCTCGTTGCAATGCGTGACAAGTGATGAACTTTGCAAGGGAATGTATAGACATTAAATTTGCTTTACTAATATTACTTTTGTCTAAGACATGCTGGCACATTAATTTCCCATATTTTGGATTGCGGTGGGTTGGTTTTGAGCTAATGCTGTGAGAGATATGACTACCACTGATCTACCATCTTCATGTCAGACTTGTCATTCTCTGCCTTCCCTTGACCCCTTCCTAAATTGCTTGCTTATGCCAAACTACATCTTCTTGACCGATGTAGTTATATTTTATCTTGATTTGGCGAACTACATCGACATGATTTCTCTGTTTTTGTTCTACTACATTGGCCTGACCAATGTAATTGACTAAAACCAAAACTTCATTTTAGGGGTACCCCTATTTATAGGATGCTTTTGCCCATTTCAAGAAGAAGAAGAACTAATTTTATTGCTCTCACAAATCCCCTTAGGGAAGATAAAGAGGAATAGGTTAAAGGACCTCACTGAAGGAAGCCAAGTTGCAATAAAGGCCTTGGAGATTCAAGAATGGGAGCTACATTGATGAGGTGCACCAAGTCTTTAGATTCCCTAACTATGGTATACTTAGGGTTTATCTATGTATCTTGACTCCATCTACAACCATCTCTCACAAAGTGCTCAAAGTCAATGGGGAGATCAAAGAATATGAGCTATGCTGACGAGGTGCACCAAGTCTTTAGAGTCCCCAGCTGTGGTCTACGTAGGGTTTTTTCTATCTATCTTGACTCCACCTACGACCATCCCTCTCAAAGTGCTCAAAGCCAAGGGAGAGATTAATGTGCCAACAAGTCGACACGAGGTATGTATCTCTTTAACCAAGATCTCCTACTCTTCTCTCTAATTAGAGGTTGCATGTGTAGTTTCCTAATACTAAACCCATCCTAACCCTTAGTTACGATCTAGATTATTTTCTACATTACGCAATAGTGGCCTCTTGCCTACAACTTATGGACTGTGCTACAAACTGTAATGTTTATGTGTTAGATTTAGAATGGTGTTCTACTTTTTTACCTATTTAAAGGCATGTATATGTAGAGACTAATTTCTAGGCTCAATACGAGGTAGGTCCTGTGTCCATTTAATACTTGCATGTCTTTATAGTTAGTTCAGTAGTTATTCAATTAATTCAAATATGCAGGTATTGATTGTTTATATAATAAAAAGTGTCAGACAGTTAAGTGAGTTAAGTTGTAAGTTGAGTCAAGGCTTGGTTAGAGCACGAGTCAAGAGTTAAAGGCAGTTATGCAACTACCCATACAATGCAATAGAATATATAAGACTGAAAATGTAATGGAAAAAGTTCTCTCTCCCAATTTTTGGAATGCAACTTTTGTGTCCATTCTCTCTGGTAGATTTGTATGTTTTCAATGGTGTGAACACAATATATATTAAGTATAAAGGAAATACAAATTTCATGATAGATATGGTCTTCTTCCTCATTATTTGTTATACAATTTGCTGGAATAAGTAGATCACATCTCTGTAATCTTTTCTCTGTATGTACTTCTTTCAAGTTTTAGTGGGCTTTGTATTGCTAGGATTTGAATGGTGAGCTTTGCACCACGTGCATGCAAATAACATTGATAATAGAACTTCAATTTTTTTTAGAATTGAACTTATTCCTTGCACATGACCATCAAACCCCTGTTCCATTTACAGAAGGGGTAATAATCTTCATTTGCTTTCTTAATTGTCTTGGGTTTCTTCAGTGGTCCTCTACATTTATTCCACCAGAGGTTTTTCACATTTTTTCCTTTTCTTTTCTTTTGTGTTCCTTTTGTACTTCAAGGTTAGAAGTGCTTAAAATATAAATAAATCACTTATCATATGAGGAAGATGTACCTCTCAAATGCAAAAGGAAATCATTCATTCCAAAGGATCTTCCCCCACCCGTTGCACCTTTCATCACTATTAACTGGGCAAGACAATAAAAATTACAGAAGGGTTCTAGTGACAAATTCGTGCGAGCAACGGCCGACTAAGATTGTTGTCACTGACATGTTTTCTTAATTATGCCGATAGGTGTTGTACAATGGCGGCTGGGGGGTGGTGGTGGGCTGTAATGTCGGTGATTGCATAACAATTAATGAAAACCTTTAAATTTGATGTCCATTTGACTGTCATAAGGAAGTTTTTCTTAAAATTGCAATATCTTAGGCACATGGTGGAGTTTGGAGCTCATTTTTTTCTCCCTAAAAAGATTTTTTCGAGTCCACCATAGTGGCATAGCTAGATTGAGGCTATCTATCTACAAAAAAATAGCAAAGAAGGTGATGAAATTAGATTGATATCTATCAGTGTTTTTCAAATAAATCTATTTAAGATATCTGTACTAGTTTTTGGACATTGGAAACCTTTAATTGACTACTATTTTATTTCTCTTTCTTTTTCTCTACATATTTATGTTGGAGGCGTCTCTTCCCCACCAGAAGATGTCATCTGTCTATGAGGGTATTTGACACCTACATTTACACCTTTAAAAAAAAAAAAGTTGACACGTACATTCAAAAGATCGCATTAATACTTTGCTCCTTTAGGAGCAATTGCTTGCTTATGCACTCAAGAAGGGTGAAGAAGGGTCCGAAGATTAAGAAGAAAGAGAATGATTGCTACTTAAGTGTTGTGAAATCTAACCCCCTTCTGTTTTACTTTACAGCAATCGAAATAGCAGCCAAAAGATCATAATAATTAGGTAATTCAAAGCAAACTGTATGTGTAGAAACCCAAGTACAGGATTATGTCAGCTAGTTTTGTTTGTGTTCCAACTTGGTATGTACATCTTCTCATACTTCTGAAATAAACGCACATTTCATTTGGGAAGAATAATTGTAAGAATTAACATGTCCCAATTTACAGTAGCAGGGGACCCCCTTTGGGTGGACAAACATTTTCTCCATCTACCCAATTCAGGGAAAGACAGTTTACATAATGATTAGGCCTATTTATGCCTATCAGATGGAAAGTTAGAATTTATCTGCAATTAGAAAGGAGGAATCTGGTTTCAGAGAGAAGGATGCTGTGATCATAGTTGACCATGGTTCTAGACGCCATGGATCCAATTCTATGCTTTGTGAGTTAATTCTATATCTTTTTCCATTCTACAGTGCATATATATATGGGTTGATTACAGAAATATTTTTTTTGGTAATTTGGGGAAATAAACCAAAACAGAAAATTTGAAATTCTGTGACTGGCAACATGAATTATGTTTTTTGATAGGTAAAAAAAGGTGTTACAATGGGTCTCCTACCTCTAAAAACCATGAAAACTCAGAATACGATAGAAATTCAAAAACAAAATTTTTCATATTACATCTTTCCGAATTACAGAGATAAGCAGGACACCTAAACATTCTGTCTATACAGCACAGAGCACTCTCCCAACTTCTACACTATTTGAATTGAAAAAGCAGCACAAATGCATGAAAAGAATGGAAAAGTGGGTTTTTAAAAGTAGATTGCAATAATTCCAACCCCTATGCTGTCAAGAAGATGATATTAGTCCCTGACAAGACTGCCACCTTGTGCCGTCATTGCTTTAAATGAATGCCGTGGTGACATATGTTTCAGGAGCCCTGCATTGGAAAGTCCCTTGGTGTGCCTTAAACCATCTTACTCTCTCTTCCTTCAAAGCCTTTCGGAATAATGATTGCGTGCTTCTGCAAAAGAAACTTAAAACAGGATTTGATCATCAAAATTTATTATTTCCACCCCTTCCTTTTATTTGGGTCAGCACCCACATTCTAGATGGAATGATAACTAATTTAGCTTACCCTCTAAAAGCAAAGTTTGTAGCCCTTCCCAATCACTTATATCTCTACTTGACATAGAGGAAAGTGGGCGTTGGTCAATGCCTGTGTTTGCCAGTGAATCAACTGGTTTATTTTCCCTTCTGAAGCAATGTTGAAAGGACACACCTGAGAAATGATGAAGGAGATTCCTGGCCTCCTGGAGAATGCTGTTAATCCTCCAATTGGGTGTAGAGCTTCTTTTCATTGCATTGATCATAATTTGGGAATCCCCCTCCACAATTAGCATTTCTGCCTTTAGCTTGATGGCTAGCTTCAATCCTTCAACCAGCCCAACTGCTCCCACTTCATTGTTAGTTCCTCTTACAATGGAAATCGGAGAAGCCCCTTTAGAAAGCCCTTTCGAATCTTGGATCAGGCATCCTAGACCGACTCATCCCAGGTTTTTTCTGGAAGGTCCGTCAAAGTTCATTTTCCAGCATCCCTGAGGGTGGGTGGCTGGGGGCGGTATGAGAGGAGAAGGGGAAGGCGGGGAAGCCCACTTAATTCCTTCTCCTGTTCTTATTTTCTTCCTAATTCCATTAATGAAAATATGTTTTTTTTTGGACAGAAAGTTCAAGGAAGAAAAAATATAAATGTGGAAATTTCTGTTTCATGCAGAATAAAATGAAGAAAAACATAATGAACAACTGCCAAAATAGTTTTTAACCCAAAAAAAAGAAGAAAAGCATTAAGAACTAGTTCAATGAAGGTTACATTTGATGTTAAAATAAAGTATAATCACTGCATGATCCCATAACTGTTTTTCGGTCGCAAAAGCGAATAAACATCCAAATTTAATAATCACTGTCAAACTTTTTATCTCTAAAACTATCAAATTGAAATGGGCTGCTATTTGCAGACCCAGATCAAAATGCAAAACCACCAGTTCAGCATCATCATGGATTTTTTTAGGGTCCCACACGATCTTTCTATCAGTGCTTTTTCCATCACCTTATTAACCCCTTCCAGAGGAGCTCATGTTGCTTTGCCAAAAGTTGCAACTGGTCAAGTAGGAGTGTTTTGTGTTGCTGTCCAAAGGAAATCAATTTGGGCCGATACCTTGAACTGCTTATCTTTTAAGTTTTGGATGCAGCAGGAGGCATCACATTCAACTGCATTTCCACGACCTGTCTTTTCCAGACAATATTTGGTGTGACAACACTTTCCAAAGTCTCCTGTCCGACCCATAATTTCAATAAAGTTTTGTTGATTGTCAATGCTCGATGCAAAGTGCTGGTAGCTATTCACCAGATACCGATTGCTGGCCATCATGTGTTGGTTCTTATGGGATAGATTTACACTGCAGTCTTCCAAAACTTTGGAAGGGGGTGGGGAAGGTGGCATAGAACCACGCTTCTGATTCAATTCTTTCATAGTCGTGTCTATAGAAGGGAGGAAAGTCTCCAGGATTTTGTTACCCCTTGTCGGCCTTAGAAGCACAATTAGAGTCGGCTAAATCCATTCTGGGCCCAACATAAGGATTTTCCTAATAATTTGAAGGAGCTTGCAACCCTAATGTAAAGTCAATGTTTTTATTTGGGTTCTTTCTGGCTTATATGGGAGAGCAGAGGAGCTGCTTGAAAGACGGACAATAAATGTGCTTGAAGCCAGCTGGCATTCTGAGGGCTTAAGGTTTTTCTATTAGGGCACATAATACCCAGCTCCTCAATGCTTTGAACCTGTACAGAGCTTTGGCAGTAGGAGGCGGCATATATGCTCTACTTGGGCAACCAAATGTTTAATTACTCGTTGATAACTAAAGATTAGAGTTTGATTCCTCCAAATTTTCAAATCCATTGGGCTGTTGAATATCTAAACTGACCTGACGCCTGCTGACTTTCTCGTACTTTATGTCATGGTTCAAGAGCTCCAACATTGGATAGTGTTCTCCCACTTCAAGCTTCATAGTGCCATCTTCTTGGGACTCCTTTTGAGTACGTTCTATTACCTTCAACTGAAGACGTTGTTTAAAAGGCTGCATTTTTCATTATCTACACATCCTTCTCTATTTTTTACAGTCCTTTTTTCACAGAGTAGCAATTACATTTTGAAATACTTGAGCCTTGATTTATATTAATTTCCTTGAGCCGAGAGCTTCTTCTTAATGCCATGAGAGAAGATAGAAATCAATGAGTGTTAGGTATGCTCTACTGCAACCTCCTTAAAAACCTGACTTGTCAATCGAATCCTTAAATCCTCACAAGATTTAGAAATTGCTTCATCATTTTAATTGTTGACTTTGTTCGTGTGATAGTTAATGATAGATAATGGATTGAAATTAACCGTGTGTGCAGAACCACCTTAAGCTGAACCACAACCACATTGTCTTTGAACACATACAACTCATCGTTTTTGGGGTCTATGGGAATGCCATTCACCATGACCCTGGTTAATTCTGTACTTGCCCTTTTTACTCTTACTCTTATTTTTTCTCATAATGTGTTGTATACTAGGCTGTAATTTCTAGCGAAGCAAATTGACTTTTCTTTGTTTCATGCAGTATGAGTTTCTGGAGCATGGCAAGGTTGCTTGGAAACAATAGGAAAAAATGGCCGTCCAAAGGTTGCATGATTTAAACCCTTGATTAAATCCTGAAATGTACGTCTTCACCTTGCTGTTTTTCCAAGTGGCCAGGTTATTTAAACAACTATTCAATGATGTAATGGTAAAAGCTTGAACATCTGGATACAACTAAGAAGGTGGAGTAAAATCAAGCAGTAAACCAGACAAGGGTTTTCACCATTGTGATGGTTAATGTGATGGTTAAAATCTAGATGTGCCAACATACAAGAAGAGGAACCTAAGAATTAATGGAAGTAACCTAAGGATAATGGAATTAACCTATGGTTAAATAGAAAATATAGAAAAGGGTGTAGGTCCTGTTGGCCATTTTTTGGCCACATACCAAGCTTGTGCCTAGATGAATAAGCTGAGCAGAATTCTAAAGCTTGAAGGTCAAACAACAGTTTTGTGAACAAGTCTGGAAGGGCTTACAAACCTTGGAAAAACTAAGTACAAAGCCTTTTGGGCTAAGTCTTCACTTTGGAATTCTTTCGCCCTTTTCATTGCTAAGATAGTTTCTTTCAGGACATTTTTTTTGGGCTAAGTGTTAAATTCTTTCGGACAAGTTGTCCGAGACAAAGTTTCCGAAGGGATAATTCTTTCGGACAAAATGTCCAAAGCAAAAGACAAAGATTGAATTCTTTCGGGGAAATTGTTCTGCAACAATTTCCCCGAAGACCTATTCCTTTTTGGAGATTTGTTTCGGGTCTTTTGGGCTAAGTATCGAGAATTGTTTTGGACAATTTGTCTGAAACAAAAGGTCCGAAGGATTTTTTCTCTCGGAAAGTGTACCAAGCAAAAGTTCCGAAGGATATCTTTTTCATAGCGAAGTGGCCAAGACAATTTTCCCGAAGGGATTTTCTCGGGAAAATGGTCCGATACAAAAAACCCGATGGCACTTACAAAATTCCGAAAAGCACGGAGTGAAGTCCCAAAGAAATTGCCCACAGGAAAATAGGTTGCGGAAAATTGTCTAAGGAAAGAATTCTGAAGAAATTCCTTGGGAAGATTTTCCGTCGGGAAAAAGTGCCGAATCAAAAAACTCAAAGGACCATTTCCCAAATGTTGAAGGGCACTTTTCTCGACAAAAGGGACCTTTTTAGGTTCCGAAGGGCTTTTTCAAGAATACTGAGAGATACTTTCCTTTTGGAAAGGTACTTTTCAAAAATGTCGAAGGGTATTTTTCTTTTGGGAAGGGCACTTCTTGAGGAAAACAAGGCACTTCTCAAAACCCGAAGGGTCCTTCCCTTTCGGGGAGGATGTTTTCAAGATTTCCGAGGGGACATTTCAAAAAACCCGAAGGAAATTGGCCGAAGGAAAAAAAACTCATGGGAAAGTACCTAAAAGGATTAATGAGGTTCGCGCTAGTGTCAAAGTTCAAGCTCAGCAAATAGCCGTTGGGATTCAAATATCCCATGACGGGTTCGCAAATGTCAAAATCTGAACCCCTGCAAATCACTGTTTGGATTTGAAAACCCAGAGACGTTTGCGTAGACGTCAAAGATGGGTCTCATAAAATAGGCCTTTTTATACCTAATAAAGATCAAAAGAAGCTACGCAATCTATGAACTTACATTGACATAAATGGATACAGGAAAACCAATGTCCTTAGATTGGTTTTCCATCTATAGGAAAGATCTGGTCCAGGTTTCAAAGCAGGAGCTGGTAGGTGCAATTAATGGAGAGGCCCTCGTCCTTTGAGATGGCCATCATCTTTGACAAACAACTGCTCAATGTAGAAGTAGCATGGCTCGGTCTAGATTCAAAGATATGGGGATTTCGTCTTTATACATGCAAGACATGCAAAGTGAAGGAGCACGCCAAGTTTTTAATGCAAAGATCAAATCATTCACACTTGGCAGAGACATGCAGCTATCTTCGACATGGCTCTCTTAGCTCCAAAAAGGGAGGCTTGAATGCACGAGGGGCTCGAGGAGATTTGCAGTGATCTTGGACGGTTTATCTCATGGTCAAGGTAGTTGCATGCTTTGAATGCAAAAGAGCTCAAGGACAACAGTGGTGGTTGTAGCCATTTATGACCCCCCTCTCCATTTTCTCACGCAAGCCCCTTCTTCTCTCATCCCGTTCTGCTATATATGGAGGCATTTGAATCTAAAAAAGGGATCCCTCGATTGGTGATGGAGTGACTCTGTCAAAATTGCCTTGTAAACACTCGCTTGAAGCAATAAGATAAACTATCTGATTCTAGTTTGGAGTGAAGTGTGCATTATTGGGGTTTTAACTTGCAGAATGTATGTCTCTTTTCATCATCTGTGAATCCTCCACGCACTTTTCTTCAATTCTTTTGGTCCTTTGCAGGTTGTGTGAAGTGTTAGACATTGGTGCCTTCTTGAAGTGTCACAAGTTTATAGTATCTCATAGAGACCTATTTCTTTTTGTCTTTCAAATTGCAGGGTTTCCCTTCAACCTCCATACAAAATACTTATGCTTATGGTCTTGGGATAGGATCAGATTAGTCTGTGTCTTGATTAAATTCATTAGTAGTCATTAAGGCTTCCAGGCTGAAAGTGGATCATTCCATATTTGGTGCATCACCATCCTTAGCTTAGATTTCCCTTTCATGTTATCCTTCTCTCCCTTTTCCTTAGTCAACAGTGGATTCTAGTGTGGGAAACAAGCCAAAGTGAAGCATCTGAGGAGCTAGCCTCATTAAAAAGCCTAGAGGTTTAACCTCACTATAGGATACCCACAATCTGAGGTGGTTCCAATATTGTAGTTGGGAGTGAGAGAGCCTGAAAAGCTCTCCCACAAGGGTGCAATTCTAGCCTACAACAGGTCCAACCAAGCACAATATATTTTCATGACTTTCTAATCCCCACATGAAAAAATAATATGATGCAATAAAAAAATGGAAATGCTAATGCAAATCTAACATGAGATGACACAATTAATGATCCCTAAACCTTCAATGATGTGATGATAACAATAGAGAAATATATAAAGTAAATACACTCTACATAGTAGGGCCCTTCAAAGAAAGTAAGGTGTAGCCTCTAACTAGATTCCCCGAATTCCAAGGATGTGGTGTAGTAAGAAGCTTGGAGGTGGAGATGACACTGAATGGATGGCAAGCAACTCTTCGACCAAACCCTTAAGTAAACAAAGCGGAATGCATGAGGCAAATGACGTAGTAGTTGAGAGAGGTATGCAATAGCAACATACAATTCCTAAATATGATTGTTGAATGCGATCCAAAAGCTTTGTTGGTGTAGCTGAAAGTAGGTTTAGGTGTGCAGTGATAGGTAGTAGACCGAGCAATAGTGAGAGTAGATAATGTCATGTAGTAGATAAATTTCATGTCATATCCAATGATTTCCAATCTTTCCTTATATATGGCACCTTAATGTTAGGAGGAATGGATTACCGTGTTATATATCCTAAAACCATAGGAGTCGAATATGCGAAAATCAAAGACACTAGCCATTAAACTCACCTTGAGACCCAAGAGAGAAGTCTACCTGTTTGGTTCTGCAGTTTTTTGGTAATAGTCAGGGCATTGTAATTTGCCATGGTGTGGTTTTCCTCAAATTTCATAGTGATGTTGTGGATTGTTGTCTCTTGAGAACCAAGATGTCTTAATAAAGGAAATGGGGCACATAATGCGTCACAAGTGTGGGGTTTTGTGTGTGGGACACATACTCTAGCATATGGGCCTCGTATCAACACCAAGTACTAGTCATAATTCATAAAAGCCTTGTGCAAGAACGATAGAGACAAATTCCTAGGAATAGTGGTATTGCATGATATGTAAGTGTCATCACAGGGTTACATTTTTCCCCTGAGGTATGAGCAAATGTTTTTTGTGGAAGAAGGCTGTGATGTATATAAAATGCTTACCTATATCTCTATGAGGGGATAGGATGGAGAATTATACTTGTACTTACATGTGATGTTCAATTGATGATGGATGTGGTGGCTGCTCTTGGTATGTGTACAAGGTCCATGCTTTAGCTTCAACTTTAACTCCAAATATAGATATCACTTGAGAAGGGGTCAAGGCTAGGGAGCAAGTGGTTGAGAATCCCATTGACTAAAGCGGTTGTCTTGGAGTTTTGAGTTTAGGGAATGAGGAAAATTTGAAAAGACACAAAGTGAGAAAGCAAACTTTGGGATTGGTCATCAACAGGAAAAAGCACAGGGCTCTAGACGCTTCAAACCTCATTGAGCTAGGAGATAGCCAATAAAGAATTAGAATATAACGACACAGAGGAAGCTTCAAATTCAAGGGCATCCAACAACATGCCCATAATAACATGGTATTCCGATGCGTTATTTGTTTTGTGCGGTAAATAGTCATCGGTTATCATGATTTCGTTGCCTCTAGCATCACTGATAGTTTGAGCCATTATTGCCCCAACTCCCTCCATCATTATGGATCAACACGGAGTTGCCAGTGGTACACGGAGGTTGACGGGACACCCCGATGGGCCGAGGAAGAGTTGCAATCCAAGCTATTGCTACGGGTCTCAGATTCCCTAACTGCTCCATTGGTATGGATCAACATTGAATGACGGTACATAGAAGCCGACATAATACCATGAGGGGGCAGGGAAAAGCTATCTTAGATGTAGGGAAAGTACTTTCAACTGTCACAAGACTCACAAAACAGATAGAATGCTAAGACCATGATTGTCACATGAGTGAAAAAATGGACCAAGGGATCTAGTAAGAAGGGAAGGTCAAAAAACGTGGGGACACAAGTAAATGATAATAGACTAGAACAAGGTGGATGCCTTTGAGCACTAAGAACGAACAAACTAATGTCTTTCAAGAAGCAAGGTAACAAAGTCAATGACTGAATGATAAGTGCAAGAAAGCACAATATCACACAACTTGGTGGGACCCACACCCATGAGGTATTTAATGGCATGGAAGCATTGGGGATATCGAAGAATAGGCTCCACTGAGGTGAAGACAAGGGACAATGGTAGAGGTGACATGGCCTCGGATGCCCTTGAGCCTACGATGACGATGCAGGGTAGAGAAGTTAGCTATGGGAAACCCAAAAAGGCCAAATGAGGCAAGATTCTAAGGGATTGATGTGGTAGTGGCATGACAATTGGTAAAGAAACCCATAAAGGCACGAGCCAAGCCTAGCAAGAGGTAAGACCCAAGGAAATGGGTAGCCTGACTCGAATAGTGCAGAAAATAGGCAACCCTAGCTCGAAAAGCAAGGGATTGAGTGGGGGCTCAACACAAAAACAAGGTGAAATCAACCCCACCATTGCATTCAACACATGACAAAACCTTTAGGGTTGAAGTTTTGTGGCGAATGGAGTGATGAGTTAGATTGAAATTGCCAAGACCCATAGTGGAGTTAGAGGAGTGCATAAATAAAATGTAAAGTGTTGAACCCTCATTTGCTTTTTATATTGTGCACAATTTTCATGGATTTGATGTGTATCACATTTTGAATTATCAGTGCATGTGTTTGCATACTTTTAATGAACCCACATGAGCATATGCACAAATCTGCTTGGGGTGGCATGGCATGAAGGGGAGGAATCCTTACTACCATTGAATATGGGGCTCCCATGGCTTGGAGGTGGGCCCTTAGATGTACAATGTCTTTAGTCAGAATTTGTTATCTAGGTTCTTGATTGGTTCTCCCACAAATGTAACAAGGTGATAGGCACTGTTTCCCATACTTAGCAATAATGAAGGGCCAAACCATTTAGGTGCAAATTGTCCCTTATCGTAATTCTTATCGAAGACTAACACCATGTCACCAACCTTGAATGTGTTGGAGAAAATAGACATTGCATTCCTTTCTTCAAAATACTTGGGAGTGGAAGAAGTTCATTGTCGAGTTCCTCATGGCTCACTTATATTGCACAGTGAGGTTCAACATTAGGCAGGTCAGGGGTGGAAACCAAGGAAAATTTGTATGCGAATAGGAAATGAGATGGAGGGCGCTTTTTCTTAGCAGTTTTTATTAAGCTCTTATTGCCTTCCTCTTATTAGAGTGATGCCAAGTATCAAGTTGGATGAAACTACATTCGAGTTGGCATTCAATAGTAGTAGTCTCTTCACGAGAAACATTTACTGTTCCAACTAGTACTTTGGATTCCCTAGTTGATTTAGACCCAAATGGGGAAACATCCCAATGAGCGATGGTAAGATCGTCAAAGAGATTCCACACAAAGGTAGAGCTGAATGTAATATCCCCAAGAAGGAGATCGCTGAATTCAAGGAGAGGTGCTGCCATTTCACATGAAGAAATTGCTGCCAAGGAGCGCTGCCATTTAATACAGCAGTCATTAAACGGATATGAACGGAAATGTCAAATGGAATTGTTGTTGGAAGTGTCAAACGGAATTGTTGACGGAAATTTCGACAAAAATGTCAACGGTCACATCTTTTGGTGAAGAGGTGCCTCTTGGATGAGATGCCTCCTTTGAGAGAAGTTTTTAAAGGCTATATAAGGGAGAAGAGATGTGGAAGTATTACAAGCATCCAATTATGAATTCAATCATCTAACTCATATAAGCGTCATGCTATACAACCACTCTCAAGGACGAAAACCCTTGTGATTATAACAGCGCAAGGACGAAACCCCTTGTGATTATAACAGCCCAAGGACGAAACCCCTTGTGGACTTATATTTTATTTAATTTATTATTTTGAATGCAATATTTATATTTATAAAAAAAATCAAATTTTCGAGAAAACCAAATTAATGTAAAATATTTTGATTTGGAATATTATAGTAGTATCAGAGCTGTTTTTCTTGCCAACCTGTGAACCATGGGATCACTACATAAGGAAATTATGGATAGTTTCAAGTCGTACAACACCCTTTCAGTAGAGATTCGAAAAGAAATCTCTTTTTCAGACTATTTGGATTTAAAAGAGTCATGGAATGGAAATAGGCACAATGAGGAAGACAAGTTTGTGAATCATAGTTATGGCAGTACTGAATATGACGAGAAATTCAATTTTCAAGAGGTCCTAGAAGAAAGGAAGATGACAAATTCCAAGATTGACTTCCTTATCCAGGAGCAAACGAATGAGGCATCCAATGTTGAACCAAGGGAATGCCCAAACATACTTATCCAAGAAGAAGTTGATATTTATGGAGACTTGTCTATTGGTAAGAATGACAAAAACTTTGGATATTAGAGATGCACACGAGTTTTCTATCCAAAACACTAATGTTGATGTTGATATGTGTTGTCTACGTCAGAGTGAAGATAAACTTTAGTGTGTGCAAGAGAGAGGTCTTGAGGATTGTTCCTCAAACACAGGATCTAAGTTTAATAAACCAATTGATTGTCTAATTAATGCACACGATCAACAAGATATCATGGGCTACGGTCTTAAAAATGAACAAGATGGAGAGCCAACCAAAATAATTGATAGAATATGGAAAAAATGTCCACCGGATAACCTTGATGCCTTGGAAGATGAACAATCATTAAATGCACCTCACTTGTTGAAGGATATCGAAGAGATTTCTAGTGATATTATGGATAACAAACAAGACTCTACATGTGCACCTTTTTTTTTAGATTTGCTTGGCGATCTTGGAGTAATAGGAAATTCACATGTTAAACATGGAGAGTCCTTGGAGGTGTGCTTAAAACATTCAGAAATCAATAAGGCGATCAAGCTGTAACTGTTAATCTTGGAAATGCTGTACTTGAGGGCTGTGACTTAGAGATAAATTACACACAACCATCCACAACAAAAAATGAACAAGAAGCTGATTCCATGTCTGCTTCTTCGGTAGGAGGGGCTCAAGTGATATTGGAAGAAATAAACTATGATGATGGGCTATTAAAGGATGTTGATAAATGGCATTCCAAGGATGTGGTGAACCTAACAACCGGACGAAAAAGTCCAAATTTGTTCATATTAAATATAAGGGTTGTGGATACATACATCAAGCTATTAGAGGATGTAGGTCCCCAAACGTGGATTTTTAAGGAGCTTGAAGTTATCCATAATTCAAACTTCATATTCCCAGAGTTACAATCTCGTGAGTCTCAACAGTGTGAACTTGGCTTTGCATCTAAAATGGTTAAACCTTCGTTAGTGTATAGGGAAGAAGACATTCTTCATGGGAAGTTTGTATTCAAAACATGGGATCCAAACTTGATATTAGAAAGTTTAAATTTCGTAAAATCACAAAATATGCGAGTTGACATAGTGACCCAATCATTGACCTATGAATTGTCAAATGTCCAACATAAACCATGGTTTGGTGGTCTTTACATTGTTGAAAACATTCTATTTTCTATTTTAGAGGAAAGGAAAAGGCCCTTGTTGAGAGACTCCATTGTACATTTGCCACTTAAACATAATTATATGCTGGAGCATTATTGTACAACAAACTTAATTAGCATGAAGAATTTCAAACAGAGCCTTGAAAATCCAAAATGTGTAGTAGATGATCATCTGATCAAAGTTTGGCATCACGAAATAAATAAAATTCCTAATACAGAGGCCTACATCATAAATTGTGATAATATATTAGGGTTTTCACCGGTAAAGTCCAACATACCGTGAGAAATGTATGCTTCACTATTCTTGGATGTTCTTCAAGAGATTTCGTATCAAACAAACGTGGCTCCATTAAATAGCATAATTTGTGCGTCTGGAACCTGCTTTTCTAAAATCCAAATATATGGTTTGAGCGAAAAGTTATTGCTCTTAGCATTTAAATTTGTCAAAACATTTCAGGCCATAGAGGGAAGTTTTGATTTTGTAAGAGAGAATAGAGAAAGGAGTTATAAAAATGCTAGTATGGAATAAAAAACACACAATATTTGAGAAAACTACCCAACATTGATAACCAATTTTCATGCCTCCTTTCATTGTTTCTTCTAGGCATGATAACATTTCTCTCATATTTGTTTAGGTTCATCAATATCATCGGTCTTTGCCATGGTAAACTATCAGAGGCAAATGTTGATAAAATTATAGATTCGTTTGAAGATACATTTGTATCAACATTACTTGCACAAGTTCTGGTCGGTAATCAAAAGCTAGATCTTCCACACAGAGCCCGACAAGTAAAGAACAAAGTTATCAAGAACAAGTTTGATATGAATACTTCTGTTCAATTATTTTCCAACTAGATCTATTTTCCACGAGAGCACATGTTATGGTAAACCTGTTTGGTATATTGTTCACAAGCCATTGTACAAAGAGCAACTAGGATATTCTGTTTGGTGTTCCCCTACAGTCTATCATAGTCATGTGGGATTTCATTTCACTATTAAATCTTCCAAGCATAGCTCACTATATTTACCAGAGAGAATAGATTCATTTCCCCTGAGTTCAGAGATGTAACTGTATTCCAGCGAAATTGAATTAGTTGTGAAGTCTGGTATATCATGGCTGCAAAAGGATTATCAATTTGATAATTTTAATGAAGCCGAGTTATTTGCAGAAGACTCTACAGATATAATATGTGTTGTTGAATGTGCAGAAATTTCTTTATACATTTATACTTTTCTATGATTTTGAACAAGAGAAAATCATGGATCATCGTCAAGCCATTGAAGGATCTATGTTTGCATTCCACATAAATTCTACATGTACTTGGTACTCTATCATAAGGAATGTCTTAAAGGTTTTGCGTAAGATAAAGTACATGTCTGTTGGAAATGTTTGTATCCACCTTTCGATTGACAAGAGCTATTCATATGTTTTTTGCTATCCTTCATTGTTGAGTGAAAACAAGAAACCTAAAGATTTCAGAGTGTTGGTTCTTTGTAAAATTGTCTCATGGAAAACGTATACAAACTTCTCTGACATTTTGGTGGTTTCCAATGAGACTGAGGTTGTCAGACGGTATTTGCTCGTATGGAGTTCATATGATCCTTCTACTTCTAGATTGTCAATAGAAGATGCAACGTGGGGAGGAGCCTTACTTCTTGAACATTCCAATTTGCAATTGCTTGAGGACAAGCAATTTTTGAGGCAGGGAGGTCTGTAATATCCCCAAGAAGGAGATCGCTGAATTCAAGGAGAGGCACTGCCATTTCACATGAAGAAATCGTTGCCAAGGAGAAATCACTACCAAGGAGCAATGCTGCCATTTAATACAATAGTCATTAAACGGATATGAATGGAAATGTCAAACGGAATTATTGTTAGAAGTGAACGGAAGTGTCAAATGGAATTGTTGCCATAAGTGAATGGAAACGTCAACGGAAATATTAACAGAAATGTCGATGGAAATGTCAATGGTCACGTCTTTTGGTGAAGAGGTGCCTCTTGGATAGGATGCCTCTTTTGTGAGAAGTTTTTAAAGGCTTTATAAGGGAGAAGAGATGTGTAAGTATTACAAGCATCCAATTATGAATTCAATCATCTAACTCGTATAAGCATCATGCTATACAACCACTCTCAAGGATGAAAACCCTTGTGATTATAACAACCCAAGGACGAAACCCCTTGTGGACTTATATTTTATTTAATTTATTATTTTAAATGCACTATTTATATTTATAAAAAAAATAGGTTTTCCGAGAAAACCAAATTAATGTAAAATATTCTGATTTGGAATATAACACTGAACTAGTGGATGTGAAGGTGGTTAAGGCGTCCTTGTACTTGCTAGATCAATAAGAACAAGTAGAGGCATTGAGCACCTCTTTGTATTTGTTGGCTGTGAACTTAATGCCTTTCACATGATTGGCTGGAATTGGGGTTTCTTGGGTGGAAGCAGTGGGGATCAATGAGGTAGTTTTATCATTCAATTTAACTTAGGCCTAAGCCCAAGGATTGGGATCTGCTGAAACAAAAAGAACCTTTCCTTCATGCTTGAATTGAATATTTCAATAATCAATGGAGGGGACATTTCTCATGGAGTTTTTCCATGGTTGATTGAGGATGAGGTTGTAAAAGAGATCTATGCATAACACACAAAATTTAGCCTTGATGTTTTTGGGCCCAAACTTGATGTCAATTATGATGTTACCAATACGTTGAATTGAGTTGTTATTGAAATCAAAACAATTATAGTCAGTCATATAACTTACTATGTGATTGCCACCAATGCTCTTGAACATCTTGATAGGATTGATGTTCATCATGGCTCCTTGATCAACAACACAATGCTTAATGTTGCAATGGCATATCCATGTCTTCATGTACAAGGGAAAACATGATTGACGAGTGAGAATAATGTCATTGGGGAGCATTGAAGGATCAAATCTCAAGATGGGACTTTCGGTAGAAACCCGAGAGGTGTGCAAAGCTTTTGGAATGTTTGGGGGAATTGTGTCTTTGGCAAGGGCAAGCTCTTTGAGGATTAGAGCTCTTTGATTTGGACAAAGACGTAAGAAGTGTTGTAGGGAGATTCCAGCGGATAGGGATTGCAATTCCTCAATGACGGAATATTAATGTAGCCGGGCATGTGCTGGAATATTCCATCTAAAGTCAACATGGACTTTGGGGTTAGCTGCCCTCAAGGATTGTGTAGTCAATTTTGCTCCACTAGCATCTCTAGGAGGGTTGGTAGACAATCTAACAGAGTAGCGATATTTATCTCATAGTTTTTTGCATCAAATAATCTAGTAAGCTTAATATCGCTATGGTTTGAATCATCACTGGAAGAGCCGAAAGAGGAATTAGAATCTAAGGATGAGGAATATCGAGAATGTGATTGCTTCTTATTTCTATTTCCTTTCTTCTTCTTTTCAGTTTTATTATGATCAAGAAAAGGCTCTTTTGAAGACATCTAACTTGTGGTTGGGTGGGGCAAGTGGAGGGTCTTCAAAGTCTTTACTTTCCTTAGAAAGTTTGGCATCATGGTGCTTATTGGATAAACACTCATCTGTGGAGTGACCCTTGGCATGGTGGAAAGCGCATGATTTCGAAGGATCATAACTCAATTTATCATCTTTCTTCCTTTAGTTTCTTTCTTATTGATGGTATTGATTTCATGAGAGTTCTTATCCTTATTTTTCTCGTGGGAGAATTAGACCCTCCTTCACTAGTTGCATTTTGGTTGTGACTGTAGTGTCCAGGAGAATAATACTACTTCGGATTTCAAATGCTTCTAACTTAAGACATTCATTTAAGTCTTCCTCACAAGAAACAAGGCCATGCTTAAGGATGCCAGGGTGGACTTCACGTCTTAGTGTGTGAGTAAACATGTCAAAGAATTGGGTGTCATTGAATTTGGTTGTATAGGAGTGGATAGTGAGACAAAGATGATGGACAAACTCAAAGTTAGATTCATTCTTACCTTGTTTCATGTTAGTGTGGGATTGGATACCCAAGTTGCATGGCCTAGAAACATCAAAGAAAGGCACAAAAATCTCAATGAGTGCTTCAAAACCATCTAGAGAATCAATGGGAGGATTTTCGAACCATTGAAATAATTTCCCTTGCAAAGAGCTTATCATCATGCTCCCAATCCGTACATGCCATCATGAAAGCATAGATATGTTCTGACAAAATTTCAGAAGGCATTCCATTGAATTTCAAGATCTTAGGGAGTGGAGTAGGCATGGGATGAGCTCTGCTTTAGCGAAAATACTCCAAGGGTTGACCCATTGCGGGGTGGTGTCTGCCTATAGCCTGAGAAGCATACCCTTCACCACTTTCTTAGAGAGAGTTGTTTATCATCAAACCTTGCAGCTATGTGCTCAACAAGTTTGTCTTTGCAAGGAAGGTGCCTATTAGGGAAATCCTTATGCTCAAAATGATGAGGGGGTTCATCCCTATACTCTTTATGATGCCTAGGGGGACTCTCTTTGTAGTCTCTAAAAATTGGACTCTTATGATCCCCAAGCTCTTCAAAAGGAGGATGCCCTTTATGATAAGGGTCTTTGTACTTACTATGCTCATAATGATAATTATATTCTTCTGCTGAGATGGAGACATTCGTCAAAAGAGTAGAAGGGGTAGGACTCCGTTAATTACGATCATGACTGCTATCAAAATGCTCTCCAATCTCAAAAGTCATAGAACATTCTCTTTGGGGTGAGGGTCTCCTTAGGGTCCTAGGAAGGGAAAATTTCCTATGCCTATGAGGGGAGTGATCCCTATGAGACATTGCGCAACGGCTAGGAGTTGGGCAAGAGATTTTGGCTTGAAAGGGTGCTGGATTTATCACCAATAGGGGAAGGTCTATGCTCTTTCCTACTATGCCCAGACAATTGATGATTGAGATAAAGTATGGTCTCTTGCATAGGAGCTAAGAAATCTTGCTAATCAAGGCTCTTTCCTCGTCATTTCCTTTCTCTAGAGGTTGGTTCCTTTTAGGTAGATGAGGAGGCAGCAAGGCTGACTCAAATGGAGGAGGATCAACTAGCTCATGACGGGGTGAGGGAGGAGGGAAGTGCTCAGGGGCATAGTTTAAAAACTCGTACTCGACAATTACTCAACAACCCAAAATGTTGACCCATACTCGAGACTTGACAATTACTAGACAACTTTATCGATACTTAAAAAATATATAAATTCATAAAATAAATTGAAATAGAAAAAACGAAACAAATGTAGAGAAATGAATATAGAGGACACATAACTTAGTCATAAGCATGTTCTTTATTAGTTTTTGACCAAATAAGAGTACAATGCTCTATTTTAAACAAAAAGAAAAGTACAATGCTCATAGACTAGTCATCAATGCACGGTGCACCATAAAATCATCAATGCCTCTGCTGTGCCCTAAAAGTGGAAGGTAAAGATTCCTCCTCTGGAACATCATCTGCAAACATATCGTCCAGATTCTCACCAACACCTCCCAATGCCTCTACTTCCCTTGCCGCTATCGCTTCTTCTACTTCCCTCTCCAAATTTTGTGACCTCGTCAGTAAACATGGGCTCCTGCTGTGCATCCTCAAACTCAACAATCCAGTCTGCATATAAATCAATATCATCCAAGTCAATTGCTTTGTGACTATCTTGCACTTCCACTCGTCTCACACGAAGACGAATATTGTACCGCACAAAAGACAAGGTCATTAAGGCGTTGTGATGTCAACCTATTGTGCTTCTTTGTGTGAATGGCTTCAAACATGCTTAAATTTCATTTGAAGTGCTTCATGGCTGGTACAAAATGAGGATGGCTAACTTCTGAAGTTTTGGTGTTTTTGCACCATAATATTCTTGTTGACCAAATTTGATCTTTAGTCAAATTGGGTCATCCCCTACATATTGAAACTTTTCAAAGGTTCCCATATGTCTAATAGGGTCTCATGTGTGTTTAAACATCTCACTTATCCTTGTTGTAATCTTGGTGTAAGCCTAGCTTCCTTGTGCTTGCCTAGTCAACCAAAGTCAAATCTGGTCAAATATGGTCAAAGGCTCAAATTATTCTAGAAATGTCCTAATAGGGTCATTGAAATGTTTTAAGGTGTTCCTAAGTCATAAATTAGTCCTTTGCCATGCTTCATATGCAAAAATTGCCATTTGATCACATTTTTGGCTCATTAAATGACTTGTACAGATTTGTCAAAGAAGCATATTTATCACCAAGCAAGTTTCTAATGTGGATGAGGTCAGAAGATGTCAGGAAGTGGTCAGACACAATCAAAAAATAGTTTCATGCACAAAAATAGGGAGTTTCCCTTAAAAATAGGCCCTTAATGGCACTTGTACAGATTTGGTGAGCTCACTTTCAGGTGAAAACGTGGGCAAAGCGTCTCTTGAGCTCCCTAAGGTCTTCCCTATGTTTGGTGTGCAGAGATTTAATCAGATAAATCAAATTTTGCTTCTGCTCCTTCTTTCTTGCCTTCACAAGCCAAGAAGAGTCAACTTTGGATGCTTGGTATAGTTCGTACAGATGGATTTGGAGAGTGCTCTTGGGAGTTGAAAGGGGTCTTAGTTTGCTTCAAATCCATGGAAAGAAGTTTGAGTTTCATGGCTCGTCCTCTATGAATCATTGTTAAGAAACTAGGCAGCTTTTTATGCTCTTGCATCTACGAGGGGTCCTTGTTTGAGCTTGTTTCAGAATATTTTGCTTTGATTTGACAGGGTAGTTGTTTTTAGGTGTTTCTCAAGGTTGTCTAAGACCTCTCCACAATTTGTTCATTGTCTTTTGGATTTTGGAGGTCTCAAGGATTCAAGGAGCCTCTTCTAGACTTATTTGTGCTTGCAAACTGGTTCCTTTTACACCTATAGGTGTCTTCAGGATTGAGAGATGTTTTGATGCTGTTTCAATATGTTTCTTGATAAAGGTCATACGTTTGAGTATGGAATAACACATTTGAGTGGTTTGGAGGCCTTTTTCCTTGCATATTCTTGCTCCTTCCATGTCTCTGTCTGCATAACACAGTTCAAGACACTCACCTACAGGGCTTGATGATGTCATGTTGATGTTTGGAGAGATGTACTTGTACTCCAATTGCTTAACATTGCCTAAGATGCATTAACATGCCTAAGAGAGCCTCTTTTAGGCTTGTTTTGGTTGCTTATCACCCTCACTGCCTTACACTCAAAAGTATACACCTACAGGTGTCATTTGCAGAGTTTTAGAGGTGTTGTACGGAGGGATAGTTGACAGGTCTTGATCTTCATGAAGAGTGTAAGGTCATATGTTAACATGGTAAACATGTTTAAGACTCTTGGTAGCACACTAGGTGTTGAGGGAATGTTCCAAATAGAAGAATATGAGTTTTGGAACTTTTCCCTGAAGTGAGAAAACAGATAGCTTTTACCTTTTTGTGATTTGATTTGGAAATCCAAGAGTGGGTTTGGGGGAGGTTTAAAATTTGAGCTTTTGATAGTCCTACCATAGGGCTAGCCACTTGCAAGAGAAGGGGATTGGAAAATTAAAGGAACCTAGTGTTTGAGGCTCTCAAGTCATGCTTTTACACATTGAAATTGTTCATTGTCATCTACAGGTTTCCAAGCCTAAGAGACTCCTAAGACCAAAAGTACAACTACAAAGGTCTAGAACCTACACTAGACAAATCTTGTGGGTGAAAAGCATACCATGGTGCCAAGGAAGATAAGGACAATATGAAATGCAATTTTGAGACTCCATACTAGCCTACAGGTCTCCTTTTCCGTACACTGGAGCACCTACAGTTGGGGACTTCGCATTGGGATAGAGCTTGACATTTCTTAGTGAAGTTAACATGATGGGGCAGCATATGAACATACTTATCAAGTCCATGATGACATATATACACCCTTAGCAATGCATTCCAAGCTTATATAGCTTATTAAGGCCCTAACACCATCTACAACCCTGTATATGGAGACACATGTAGTGAGTTAAGAATGAGGTTTTCTTGGTGCTAAAAGAGACTGTATATGGTGAAGTTTGGCATAGACAAGGTGGAAAGTGACCCCGGGGGACTCTTGATAAGTTTGTAAACACTATTTTAATCTTGCTTTATGACAAACACAGTCAAGGCAGAACACAGTTGATTGTGTTATCTCAGGCAACAGACAGTAAACAGAAAGGAGGTGTCTTTAGTGTAAATAGGACCTGAGCATGGAACACATGAATAGAAATCATCACCAGAGATATTGAGAATTTCAAGGAGACTTTCAAATCATCCCAAATACCTGTTTCATGAAAAGTGTACTTGGAAGTATACCAAACAGGTGAAAACACAATCAAGGCAAATGTGTTCAGTTGTAGCTAAGGGTGCATGAGAGAAGGTTCACAGTGATACAAAGTGGTGACTGATTTCTAAACATCTAAACCATGATGATTTCACCTTGAAGGCACTCTCACTAGTTCATATTCACCTAAAAGGAGCCCAAAAGCAAGCAAACACAATGCTTATGCCCTACCTACATACAGTCTGCCTTGGAAAACTCAGTCTTGGTTTTTGAGGTTTTTTGAGGGTCAAATGACTGAGTTAGTAGCTCAAAATTGGTACAGAGCACCCTTGCCACTTGTATAAGCCTATACAATGGTTTGTTTTGTGAGGCAAACAGGGGAAGTGCCCCCTGTTTTGTCTCAGATAGGGGGCACTTTTCCCTTGCATGAACCTGCATTCTTGATAAATGAGGATGAAACATGAACCAGAAGCCAAGGGAGCACTTCAGGGGAGTTTGTGGAGTTGTAACACACATAGTACAACTTGGGAAACCAACCTAGAAGGATTGAAACCAGACAGGGTAGTCCAAGCTACAAGAGTTGTAGACGGGGCAAGTAGGTAAGGTACAAGCCTAATCCCAAATGAGAGATCACTTTCAGTTCTAGTCTTGGGAAAGCATTCCAATGCTTTGGAGCACATTCATGTAGGTAAGAATGATGTGTTTAAGCTATCTCAGAGGTATGGAGGGTCAGCAAAGGGTCTGAGCCATAAAGTTTGCAGGTAAAGCCTACTAGACCTAATATAAGCCCTAATGCCTAGAAGTAGTTTTGTCACCTTTTGGACTGAATAGACATTGAGACTTGTTGGGTCACATTCTTGGAGTATATACAGAGGTGTCTGAGCCTTCACTTTGCAGATAGGTTCACCAAGAAGCCATTTCTTGGCTTGAAGGCACCTAGACCATGCAAAATGCTTAGAAATGACTCGAAAGCTAAGTTGCCGATACGGATATGGGTACGAGTATCGGATACGGGGATACGTCGATTTTTTTTTTTGTGGTTTGGATACGGCTGGATACGGCCGTACAAAAATACATATAAAAAATTAAAAATATAAAAATATAGCCATATAAGCAAAATTAACCACATAATATGCATAGAGGAAACAAAATAACTTCAAATAAGTTATATAACCACAAAATATATACTCATAATTCAATGCCAAATATCATAATATTCAATAGTCGAACTTATATTAGTTTTATAAATTATAACAGGTACATGGTGCAAATGTTACAATGTATGGACAAAAATAGAGACAAATCAGTGTTCTCATTGTTCACTATATAATATATTTAATATTCTTCTTCCACTGCAATGTCTTCATCACCATGTGGTTCATTAGAACCACAAGCAGTAGCAGTGCCACTCCCACTAGCTACACTGTGCAAGTCATGTGAAGCACTGTCTAGCTCCGTGTCAAATAAAGAAAGGTATGTAAGGGAGGCATCTAAATCAACAGTCTTTGGGTTCACATCCCACAACTTTGTTGGCCCTTCCTTGTATCTCCGTGCTCCCAGGGCCTGCTAGGGGCGTATCCGGTAACGTAGTTTAAATGTTTTCATTAAAAAGAAATTATAGATCATTTTCAACTCCCAAACTTAAATTTAATGGTCGAGTTTACTTGTCATGAATTATGATAATTAATTGTTCAACATTACTTTTTAAATATTAATATAAATTATAAAAAAAATTAAAATTATATATATATATATTATATTTTTTTATAATTTTTAAAATCTACTTAAAATTTTATATTTCATTTAATATAAACTTTTAAGAATTATATACATTATAAAAAAATTAATTATTTTTATTAATTAATGAATGATTTTAAATTATAAACTTCATTTGATGAAAAGTATAATTTAATCTAAAATTCTAGAATATCATTAAGCCTTCGATACATGAACCATTTAATTTAACTATATTCATTATAATGACAGTAATTTTAAAGTAAACATATATTAAGCCTGGTAATGACCGCTCAAACTGTCTGGGTGTTGCGGTTCCCAAGGAAATGGAAAATGGCTGTAAAAAAAGGGGGTTGCCATCACGTTGCGGTTTCTTCAGTCGCGTAGGCGCAGGTGCAGTCACGGGTCGCGCGGAGGCAGTCGCAGAGGCGCGGAGGCAGTCGTGGTCACATTAAAAATACATTTAGGGTTTTCATTTTTTTTATAAAGTGAAAAAAAATTAAAATATTATTTTTTTCGGCTGATCCGCGGGGGATACGGCCAGGGTACGGCGTGCCCCCTGCGGATACGGCCGGATACGTCGATGTATCCGGCCGTATCCGCAGGGGGCACGCCGTACCCTGGCCGTATCCCCTGCAAATCGGCCGCGTATCATACCGTACCGCCGTATCCTCGTGCTCCCAGGGCCTGCTAGGGGCATATCTGGTAACGTAGCTCGAAAGGCCAATTTGAAATGCTTGTATCTCCCATGATGCTTTGCATGGAGAGTCAAGGCGTTTGGGGATGTTATAAAGGGTCCCTAAGAAGCCCTCAGTGGCATTGGTTCAGATTCACAACGTGCCATTTCTATGAACAAATGCTAAGACCTAGAAGGACTCTAAACCCTCACAAAACCCTCTCTAAGGACCCAACTAGGAAGATATTGCAAATGGAGCATCCAAATGACACAAGTTGGCCATGAAATTGATTGGAGGTGACAGAGAACTCTTCAGGGCTCCTCCCCATGCAATTGAGTTGTACTACACCTGTATGGATGGTGTACAACAGGGTTTTCTTTGACAGATTTGTGTGTTTTGCAGGTATGGAGAAGTTTCAGATGATGCAATCACCTTTAGGGGAGAGATTGGGACTTGTTCTAAGTCTCCATTTATTGAGCTATCTAGTCTCCTAGGTGTGTCTGCTATCTTCTTCATCTCAGCCAGTCTAGTGAGCAGACAGTGAACACTTAGTGAAAATGATGAAAACTCCAATTAGGAAGCTTTTTGAGGCTTGATTCATGAATCTGATGACATTGACACTCTTGAAAAGTGTCATTCCTCCGTGTGCACGGATTGGATTGAAGAATTGGAAGCATTTTGAGTGCCAAGTGTGAGAGGTGCATGAAAGGGAGTTATTTGTAACTGCTAGAAGTGATTGCTCATGGCCAGAAGAATATGAATGATTTGAGACTATTCCAATGCATGTGGAGGCTTATCAGTAACCCCTCCCCCTCAGATCAATCATCAGACCTGTCCCTATTTAGTGGTGTGGCAGTTTAATGCAGACAAATCAGGAGGGCAGTTTCACAAGCAAGCAAAAGAGTATCTATGCCACATTTGGAGGAGTTAGACAAGTTTGAGATATATTTGTCCTTGTTTTCCTTGCAGGACCTGTCTCATGCCTGATTCCATGCTGTTGTAACTCCTTGCTTGACAAGTGTCTTAGTGACTCTTGAGCTTCACCTCCTCTCTCACATTTGCTATATATACTAGCCTTTTTGGCTATTGTAGGGATCTCTCCACTTGAGTATGGCGAAGCCCTACACAATTTTTGCCTTGAACTAATAAAGAAGCTGTTTTTTACCTCATTCATGATTTCATTAAGTACATGTTATGGTTGTTAGTCTTGTACAAGTGTATTTTGCTTACCTTGACATGTTATCCTTCCTAGTGCCTTGTGTAGTTTGAAAGCTCTTTTTTGCAGGTCAGCAAGAAGTGTCTAATGTGGATTGCAGGTATAGTGAGTAATCTATTCATTAGTGTTTCTAGGAGACCTAGTGTCTAAATCCTAACCTAGACTCTCTTCAAGACCCCATGCTTGAAACATTGATGTAGAAGAAGGGATTTCAGTTTGATGGATGAAGTGTATGTGTAGTTTCCCTTTTGGTTCCACGTGCATTGCAAGTGGTGTGAGTAGACCATCTATTTGGTGTATCACCTCCTTAGCTAGGTTTAGTTTAGGCTTCTTAACCCTTTTCTTCATAAATGAAAGTGAAGTGGTACATCAAGGGAACTATCCCTAACTTAGAGACTCACCTCAAATTTGGGTCACCCACAGCCCTGAGGTGTTTCCATTGTGCCACTTGAACGAGGAGAGACTTGTCATTTCCTCAAGAGGTGCAAGTTCAAGTGACAACAATTCCCATGACAAATTTACAAATAAGACATAACTTTGTAAGTCAACTAAGCGTGTATTTATAAAGAAATTATGACAATACAATCAGAGGACTCAGTTTAAAATTTTTATTCTTGGTTGAAGGGTTGTTTTTCTTTAAATACACAGAGGTGAAGAAAAAAGCCTCCCTTCTGCAATCTTGTAAATTTGCAGCTCATTGACAATTATGTCTCTAGTGGCTTTGTCAGGTATCATTCTATGCATGTGTTTAGGCCGTCTATGACCTCTTCATCAGCGCTAAATGAATCTGTGTAGAAAAACTTTGGGTTCAAGTAGTATGCCGCTTCATGTATATGTTGGTGGATTTGCTTGTTCCATTGATGATCAATTAAGAGTCAAATCGATACATATATATTTTTATTTTGCCCATAATAATTTGCTATGGCTTCCTTGGCCATGTCCATGGCCTCATACAAATACCCCATTGGATTTTTTTCACCATCCACCAACCGTAGAACTCTAAGTAGAGGTTTAGACACTTAAAAGGAAATAACACAATTTTAAAATTAAAATTAAGAGAAATTTGAGCCAAAAAAACTATTAAAAAATGATAAATAAAAAACTGGTAAATCTAAAGTTTTCTTAATGACTTCATCTATGGCCTTTGCAAACACATCATAAAAAATGGTCTTTATGACCCTTTCCCTTTTAACGTTCCTGCTATAGGGAGACTTCAGCCATTGTGTGCTCACAAACATTTGCTTACAAAATGTTAGCGAGGTTGTTATTAAGCAATGTGATGATGTTTGTGGCGAATCGTGTGGCCCTTGATTGCACAAGCTCCTTTATGTTGGTGTGCTCTCTCATCAAGGTTAGCACACAATGATGATTGTAGATGTATTTTGTGATATTTTTTGCTTCTTTGACCACTTTTTCATCCATGTCATCTTTCCTATGTCCTCAAGTAGGAGATCAATGCAATGAGCTGAGTATGCCCTCCGCAAAAGTGAAGGGTGTCTCCTCAAAAAGTCTGTCAAATTATGTGATATATATACAATATATATTAAACACACATAGATCTAGATGGGCATTGAATAAACAAATGATAGATCAAGAGATGACATAGATATAGGTGGGGAAACCTCCAATAGAGATAAAAACCCACAGTTGATATTCGTATATGGGAAATTAGAACCCAATACAATTCTTTCACTTCTCACTTCCTCTTTGTCAAAACTTCATAAAACTCTGAATAATATTTGCTACATGCAAATATTCAAATGTCATAACGTTTCATTACACAACATTGTGCGTGATCGTGTGTAAATTACCAAAGTTAAAATGCCTTTATATATTGGGGTGTGGAGGTCGATTTTTGTAACCAATGGGTCCAACCTCTCTCCGAAAACAATTTAAACCAACAATAATAAATAAATATATTTTATTATTTATTTACATGAGGTTTTCAACCCGTGTTAATAAATAATAAAACATTATTTAATTAAACCTATGTATGCTAAGGGTCTATAAGGGGAACCACTTAGACATTAAATGTTCCAACACCCTCTCTTAATGCTAAATGGGGATACATGTCATAGTCACTTTAATAAATGAATTGTACTATGAAAAATTTGAAGGATTTAAAAACTTTTATCATGTCAAAAACACATTTTAAAAGAAATTATAATCCATAAACTAATTAGAGTAAGTTTTTAGGCTAACATGATCGTGAAATTACATCTCACAGTTTTTTATTAATAATCAACCAAGCATTATTAAAATCTTTTATAACATAAGGACCTCTATTACAATACATGCTTTTAAATATTGGGTACATTATAAAAGTTTAACATGAAGTTTACTAAAATCATATAATGTAAGATATTACAATGTTTTACAATAAGAATACGTATAAAGAAGAAGGAAGCACGTGGCCATTATGAAGCAATATTGTCATGCACACTCTCCTTCAATGGCAATTTCGAGAGGCCCAACATTGCATAAAACCGTAAAACTTAGTAGCACCACGCGGTTTTATGAATATCTGCCACTTTATCTGTAGGACAAAACTGCAATTCAATATCACCATTGAGGACTTTTTTTCAGATAAAATGTATATAAACTTCAATATGCTTAGTTATTTGGTGCTGCATTGAATTTTTTGTCAGAGCTATACAACTTTTGTTTACATAGAAAAGTGGTACTGTGAAACATTCAATTGAAGTTCTCCTAACTTTCATAGCCATATGGCTTCTTTAACAACTTCGTAGATTTTTTATACTTTGTTTCTTTAGAAGAGAGAAACAATAGGTTGCTTTTTGTTGCTCCAAGTAATAGCACTTGTACCAAACTTAAACACATATTTAGAAATAGATTTGCGATTTATAATATCACTAGCATGATCAACATCACAATAATCATATAATTTAGCATTATCAATGAAAAATAAAATAAACCAAAATTTATTGTTTCTTTGATATAACAAAATATATATTTCGTTAATTTCAAATGATCCAAATATGAATCTTGCATGAATCTGGAAGCAACATTTATAACGAATAAAATATCTGCCTAGTAATGGTTAGATAAATCAAATTATCAACAAGTTGTTTGTAAAGTGTGGGGTTAACTTTGTCACATGCAGGTTTTGGATTAAGTTTAACACCAACTTCAATAGAAGTAGATGTAGGCTTACGATGAAGCATATTAAATTTAACAAGAAAATTAACATACTAACATTGTGATACAACAATTGAATTTTTATCTTGAAATATAACTATTTTTAAAAAATGATGAAGAATGTTTAAATCAGTGATTTCAAACATTTGACTTAGTTTACACTTATGAATTAAACTAATTAGACCCCTTATAATAAGAAGATCATCAACATATAATACAATTAAGATAATATGACAATTTTTAACTCTTATAAAGAGATCATTATCAGAATATTAGTTAGAAAAAGCAAGTTCTTTAAAATAATTAGTGGTTTTAGAATACCAAGCTTGAGGAGCTTGTTTAAAACCATACAAAGTTTTCTTTAACATATAAATATAATGCTCTTTGTGAAGGCCAGTGAAACCTTTAGGCTGAATCATAAATTTTTTCTTCTAAATCACTATTCAAGTATGCATTTTTGATATCCATTTGGTGTATAATCCAACCATTTTGAGTTGCAAGAGCAATGAGTAATCTAACAATACTCATTTTCGTTACAGGAGCAAAGATTTTAATATAGTCAATTCTTGGTTTTTGAGTAAAACCATGAACTAATCTTGTTTTAAATTTGTCATTTTTATCAATTGAATTATATTTGATTTTGTAAAGCCACCTACAACCAACAATATGTTTTTTAGGTGGTGGGACAAGATCTCAAAATTGATTTTTAATTAAGACGTTATATTTGGCTTGCATAACAATATTCTATCTATTATTTTGAATAGTTTTTTGAAAGAATTGAGGTACACATTCATACATATTAATTAAAGCATGGTAAAAATGTTGATTCCTAGTCAATTTATTAAGGTAATCAAGATTAGATGTTTGAATTATAGATTCTAACCATTTAGGTCTTTTAGATTGAACATGAAATTCAAAGGGTTTCTCAAACTTTAAATTATCCAAAATTGAATCAACTTCCTCTAGGGTATCTAGTTTTACATAAGGAGTAACATGAGAGGCAAATTCATTAAACAAAGAATATTGAGGGGGTTCCACATAGGGTTCACAAAAGGATTTTTCAAGGATCAAAACATTCCAATTCTTAATGATTTATTTTTTAGATGGATCATACACTTAATCATTTAGTTTTACCTATATAACCTACAAAGATGCATGAATAAGAGGTATGATCAAGTTTTTTTTAAAACTTTAAGAACAAAAATGGAAGCAGGACTCCCAAAGATCCTAAGATGAGCCATATTGGATTTCTTTTTAAACCATATTTATGGAGTAGAAAGATGCAAAGTTTTAATATGGACTATTCAAAATATGCACAACAATATTTATGGTTTCGGCTCATAAAAAATTAGAAACATTTGCATAATACAACATTATTTTAGCCATTTCAATAATGGTACAAATTTTCCTTTCAACAATACCATTTTGTTGTGGGAAATAGAGATTTTTTTTTTTTTTGAATGCCACAACTAATGCAAAAAGAATCAATTTTTTTACTAATATATTCACCACAATTATTAGTTCTTAATCTCTTAATAGAAAAGTTAGAAGCATTTTTAACAACTTTAAATTCTTTGAATATGAATAATACTTCAGATTTTTTCTTTATAAAATATGACCAAATCATTCTAGTATGATTATCAATAAAAGTGATAGCATATAAAGAACCATTAAGAGATGCAACTTCTGTAAGAACCCCAATTGGTCTCTAACTGCTGAAACTGTTTATCTCAGATTTTTTTTTTTGTTTTTGTGTTTTTGCAAGTTTATAGTTTTTTTGGAATTTTCAAGAGTTTTAGAATAAATACCATATAATTCTGAAACAACTGCTGCAACTTGTATTGATTTCACTATAAAATAACAAGAACAATAAATATATATTTTTTTAATGAAAATGCTAGTGAAAAGCAAGGGTTACAACCAAATAAAAATATGATTCTGATTCGTAAACTGCTGTAGCTAAAATTTATTGAATGAGCTGCAATTTTACTGTTCACGCGCATTGTAGCAGTCCGTACGGCGGTACTATAGCAATCCGTACAGCAGTATTGTAGCAATTCGTAGCGTACTTGTTAATCACAATTTTTTTTTCAATAAATCTGTAATAATTACTCATGAATTTATTCTTCAATTCTGCACAATTAGATGCAAATAAGACCTCTGAATGAAGTCTTCTTGAAACCAAATATCACTAAATATTTCATCAGCTCAGATGGTGAACATTGGAGCAACTACGTCCTCCAATGGTGGCTGAAAACCCTAGTCTCTAGAGCAAACCCCTTTCAATTTCACAACGTCAAATAGCAAAATAGCAATCAATGATATCCCTTTCCAAACTCAACGCCATATATCCTTTTTGCAAATCGTACCCTAATCCTCTTAATTACAATTTTGCTTGTAATTTCATTTAATTTCACTTTGGGTGTCAAAACGATTTTAATCATTAAATGGGCATTTAATTTTAATATTTCAATAGTCTGGCTTAGATAATTTAATTAAAAACATGGCCCCATCTAATGATCAGTTGACCCTTAAGTGATTATAATATAAAGTCACTTTATAACTTTATTATTAAATCACTTAATAATAAATGCTAAGTTATTCAAACTTGTCTAACTCCATGAATACTTTGAATTTAGCTATGTCGTCTGAAATTGGAGCTCACCAGTTACCACCCATATGACCGTGATGTCTGCTAAAAATAGCAGGGGTCCATCTCCAACTGCTAAAAATAGCTTGACCAAGCCAAACTCAAAGCAAAACTCATCATAAACAAACTCTGGCAACCCAGAAGTGTACTCTGCTCTGTCCCCGGAAGATCTCCATGCCAAGGTGACCCTCTATCCAATCCTACTAGCCTACGAGGGTCTCTGATAGGCTAATCACAAGCTAGAGTGATGTCTCTAGCTAGAAGGGGACATCACAACTTCAAGGGGTCTTGTAATATCACTATGACTTAACTCTAAAAGATGTGAGGAATTCGCATCATGATTCTTGTGAAAGGGATTAGTATGTTGCTTACTACGTAAGCATCCTTCACAAGTTTCATGATGAAAAGAGATGAAAGATTAACAAGATTATGAGAAGACATCATATAAACTTATAAATTTAACATGTCCTAATCTTTAATGAAACATCTTCAAATAGGGATAATAGAAAAATAACAATATTTCCAAACCTAGGGCACAAAAAAATTTGAAACTAATTTGCATATAAGAATTTCAACAACAAACTCAGATTTACAATCAGATTAATTATTTGTTTTTCTGCTAAAATAAATAATTTTTTTTATATTATTGAACTTAGGAAAAGTACAAGAAATCCTTTTATTTCTATCCAGAAAGTTCAAATATGCATTACAATGATTTTTCTTCTGTTTTTCTGAGATAAAACTGAAATTAATATGCAAATTTAATATAAAATACCTCAGACCTTGATCAAACACTACCCATCTTCAAATATGGTGTCAATTCCCAAAATAAATCAGCGCTAGGTCTGCTTTTTTGTTGCCATCCTCAAGAATGCTCAGAAATATGAAATACCATGCTGAAGTTACTCCAAATCTGAACCTTCAACTCTGAATAGTAGTAAAAAATTTGATTCTTTTTGCATTAATTTTGGAAATATTGCATCCTCTAAAACAGAAACAATGGAATCAAGGATGTCTATCCTTACCTAGTTTTGATGGATCATCCAAGGGTACAACTAGAGCTTAGATTCAAAAATTGGATACATACCTTGAATCAGATGAAGGAGACTGAGGCCATCAAATTTGTTACCCTTCACCTTGAAGGAGCTGCACATGAATGATGGTATCATGGTTTAGTGACACAGGGTCATGGTGCAATAGTTTATTATGCTCAGTTTTGCACTGCATTGATAGAGCGGTTTGAACGCAAGGATTCAGAGGCATACTCTAGAGAATTGACTCAATTGAGACAGTTTGGGACACTTGATGCATACTTTTCAGGATTTCAGCGATTGTTAGTAATGGTTTATGATGTGTCTGAGAAGAGGTTGATTTCGTGGTTCATAGAGGGTTTGTCAAAACCTCTTAGGGGTTGGGTCAAAGCTTTTGATTTGCCAACCTTGCAAGATGCTATTAAGCGTGCAATAAATATGGAGCTATCTACACCACAGACTAAGTTTCCGAGCAAGTTTCCGTAGAGACACTTATCGCAAAGTTTTACGCAAAGGAAGGACAAGAAACCATAATATACTAGACCAATGGGTGAGATGTCTAACCCAGTTGGTGGTGCATCTCGTGATTCGAGAGATGAGTTGAGATGAAAGAGGCTTTGTTTTGATTGTCGTGAGCCTTGGACACTGGGACATAAGTGTAAAAGTGGGGGCAATGCCCATTGGATTGAGGTCTTCAAGGAACCTAGTGACGATGAGTTAGAGGAGACACAAGTTCTTGATGAGCAGCATGAGCAAATGGATGGGGAGATAGACACAAATGAGCACCAGGATGATTTGGCCCAGATGGATGGTGCGATTGCAACCCTCATTACCACTCCTCATTTTAACGCCTTCGGAGTAAAGGGCATCATGCAGGGACAACGAGTTGTGCTAATTGATAGTGGGGCTACCCACAACTTCATTGATTCATCCTATGTGAAGAAGCGGGGCTTGCAAGTTGAGGAGCATGATGGTTTCTGAGTGCGGACAGCGAGTGGCACGATGTTGCGTTGTGTTAATCATGTCCCACAGTTGAGTATGACCTTGGGTAATTACACCCTTACTGATGACTTTTATGTGGTATACATTGAGGATACCGATATTGTCTTGGACGTTCAGTGGTTGCATTCTATAAGTCCGTATGTCACGGGCTTTAAGACTATGTAGTTGAGTTTCACAACAGATGGTTGGAAGGTGGTATTCGGGGCTTATCTTCAAATGCTCCTAGAATCATTTCAGCTAAGAGGATGGAGAGAATTTGTCGGCATTCAAAGGCTGAGTGGGTAGTACAATGTTTCATTTCAGATAAGTCTACCGATACAGGACAATGGGGATATCATATTGACATACAGGGCTTGTTGGACAAGCATAGTGTGGTGTTTTCAGATCTACTGCATGATCTACCTCCAGATCGTGGTTTTGAGCATGTTATTGAGCTTGTGGATAGCAAGCAAGTTGTTACAGATCCCTACTGTCATCCTAGACGATTCAAGGATGAGATTGAGAAGACTATTCGGGAGCTGTTGGATGCAAGACATATATAGCTTAGTTTTAGTTCCTTCGCTTCTTCTGTCATCTTGGTGAAGAAGGATGGTACTACGAGGATGTGCATTGATTATCGTGCATTAAATAAGACCATCAAGAACAAGTATCCTATTCTGCATATTGATGAGTTGTTGGATGAGCTACATGGAGCGATCTATTTCTCCAAAATAGATCTTCGTTCAGGATACCATCAGATTCAGGTTCGGGAGCAGGATGTGCTAAAAACAACTTTCAGGTGCCACTATGGACATTTTGAGTATTTGGTGATGCCCTTTGGGTTATCAAATGCTCTATCTACTTTTCAGTCTTGCATGAACCATGTATTCAACAAGCAGTTGCAGAAATTTGTGTTGGTTTTCTTTGATGACATCTTAGTATACAACAGGATATGGGAGGAGCATATTCGGCATCTTAATGAGGTGTTAAGCATCTTAGCGGTTAACTCCCTTTTTGCAAAAGCCTCTAAGTGTGAGTTCGGTATGACTTTGCTATTATATTTGGGATATGTCATTAGGGAAGGTGGAGTGAAAGCACATAGAGAGAAGATTCAAGCTATACTTGATTGGCCACCACCAAAGAACGTGTCCTAATTGAGGGGCTTCATTGGTCTATGCACATACTATAGATGGTTTGTGAAGGGGTTTTCTTCATTAACCGGTTTTCTTCATTAACCGCTCCTTTGACAGATTTGACCAAGAAGGATGCCTTTGTTTGGACGTTTGAGACTCAAAGAATCATGGATCATCTTAAGAAGGTAATGAGTACTTGTCCTGTTTTGGCTTTACAGGATTTATCTAAACCTTTTGTGTTTCAATGTGATGCATCCAGTATTGGGGTTGTTTTGATGCAAGACAAGCATCCAATTGCTTATGAGAGCCGAAAACTGAATGAGGTTGAAAGGAGGTTCTCCACATATGACAAGGAAATGTTGGCAATCATGCATGCACTTGAAAAGTTTCATCAATATCTTTTGGACAACAAGTTTACAGTGAGGACTGATCACAATAGCCTCAAGTATTTCATGGAGCAAAAATGATTAAATGAGAGACAACAACGTTGGGTAAGTAATCTTCAAGGGTATGATTTTGACATTGAATTTGTCAAGGGAAAAAATAATGTTGTTGCTGATGCATTATCCAAAAACCCTTCATTTTGCTCACTTTCAAAAATTTCAGCTTCTTGGAAGGATCTCATACTAGTAGAGTATTCAAAAAATCAGCATGCTTGTGATATTCTAGATGATAAAATCGATGATGAAAGGTATAAAGTATTGAATGACATCATCTATTATAAGGATAGAATCTATTTAGTACTGGAAAGTAAGCTCAAACATAAGATTCTTATTGCTGTCCATAACAATCAGCTTGCTGGTCATCTGGGTTATTTGAAGACATACAGGTACATTTGTGAAAGATTCTCATGGAAAGGTATGAAAGATGATGTTCTCAAACATGTGAGGGAATGCATAGAGTGCCAAAGAAACAAGGCTGAAGTATCTTTCCCAGCAGGGCTGTTACAACCACTTCATATTCCCAATCAAAAGTGGGAACAAATATCGATGTATTTCATTACTGGGCTGCCTAAGGTCAATGGTAAGGACTGTATTTTTGTTGTGGTGGATAGATTCACTAAATATGCTTATTTCATGCCAATGCCTTTTGAGTTTAAAGCACCACAAGTTGCTGGTTTATTTTTTTTGAACAAGTATTCAGACTTCATGGTGTGCCAAAAAGAATTGTAAGTGATAGAGACCGCATATTCACCAACACTTTTTGGCAAGAGTTGAAGTTGATTGGCACAAAACTCGATCATAGCACTAGTTATCATCCTCAAACGGATGGTCAAACAGAAATTGTAAACAAATGACTTGAAGGTTACTTGAGGAACTATGTCTCGGGGCAGCAAAGAGCATGGGCAAAGTGGTTACATTTGGCAGAATTCTGTTACAACACTACATAGCATATGAGCATAGGTATGACACCTTTCAAAGCTTTGTATGGGTATGAAGCTTCTACTTTTGTGGATTTGTTTTTTTCTGATTCTAGAGCTCCAAAAGCTCTTGAGTGGGCAAAAGAGAACCAAGATATCTTTAAGGCATTTAAAGATAATATTCAGATTGCACAAGAACAACAGAAGAAATATGCTGATTGCCATAGAGTTGAGAGGTCTTTTGAGGTGGGAGACATGGTATTCTTGCGTCTTCAACCTTATAGACAATCCTCATTGAAAGTAAGTGGAGCGGTAAAGCTTAAACCAAAGTTTTATGGGCCTTTCAAGGTGATCAAAAGAATTGGTGAAGTAGCATATGAGTTAGAGTTATTGGCTACAAGCAAAATTAACAATGTATTCCATGTGTCATGCCTCAAGAATGCTCTTGGATAGCATGTGGCTCCTACGGAATTGCCTCCCATGGATGAAGGTAAATTGATACTCATTCCAGAAACAATTTTGCAAGTGAGAGAGAAAAGGTTGAGGAATAAGGTATTCTCTGAGTAACTCACCAAATGGAAAAATTTTCCTTTAGAGGATGCAACATGGGAAGGAAAGGAGATTCTTAAGCATCCTAGTCTACAAATGCTTGAGGACAACCATTTTTTGGGTGGGGAGAACTGTAATGTCCCCCACTCAAATCATGAGGATTAGCAGCACATTGGCTGTCCTTTCCTTGGATTACTAAAGAGGAATAGGACTTAGAGCATCATTGGGTAAGCATTTGAGTCTTTGGCTTGTTCTCAATTCTATTCTTAAGATGTGTGAATGTCTTTTTATGCAACTTAAGTGAACTTAAGTTATTATAAGCAAACTTAAGTTATCATAAACGAACTTAAGTTATTTTAAGTTGAGGGAACGTCTTTTTAGGCAACTTAAGTAACTCCTAGCCAAAGGGCTTAAGTTGTCCCCTTTTTATGTACTTTAAGTGATTTTTAAAAAGCATGTGATAAAAAGGCAAAGGTGGCGTGGGTTTTCTAGGAGCTTATTGGTTTAGTTTTTAGGTTTTTAACGTGGAGCTTTGGATTAAGAGGTGGTGATTCAAGGGCCAAGATTAATTCATCTCTTTGGGAGTTATTATATAACTCTTTAGGGGTCTTTTAGAGCTGGTTATGTTGTGAGTTTTTTGTTTATTGTTGCTGCAACTTGGCTTAAAGTCTGAAACCCTTGAGTATTCCTGGTTTTGGAGAGACACACGGGCTCCCTCTAGTCAAAAGGGTGTGTTTCGGTGGAAGAGCTTTCGTTTGTGAAACCCTAACACATCATCTTTTCAGGGCTGCAATTGTTTATCAGGTTTGAAGGCCAAATTGGAGATAAAATTCAGAATCGAAGGTTCAGATTTGGAGTAACTTCAGCGTAGAATTTCATATTTTTGAGCATTCTTGAGGACGACAATAGAAAATCAGACCTAGCGCTGATTTATTTTGGGAGTTGACACCATATTTGAAGATGGCTAGGGTTTGATCAAGGTATGAGGTATTTTATGTTAAATATGCATACTAATTTCAGTTTTATCTCAGAAAAATCATTGTAATGCATATTTGAACTTTCTGGATAGAAATAAAAGGATTCCCTGTACTTTTCTTAAGTTCAATAATATAAAAGAAATTTATTTATTTTAGCAGAAAAATCATATCATTAATGTGATTGTAAATCTAAGTATGTTATTGAAATTCTTATATGCAAATTAAGTTTCAGATTTTTCTGTGCCCTAGTTTTTGAAATATTGTTATTTTTCTATGTGAGAGAGAAAAGGTCGAGGAATAAGGTAATCTCTGAACATCTTATCAAATGGAAAAACATGCCTTTAGAGGATGCAACATGGGAAGGAGAGGAGATTCTTAAGCATCCTAGTTTACAAATGCTTGAGGACAAGCATTCGTTGGGTGGGGAGGACTATAATGTCCCCAACTAAAATCATGAGGATTAGCAGCACATTGGTTGTCCTTTCCTTGGATTACCCAAGAGGAAGAGGACTTAGAGCATCATTGGGTAAGTATTGGAGTCTTTGGCTTTGTGCGTTTGGTGACCTCCAAGTAATCTCTAAAAGAGATAGTTGACTGAAAATCTTCCCCCAAAGCTTGATACTTAGCCAAAATCTCAGCATCCTCATTGTCCTCCATGGGTTCCTCTTGTGTAAGTTCATGCTCTTGTATAAAGGTAGGCATGAAAGGTTTGGATTGTGATGAACCCGTAGATTTGCTGGTAGAATGTTCATTGTTTACTGTAGCTTTGTTACTTTCCTCTCGCTCCATATGCACCGGATTTCTTCCATTTGCTGTGTTATGAGCCATCTGACTCAAATAAAGATTGGTATTTTGTAGTTGTCTTAGCATTTTTGCGAACATTTGTTTTGCAATCACTTCACTTGATGATGGTGGTTGTTTGTTGTCGGCTATTATTTCCTTTTGTTTTTCCAGGTTATAACCACCTTTTCCACGTATACAACCAACCCAAACACGCTGCCAAGTCTTGCAGCTTTGATACCACTGAAATTTCCCCAAATAGGGATAATAGAAAAATAACAATATTTCCAAAACTGGGGCACAAAAAAATTTGAAACTTAATTTGCAAATAAGAATTTCAACAACAAACTCAGATTTACAATTAGATTAATGATCTAATTTTTCTGGTAAAAGAAATAAATTTCTTTTATATTATTGAACTTCGAAAAAGTATAGGGAATCCTTTTATTTTTGCCCAGAAAGTTCAGATATGCATTAAAATGATTTTTCTCTATTTTTCTGAGATAAAATTGAAATTAGTATGCAGATTTAACATAAAATACCTTAAACCTTAATCAAACCCTATTCATCTTCAAATATGGTGTCAATTCCCAAAATAATTCAGCACTAGTTCTGATTTTCTATTACCATCTTCAAGAATGCTCAAAAATATGAAATACCGTGCTAAAGTTACTCCAAATCTGAACCTTCAACTCTAAATTTTCTCCAATTTGGCCACCAAATCTGATAAACAATTATAGCCCCGAAAAAATGATATGCTAGGGTTTCACAAACCAAAGCTCTTGCACCGAAACACACCTTTCTGACTAGGGGGAGTCTGTGTCTCTCTCAGAAACTAGGGATATTCAAGGGTTTCAGACCTTAAATCAAGTTGCAACAACAATAATAAAAAAACTCACAACATAACCAACTCTAAAAGACCCCTAGAGAGTTATATAATAACTTCCAAAGAGATGAATTAATCTCAACCCTTGAATCATCACCTCATAATCCAAAGCTCCACGTTAAAAACCTAAAAACTGAACTAATAAGCTCCTAGAAAACCCACACCCCCTTTGCCCTTTTACCACATACTTTTTAAAAGTCACTTGAAGTACGTAAAAAGGAGACAACTTAAGCCTTTTGGCTAGGAGTCACTTAAGTTGCTTAAAAAGATGTGCCCTCAACTTAAAATAACTTCAGTTCACTTATAATAACTTAAGTTCATTTAATTTGCATAAAAAGACGTGCACACAACTTAAGAATAGAATTGAGAACAAGCCAAAAACTCCAATACTTACCCAATGATGCTCTAAGTCCTGTTATAGTTTGGAATTGCACCCTTGTGAGAGAGTTCTTCAGGCTCCCTCACTTCCAGCTATAAGCATGGGGACAACCTCAGGGTGTGGGTATCCTATGGTGAGGTTGAACCTCTAGGCTTTTTAATGAGGCTAGTTTCTCAGGTGCTTCACTTCAGTGCTTGACCTCACACTAAAATCTACTGTTAGCTAAAGAAAAGGGATAGAAGGATTACTTGAAAAGAAATCTAAGCTAAGGGAGGTGATGCACCAAAAACAAGTGATCCACTTGGTTTGGGGAATGACACTAATTCAACATAAGATAAGTTTGCTTACACAACCTTCTAACTAAGCTCACTGAACCATACATGAAGCAAAGAGGGATTTATAAATCCACATTAAGCGTCCATTAATGGTGGAAAAGCTCAAGTTCAGCCTTGCAATTAACTGAAAAACACCTGAAAATAAGCAAGAAAGGACAATAAGGTTGGAAGGACGCTTTTTCACAACGCTATTGTGCACAAGCTAACTCAACACAATTTTTAGACAAAGAGATAGGTAAAATAATCTTTATTGCTTCAAAGGTTTGTTACACAACGTTTTTCGCAGAGTGATTCTATCACTAATTTGGGGATGATTTTCTTGGCTCCAAGGCCTCTATTTATATAGAAAAAGGGGAAGAGAGAAGTGGAAGAAAGAAGTCATCGTTGATGGTGGGAACTCTCACATTGTATTCTTTGTTGCCCCTAAATGCGCCGCTCAAGATCACTCTACAATCTTCTCGAGCCCCTCCCATCTTTAAAACTTTCTTTTGGTGCATCTGAGAAGCTATGTTGTGAGCAGTTGGAATGTCTCTTTTTGGCATGACGCATTTAAGTGTCGAACAACAATTGCGGGGAGTGAACTATGGTGGATGAGAGCCTTCATAATTTCCAGCTACTAGCTGTTTGGACTCTTTCGTGCTCATTGGTTCATCCTTGTGCCACTTGTCCTTTATTGATTGGTCTTTTCTGCTTCAGCTTACGCCACGTGGTAGCCTTTCATTCGTTGCATCATGATTCTTGCGTTGCTAGACCAAGCTTAAGTCGAGCACTCGGAGAATCCCGATCTACTCTATGCAGAGTAATTCGGGTTCTTTGATCTCTCCAACTTCGGACTTTCCTAGATCCTTTACTTATAAAGTCTTTTAAATAGAGTACTTGGAGAAACTTGATTTACTCTATGCAAAGTAATTTGGGTTCTCTAAGCTTATTTACTTCAGACTTGTCCATCTTGAAGTCTTCTCACTTTGTTGTTTCCCAAGCCTTAAAACTTCAGGCTTTTCAAACTCGATTACTTCCAACGGCTAGTCGCTTATCTTGATTTTGACGTCCATTGGCTCGTCATTTCCTTTGGACACTTGGTCTTGGGCTTCCTTCTCAGCGTATTTCTTTCGGGCAAATCTCTCGAAGGAATTTCTTCGGACAATTTGCCCGAAGGAATTTCTTCGGACTTTTTGTCTGCGTTTGTCTTCGAAAACTATCCTTTGGGCTTTTCACAATGGACTTTCCCGAAGGGTAAGAGACCCTTCGGGCTTTCTACATGTCCACTCGAACTTCCGCAAATGATACTCCCGAAGGGAAAGATACTTTTTTGAAATGGTCTTTCTGAAGGGTAACATACCCTTCAGGAAACTTGCAATTGTCCACTTGGAGAAGAAAAAGCCCTTGGGATTTATGAAGTGTACCTTCGGGTTCTTAAAATACCCTTCAGAAAAGTTGAAGAGGACTTTCGAAAAAGTTGACTGGTCCCTTTTGCCCTAAAAAGGCTCTTCGGCATTTTGAAAATGCCCTTAGGATTTTTTGAAAAAGACTCGTCCCTTGAAGAATTCGAGAAGCACTATTGTTTAAGACTAAATCGGGTTTGTCAAGCCCTTTTACTTATTTCGGGCTTTTGACTGCTCACAACTTATGAAGTAATCAAGTAGTGCTCCTTGAAGAACCTGAAATACACTGTCTATGAGTAATTCGGGTTTTTAAACCTGAATTACTTCTACTTATAAAACATTTAGAAGTTAAGCACTGTTGAAAACCTGATTTGCATTGTGCCCTCAGAAACTTGAAGTTGTCACTGCTGGAAAACCCGAAATCCTCTTAAAGACTTGTCATTTTCTTCCTTGAAAGCTTCCTTTTCATACTTAGGCAAATTTTGATATGTAGGCCAAAAATGGCCAACATTTTTGTGGATTCGCAGGGAAGCATGCCTGCTATGCTTGAGAACCCAACTCGTTTGCTTTGTTTGATCCATTGGGTGTGGAGTCACCGCTTTTGCACGAAGCTGGATTTTTCTGGAAATCTCCCTTGAAGCAATAAGGACAACCAAAACGAAACAAATTGTGCCCATGGCACTTAGGGAAGGGAAAACACACAACTAAAACGGATGTGCACAAGCACTTAGAGAAAAACATGAAAAGCTATACAAAATGTACAATAACATATAATGGGTGCAAACTCTTTTAATAACACGACTTTAGATGAATCCCATTGATTGAGATGGGTAATACCTTCCCATCTAGTTGGGCAAGCTGAAAAGAGTTATGCTGTTTGCATCTGTGGATCAAATAAGGGCCACTCCACAAGCTGTCAAACTTGGCATGGTTTCCTGGTTTGGCCTTTTTTGAGTCTCATTTGAGAACCAGGTCTCCTTCCTGAAAAATCTTTGCTATGGCTCTCTTGTCAAAAGCCTTTTTGACTTGAGCTTGATGTGCTTCCAGCGTCTTCATTGCAAGGTCCCTTGTCTCAAGTTCTGTGAGTTCTGCCAATTTCACACTCATGGGTTCATCTTCTAGCAGCTCTAGCTGATGGGCTAGCTCTAATGCAGGTAGCTCAAGAGAAATGGGTAACTTGGCCTCCCTTCCATATACTAGAACATATGGAGAATTGCCAACAATAGCTTTAGGAGTTACCCGGTCAGCCCACAAGGCTGTCTTCAACTTGGTGTGTCACATCCTTTGATTCTCCTCTATGGTCTTCTTGATAATCTTCAGCGAATTTTTATTTGTGGACTCAGCCAGCCTATTGCCTTGAGGATAATAGTTTGAGAAAGTGCTGAGGTAGATGCCCATTTTGAGGGCCCATTCACTTGTTTTCAAACCAAGGAAAGTCAAAGCATTATTAGATATGATAGTGGATGGAACACCAAACCTGGTCACAATGCTGTCATAGAAATCGAAGACTGCATTTTCGTTGGCTTCCTTCAATGCAATGGCTTCCACCCACTTGGTGAAGTAATTAGTTGCAGTGAGCACCCACTTATGCCTTGCACTTGATAGGGGGTTGATTACTCCAATGAAGTTCAAACCCCACTGCATGAGTGGTTGCTCTACTTGAATCGGGTTGAGAGGGAAAGATGTTAACCTTTGCTTACCTATGAGAGAGCACATTCCTGACACCTCCTCACCCATGCATAAGCATCCTTGAAGAGGTTGGGCCAGTAGTAACCAGCTCTCATGATCTTTGCTGCAATAGTCCTTGGAGCAAAATGACCTCTTGCAGGCCCATCATGGAAATGCTCCAAAATCTTGGCTACTTGATGATCATCTACGCACCTCAAGAGCACTCCATTGAGGTCTCTTCTGAACAAAACCCCGTCAACTAAAGCATAAGGTATGGACTGAAGTCTGAAATACCTTCTTTTTGCTTTGTCCATACCTTGAGGGAATTCACCTGTAAGCAGAAAATGCGTCATATCATGGAGCCAACTAGTGTGAGGTGGAAGTGCATCTACTTGTAGGTTATCTTGTGTTATCAAGATGACCTCTTTATCTTCATGAAAGTCATCAACCATATACTCACATAAACCTTTACCTCTTACTAGCTTAGTGACCTTGATCTCCACGTCATACTCCATGACTTTAGTAATCCAACCATCTCTTTTTTTGCCCAAATTCTTGTTAAGAAAGAAGTCTCTTACCCCAGGATGATACACCATAAGGTGGATTTTGCTGTTGGATAGCATTGGCCTGAATTTTTTGAGACTCCTTACTGCTGCAAGGACTTGCTTTTTTACAAAGGTATACTTGACCTCATACTCTTCAAGCCCTTGACTGAAAAATGCCAATGGCTGCTCAAGTCCTTCACCATTTCTTTGCATCAGCATGGCTGATATATTATCAATGTTGGCAAAAGCATACAATAAGAAATCCCTTGAGAAATCAGGATTCATAAGTGTGGGTGCTTGAGCGATGGCTTGCTTGATAGCCTCAAATGCTGACTTGCCTTCATTTGACTAAGTGAACACTTGGTTCTTTTTCAACATAGCAATGATGGGTTTGACCAAACTTGCAAAACCGGGGATAAATCTTCTCACAAAGTTTATCTTTCCAAGGAAACTTTGGAGTCCCTTCTTGTGCTTGGGTAAAGATAAGGCCAAGATGGCACTTGTTCTCTTAGGATCAATGGACAACCCCTCTTTTGAGACGATGTGGCCCAACAGCTTGCCTTCATGCATGACAAACACACACTTCTTGGGGTTCAATGAAATTCCATACTCTCTGCACCTTTCGAAAATCAGCCTCAGGTGGTCTATATGCTCGCTGGCATTCTTGGAGAAAACTGTGATGTCATCCAAGTAAACCAACACCATTTGGTTTAGCAACCTTTGGAAAGCCATGTCCATGGCTCTTTGGAAAGTTGCGCCAGCATTTGATAGATCAAAGGGCATCTTTTGGTACGCATACGTGCCCCATTTGGTGGTGAAAACAGTCTTGTATCGATCTTCATCTTTCACCCAGACTTGGTTGTAGCTAGAAAATCCATCCAACAGAGAGAAACATTTTGATCCTGCAACTACTTGGAGAAGTTGCACCATAGATGGCGAGGGTAGTGATCCATCAAGGAGACTTTGTTCAAATCTCTGAAGTGCACACAAAGTCTAATCTCCCCTTTTTTTTCTTACAGGCACCAAGTTGGCTACCCATGATGAATGTTTGATGGGAAAGATGATCCTAGACTCTATCAACTTGGTTAGCTCCATCATCTCTTCAATCTTGGGGTTAACGGGCCTCTGCTTTTGCTTCACGTGCTTAGCGGTGGCCTCCAACTCTATGGTATGCTGAGCTAACTTAGGATCAAAACCTTTTAGGTCGTTGTACTCCCAAGCGAAAATGTCTGCATACTTTTGGCAAAGGGCTATGAAAGCATGCCTCTCAACCTTGCTGCTTACCTTCCCAAGCTTGAGAAGTTTGTCCTTGAAGATGAGGACTCTCTCATAGTTTTCTTCATCAGTTGATATTACTGCCTTGTCTTTCCTCATATGGTCTCCTTCATGAAAAAGGCCCTTAAGTGTAACCAACCCCTTAGGAAGTTTGTTCGACTTCAGCTAAACAATTTGATCTTCATATTAATGCTGCAATTTAGCTTGGCTAGAGGAGAACTCGGCTTCTTGTTGTAAAAAGTAAGCAATTTGCTTGTCACTCTCAAAAACTTGCCAGTGGGCTTTATTATCTGACACTGATGGCCTCACCACCACCTTGACATGTGGCTGAACCTTGGTTTCTTTTAGCTCACTTGGAATGTCAAACTGAGCTCTCACAGCTGCCAGCCTGTCAGCATGTTGGTTCTGATTTCTTGGGACAGCTTGAATGTCAAAGGCCTCAAAATCTTCAATTAGGTCCCACACTAGATTTTTGTAGGACCTCATCAAGGAATTCTTTGTAATGTTTAGGTCTCTAACTTGGTTTACTATGAGCTCGTTGTCGTCATAAACTTGCAGCAGTTTGATTCCTCTTTTGGTGGCCCATTGAAGGCCACGAATCAAGCCTTCGTATTCTGTTGCATTTGAAGAGCAGCTGAAATGGAACTTGTAGGAAAAGAAAAGTTCATTACTTGAGGGTGAAATCAACATTGCCCTAGCACCTATGCCATTTTTGCTCTTTGAGCCATTAAAGAATAGCTTCCATAAACCATTGGGGTCTTCTTTAGGTCCAATGAGGGAAGGTATGGGCTGATTCTCTTCATGTAACAGATAGACAGCCATGTCTCTTTCCTCAACACCTTCTAAAGGGTTGAAAAATTGGTTATCTCTCCATAACTCATCCAAGAACAAGTCTGGGACTTCTGCAGAATGAGTGTTCAGCTCCTGACCAATTGTAAACTCATCTCATCAAAGATGGCACAATTGAGGTTTATGTTATCTCGCTGATGGGGTTCAATGTGGAATTGTGCCATGGGTTCAGCGTTGATTGAGACCTTAGTCTCATACCTTGTTCTGAATGCCATGTAAGACCAATCTGCTGCAAGGTAACCCCCAATCTTGGTTGTGAACTCTCTGGAAAGACAATGCAAAGCAAGGAGTGACATCCAGGATCAGCACGTCTTGCACCACAGACATGCTAGGACAAGCATGCATGGTTAGGCTCAAATTCCTGATGATATTTGATGGCTTTGTGGAAGAACCATCAACCTGTAGGACTCCCTTGGTATGTGGCTCATACTTGATGTTCAGCTGATCAACAATAGACTTTGGCATGACTGAGGTGCTGGCCCCACTATCCACCAAGCAGTTGTGCACCAAGGAGTAATCGATGATTAATGAGATGTAGAATGGGGGGGCTTGGTCACACCACTTGACCTTTTTCCCAAAGGACTCTTGGCTGCATTGGTGAAGACTTCAGCTTCCTTGCTTGGTTGCTTATTTGCAACTGTAGAAACACTCATCTTGGACAAACCTTCTTGAAGAATGTCTATTTGGCCGGGCATGGAAAGCATGTCCCACATTGGTACGTTCACGCTGAATTTCTTCATTTGCTCCACAATGTTGATTGGCATACCCCCATCTTTTGCTTGAGTTTTGGGAGTAACTGCTGCTGGCTTTGTCAGTGAAGGAGCGGTGACAAGAGGTTCTTTGAAAGCTTCTTGATTGTCACCCATATTCCTTCTCTTGAACCTTGTGTTCGTTGAGATTGGGGTGTGGGCCAAACTGGGAGTAGCCTGTGGATTGGATGCATAACATTCCTCTTGCTCACTGATGACCATTGAGGCTTCCGACTGGTTTGACCCCTGGTCCAAGCCTTGTTTTTGTGGAGGCTGCTCTTGCTTTGTCAGCGTGGGCACCTCTGTGCTTTGGGCCATAAGAGCCTAGTTATATCCATAAGCAACAGCATGCTGCCATTGATCATTGAACGCCTGGTTGGAGCCATTAGTTGGGACAATGGATTGCCCAAAAGAATGATTCCAAGGCATTGTCCCTTCAGCGTCTTGAGCCACATTGTTCTGAATCGGGACCAAGGAGTTGGAAGGGCCTACAGCGTTCGGATTATAATTATGCTGCCTAGCATAGCTAGGCTGCCCTTGTCCTTGGAAACCTCCTTTGTAGGGTGGTCTATTAGCTTGATAAGGCTGTTGTTGAGGCTGATACTGAGCTTGATAAGGCTTGTTGTAAGCCTATTGCCTCTTGACATTGACCACATCATTCCCCAAGGATTGGAGCATGCTTTTCAATTTCAAGTAATTTTTCTGCCCTTGGGAGTCGTTGGATCCACTAGTAGAGGCCTTCTCTTGCTTAGGTGAAGGCACAACAACAATTGTTGGCGTTGGAAGTATAACATCAAGTGGAGGAATGACTACAAGAGGTGGTCTGATCTCTGAAAAAAGAAGCATTGGGGGTCTGGGAGTAAGCTTGCCAGCTTGAACTAAGCAATTTTTTGCCTTGATGGCCACTTCATATGCATCTGGCAGTATGTCTCCTCCCATAGATTGAATCATTATAGCGATGTCGCTATTGAGAGCCTTCAAGCAATACAAGAAGCAAAGTTCGGAGATGGTCTAACAATTGCTGGAATTTTATTCCATGCCTTCTGAAATCTCATATTGAAGTCTTGCATGACTTCATGAGGAGCTCTCTTGATTGTGGCCAGCTGCTCTGCAAGTGACAGATGATCACTCTTATCTGCAAACCTGTTACACAGGGCTGTTCCCAGCTTGTTTCATGAGTGGATAGAATTACGAACTAGGCCCCGATACCAGTCTAATGCCTTTCCTTTGAAAGATACAACCAATATCCTAACAACCATGTTTTTCACTATAATATTGTGAATGTTGTAGAAGTTCGCTGTCTGTTATGTGCTCAGTAGGAGTTACAACTTGGTCTCCTGTGTAATAAGGAACACTTTTGAGGGCTGCTACTGGCATAGGATCATACTGTAGTAAGTTCAAAGGGCTTTGGCCGCTGAAGCCCACAAAAGCTCTTTAGGGAATCATAGTAGCAAGAGGCGCTGATAAAGATCTTCTTGCGTAAGTATACCTTATGACTGGTCTATGAGGAGGATGCCCTACGTAAGGGTGAGTATGGGCGAACCTTAACCTTCTTGCTGAGTTTAAAGATAATTCAATAAACTCAAAAGAAATACCTACAGAATTTGATCTTGTAGTCACCTTTGGCATGAAAGATAGCTATTGCTCTGCCACTAGATAGCTGGGTGTTCTTTGGAGTTGCCAGATGCTGAAGGATGAATACTACCACTGCTGCAAAATGATCAAAACAACATCAAATTTGACTAATCTTTCACAAAAAATGAAAATGAAATGGTAGTTGTCCCACCGAACGTGCCATAACTATTATAGCTTGGAATTGCACTCTTGTGAGAGAGTTCTTCAGGGTCCCTCACTTCCAGCTATAAGCATGGGGACAACCTCAGGATGTGGGTATCCTATGGTGAGGTTGAATCTCTAGGCTTTTTTATGAGGCTAGTTCCTCAGGTGCTTCACTCAAGTGCTTGACCTCACACTAAAATCTACTGTCAGCCAAGGAAAAGGGATAAGAGGATTACTTGAAAAGAAATTTAAGCTAAGGGAGGTGATGCACCAAAAGTAAGTGATCCATTTGGTCTGAGGAATGACACTAATTCAACATAAGATAAGTTTGCTTACACAACCTCCTAACCAGGTAACTCGCATAAATATTTCATAAACTAGGCTCACTGAACCATACGTAAAACAAAGAGGGATTTTTAAATCCATATTAAACGTCCATTAATGGTGGAAAAGCTCAAGTTCAAACCTGCAACTAACTAGAAAACCCTTGAAAATAAGCAAAAAAGAAGGACAATAAGGTTGGAAAGACGCTTCTTCACAATGCTATTGTGCACAAGCTAACTCAACACAATTTTTAGACAGAGATAGGTAAAATAATTTTTATTGCTTCAAAAGTCTGTTACACAGCAATTTTTATCACCAGTCTGGGAATGATTTTCTTGGCTCCAAGGCCTCTATTTATATATAAAAGGGGGAAGAGAGAAGGGGAAAAAAGAAGAAGTCGCTGATGGTGGGAACTCTCACGTTGTACTTCTTTGTTGCCCCTAAATGCGCCTCTCAGGTTCACTCGACAACCCTCTCGAGCCCCTCCTATTTTTAAAACTTTCTTTTGGCACATCTGAGAAGCCATGTTGTGAGCAGCTGGAGTGTCTCTTTTTGGCATGAAGCATTTAAGCATTGAACGACGATTGCGGGGAGTGAACTATGGTGGATGAGAGCCTTCATAATTTCCAGTGACTAGTCGCTTGGACTCTCCCGTGCTCATTGATCATCCTTGTGCCACTTGTCTTTTATTGATTGGTCCTTTCTGCTCCAGCTTACGCCACATGGCAGCTTTTCATTCGTTGCATCATGATTCTCGCGTTGCTGGACCAAGCTTAAATTGAGCACTCGAAGAATCTCGATTTACTCTGTGCAGAGTAATTCGAGTTCTTTGATCTCTCCAACTTCGGACTTTCTCAGATCCTTTACTTATAAAGCCTTTTAAGTAGAGTACTTAGAGAAACCCGATTTACTCTATGCAGAGTAATTCGGGTTCTCTAAGCCTACTTACTTCGGACTTGTCCATCTTGAAGTCTTCTCACTTTGCTGTTTTCCAAGCCTTAAGACTTTGGGCTTTTCAAACTCGATTACTTCCAATGGCTAGTCGCTTAACCTGATTTTGACGTCCATTGGCCCATCATATTCTTTGGACACTTGGTCTCGGGCTTCCTTCTCAGCTTATTTATTTCGGGCAATCTCTCGAAGGAATTTCTTCGAACAATTTGTCTGAAGGAATTCCTTCGGACTTTTTGTTTGCATCTGTTTTCGAAAACTACCCTTCGGGGTTTTCGCAATGGACTTTTCCGAAGGGTAAGAGACCCTTCGGGCTTTCTGCATGTTTGTCCGAAAGAATTCCTTCAAACTTTTTGTTTGCGTCTGTCTTTGGAAACTACCATTGGGGTTTTTCACAATGGACTTTTTCGAAGGGTAAGAGACCCTTTGGGCTTTCTACATGTCCCCTCAGACATTCACAAATGATCCTTCCGAAGGGAAAGATACCTTTCGTGAAATTTGAAATGGTCCTTTCGAAGGGTAACATACCCTTCAAAAAACTTGCAATTGTCCACTTGGAGAAGAAAAAACCCTTCGGATTTATGAAGTGTACCTTTGAGTTTTTAAAAGACCCTTCGAAAAAGTTGAAGAGGACCTTCGAAAAAGTTGACTGGTCCCTTTTGCCCTAAAAAGGCCCCTCGGCACTTTGAAAATGCCCTTTGGATTTTTTGAAAAAGACTCGTCCCTTGAAGAATTCGAGAAGCACTATTTTTAAGACTAAATCGGGTTTGTCAAGCCATTTTACTTATTTCGGGCTTTTGATTGCTCACAACTTATGAAGTAATCAAGTAGTGCTCGTTAAAGAACCCAGAATACACTGTCCATGAGTAATTCAAGTTTGTAAACCTGAATTACTTCTACTTATAAAACATTTAGAAGTTAAGCACTGCTGGAAACCCGATTTGCACTGTGCCCTCAGAAACCCGAAGTCCTCCCAAAGACTTGCCATTTTCTTGCCTGAAAGCTCCCTTTTCATACTTAGGCAAATTTTGATATGTGGGTCAAAAATGGCCAAGTCCTCTTCTTCTTGGGTAATCCAGGGAAAGGACAACCAATGTGCTGCTAATCTTCATGATATGAGTTGGGGACATTACATATTATCAGTTCTTAATCTCTTAATAGAAAAGTTAGAAGCATTTTCAACAACTTTAAATTCTTTGAATATAGATAATATTTTAGATTTCTTCTTTATAAAATATGATCAAATCATTCTAGTATGATTATCAATAAAAGTGATAGCATATAAAGAACTATTAAGAGATGCAACTTCAAGGGGTCTTATAATATCACTATGAATTACCTCTAAAGGATGTGAGGAATTTGCATCATGATTCTTGTGAAAGGGATTAGAATGTTGCTTACCATGTAAGCATCCTTCACAAATTTCATGATGAGAAGAGATAGAAGGAAGATTAACAACAAAATTATGAGAAGATATCATATAAATTATAAAATTAACATGTCCTAATCTTTAATGCCATAATTGTGATGCATTCCTACTATGTGATGAAAGACAACATTTAGAAGAAACATAAAATATGTATAAATCATTCTGTTGAACACCTTCAACAATCAGAGAACCAGATTGATTTCTAATAGATTAATTATTCTTAATTAAAGTTACAATGAAATTATCATTCTTAAGCTGAGAACAGGACAAGAAGTTTTTCTTAAGTTTAGGAACATAGAAAACATTAATTATAACAACATTTACAAATTTTGTTTTTCCTTGCTTAGTAGCTTCTACAAATGAATTATATCCAAAATAAATCTTTTTAGAAATATCTCTACTATTAGATAAAATATTAGATAAGGAAGTCATAGGATGCGATGCACTACTATTTAGAATCCATTCATTTTCATTAGAAACAAACAAAGCAATACATAAAGTAACAACATTAGAATTTTGTTCTTGATTGTTGTTCTAATTATATTTTTGATTCTTTTGATGATTCTAGTTAGATTTGTTCCCTTTTTTATTTTTAGAGGTTTTATGATTAGCTATATCTTTGTTTTTATAACAATTTTCCCTCCTTTGACCAAATTTACCACATATTATAATTTTCATTAAACTTAAATTTATGATTCCTATAACCAGACCTTTTGTTTCCATTTTTGCCATTTGCAGAATTAGGGTTAGATTTTTGATTTCTATTGTTTTTAGAAACAAAATTGAGGGTGAGAAGTGCACGAGTGACATTCTCTCTAAAATTAAAATTTAACATTACCTGCTCTACTTGAATCATAAGCGCAGATAGAGTAGTGAGGTTAGGGATAGCTTGCTCTATTTGGTATTTTGAATTAAGAATGGAAATGAAATTGCAAAACTTTTCATGGATTTTTAATTAAATAATGAAATACAAAAGCTTTTTTTGAATAAGATTACAGTCACAACCATGTAATTGAGATTTAATGTTTTTTACTTTTTGCAAGAAAAATAACAATTTTTAATCACCTTTTATAGGTGTAGTAAGCAATTCAAGAATCAGTTTAATAATTTTAGAGAGATGAGTGCCCTCGTGCATAGATTCAAAGAGTTTTCAGGGATCACTGGGAGACCTCTGATTGCCGATATGGAGTAGAAAATTATACTTAACACTACAAAATAATTGACATGGTTTTTTGCGATTTATGTTGGAAATGCATTTGTAAGCTCAGGTGTAACATGTCATCGTGACATGGATTTTTGGGTCCCAACACAATGTTCCACAAATTTCACTTAAATGTGAATTTTTCAGATATTATAGTTAGACCCATTAAGCATTTGAGATTTATCAAGCACAAAGTTTAGGAGAAGCCATAACTTCCCTTTAAAATTGACACTACGACACTGGATAAAGCTTAAAAAATCTTTTGTTAATGTGATTTTGTACTCTATTTGATAATACAATAAATTTCTAGTGTCAACAAATAATCATTATTCAAATTTATGCGAAATAACATGAAAAATTGTAACAAATTGTACCAAATTAAGTGTCGCAAGCGTCACACAAAGAACAATTATCTAAACATTGTTATTAAAAAAGTTGCAAAAACTATAATAGGAAGTTTCAAAACAACAAATGGACCACTTCAATGTATTCATAATGTCCAAAAACATAGAAATTGACTGGTACACGACCATGGTCAACAAAGAATAGTCTAGGTCAAGTGTCACAACATGTTGAAAAATGACTAGGGTTTTGAATGCGAGACACTAAGCACACAAATCAAAAAGATTTTGAAACTTATTATTTTGAAAAAATAAACTAGATTTGACCAAGATTTACTAAAAAGAAAAAGGATAAAGGGGTTTGAAGTCTAGACCTTGTTTTCACAAGTGCCTAGCAAAATAATACCTACCAACTCCTCTATACCAACACTTGAAACAATATGTGCACTATACTATATTTAAAGCTTATTTTCTAATATTCTAAAAGTAGTATACACACACACACACACACACACAGCATGTAAAAACAATTCGGCTTTTAAACTTTCCAAATAAAAACAATTCAGCTTTTAAACTTTTCAAATAAAAACAATTAGATATTGGTGGGGGCCCTTTTTGATTTGCATGGAAATTGTTGAATTTAATTAAAAATTTATTTAATAAATAAAGTTTGAAACTATACACTCACCTTATAACGCTTCCTATAGCTTCAATGGCGCATATATGGAGCCTAGGTGAAAAAGAGGTGAGCACAACAGTATATAAAAGCCACCAGAGATCTTCAAACTTTGCAGTTCTTCCTCAAATCCTTGTTTGATGCATCAAGAGCAATCAAAAATTGATCTTGCAGCGAAAAACTGAATTTTGCAGCCAAGAGCATTGTACTATGGTGCCCAGGTGGCTGAGGAAGAATTCAATAAAAGCTTATAATGCCTTAGGAGGTCTGACAGATGTTTTTGATAGGCAAAAAAATGAATATCCAATGTTTAAACACCACAGATCGGAACCAGAAGCAAATTAACACAAATCTTCAGGTAGAAGGCCATACAAGGCAATAATGGCATCCCACACAGCAACAAAACTTCAAAAAATGATTATTGGTTGCTCAAATGGAGTTTTGAGTACTTGAAACAATCATTTGTTTGCTCAGATTTGCATTCCTAAGCTCCATAGGCAACAAGAATGCTAATAAACAAAATTCTGAGTGAACAAAATAATTTATTTGCCTCCCAAGGCCGTAAACCACCTCCTCACGTTGAAAAAATAATTTTGAATTTGTTTGAACAGGGTTTGGATCCTCCAACAAATTGTCTTGCAAATCAACACACATCTCCAGGGTCTGATACCATGTCAAATTATGTGATACACACACACACAATGTATATTAAGCACACACGTGAGATCTAGATGAGCATTGGATAAGCAAATGACATAGATCAATAGATGACACAGATATAGGTGGAAAACCTCCAATAGAGGTAAAAACCCCACAATTGATATTCATATATGAGAAATTAGAACCCAATACAATTCTTTCACTTCTCACTTCCTCTCTGTCAAAACTTCACAAAACTCTTTGAATAATATTTGGCACACGCAAATATTCAAATGTCATAATATTTCATTACACAAAACATTGTGCATGATCGTGAGTGTGTAGATTACTAAGGGTAAAAGTCTTTATATATTGGGATGTGGAGGTGGACCGTTGTAACCAACAGATCCAACCTCTTCCTAAGAACAATTTAAACCAACGGCAATAAATAAATGTTTTATTATTTATTTACACGAGGTTTTCAACCCATGTTAATAAATAATAAAACATTATTATTGAATTAAACCTATGAATGCTAAGAGTCCATGATGAGAACCACTTAGACATTAAATGTTCTAACAAAGTCTCCCTACTACTATATATGTTGCATTGTGGTCACAACTTGGATGACGTTCTCCACATCCACCTCCATGACCACCTTGTCCAACATATCACACAAAGTGTTTGCATTTTTCACTTTTTGGGAGGTATCGATTGACTTCAAGAAAACTAACTACCCACTTGAAGCCACTAGAAAGTTAATTAAGGAGCAGTTCCATCCGTCCACCCATCAGACAAAATGTTGCAACCCTTTTTGCGTCATATTCTTTTATGCTCATCTACAATAATTTTTGTATTTTTAGTGGTGTCCTCCAACATTGGACTTTTCAAGTCATGAGTAGGGGCTTTGAACCCCTTCCCAACAACGGTCAAAGCAATTACCAAATTCTCCCTATACTGCCTTTTCCCCACATTGAATGGGATGTTGTAGTATCAGAAGTTTGTTACAACCACCCGTGTTTCATTCTGCAATTTTGTGTTCCAAGCCATACCTTCGAGTGAATATTGTGGCCTAGTGGTATGTTGAGGAACAAAAAATACCTGTGAAGGTGACCCTAAATTGCCTCCACTATGTGAACCTCGTCCCCGAACTACCCTTTGGGCAATAGAAGAGCCAAAGACTTATAACTCATCAAAATCAACTCTTGTTGGTCCCTTGTTCATCACGACTGCAAGTGCTTTAACAGGGTTTTTTTTCTCCTCATGCAGCTAAGACAACAACCATCTCTCTCTGAGCCTCAGGGGGCACTTTGTTACATAGCCACACATCATTACCTACAATTTGTGCTATGCGGTATTCGAGGCAATTGACATCTACATGCATCTTAAACCTACAATAATTGCATGACATCGTTATTCTTTGGGGTGTCATATCAATGTTTCCATGTTGGGTCATCAGACTTCCTAGGCCTATGGGAACTGGATGCCATTTTTGAAGTTGAAAATTTGAAACCCTATAAAACAAATGTAAAAAAAAGTTAAAACCTTAGGTTTTAGTAGCTAGAATCCAAGAAGTAGGTAGAAAATGGGGATTAAAAAAAAAAAATTAAACCCTAGATGCACTTACCTCTCAAATCTGCACTTCAATGTTCAAACTGTTCAAATTGTGGGTCTTTCTTGTATGCTAAGGGCAAGTTGCGTGATTGCATAGGCTACAACAATTACTGGATGGATTTCTTCTCTCTGCTGCTACACATTCATGAATTTGAGTTGATGTCCTTAGATCTACGTTGTCGACATGGATATGGGTACGAGAATTAGATACATGGATATGGGGATTTTTTTTGGGGTTTGGATACGTTTTGGATATGACCGTACAAAAAAAATATAAAAAATATAAAAATTTAGCCATATAAGCAAAATGAACCACATGATATGCATAGAGGAAACAAAATAAGATAAATAACCACAAAACATACCCATAATTCAATGCCAAATATCATAATATTCAACGGTTGAACTTAGATTAGTTTTATAATAATAGTACATAGTGCAAATGTTACAATGTATGGACAAAAATAAAGACAACTTAGCATATTCATGAAACACTATATTCATTTTCCTCTTTGGTTGCAATGTCTTCATCAACATGTGGTTCATTAGAACTACAAGTAGCAACAGTGCCACTCCGACTAGCTCCGCTTTGTAGGTCGTGTGAAGCACCGATTAGCTCCGTGTCAAGCAATGAAATGAAGGTAATTGAGGCATCCAAGTTATTAGTCGTTGGGTCCACATCCTAACACTTTGTTGCCTCTGCCTTGTACTCAAGTTGTTTGTGTGAGAGAAGACACAAGTTGGAATGCGCAGACCAAATCCTCCACCTTTTTTGATGCCAATTTTTTGTGCTTAACTGAGTGGATAAAAATGTAGCTACCCTAGTTCCGCTCAGCTGTGGTGGAACTTGCAACCTATTGAGGCAAGCCACAAAGTCAATTAGAATTTATAAAAGTTAAAATTTAAAACAAAACATTGAAAAAATGGGTAGAGTTAAAAAAAATTAAAATCTTACTTGTGATATGATTTTTATTGCAAGTGGCTGGGGGTGGGTGGATGCTTGTCCATGAAGGCACCACCAAAAGTGAGCTTCCATCTTATACTTGTCACGAATAGCACCATGGGAGTGAGCTGCAGAGGTTATGAAATGCACAAACTTTTCCCTAACTTGGTCTTCTACTTCTTGATTGGGGAAGAGTCTAGAGAATGTCGCCTTATATCTTATATCCCTCACCAAACTCAACATCCCTATATGTTGGGACCTTCCTGGGCAAAGAAAGGATCTTTGTGTTGTAGTATTTGGGCGTCAAGGAAAAAGCAAGAAGATTCAATGGGATGGTCATTTTGTTCCACCTTTCAATGAGATGCAACTGTACTTCCTTGGAGAACCTCTCTGTAGAATACTGTTCATTGGCATTTATGATGGATCTAATGTTTTCAATCATTGAGTCGATTCCATCATAAACCTCACCCAAATGTGGATGATTCATATTCACATATCTCAACATGCCGAGAATGGGCTCAGTAAAACAGAGCAAATATTCCACACATTCCCACCACGCGTCATGAAGAATCCACCCTTTCACCTTTGTGGCCTTCTCACTGTTTGGGTGCCTCCATACACTCCAAAGTTGGTTGATGACCATGTTATTCAATGCTTCACGCACTTTAACAAGTCGTCTTAAGACAAGGGTGTGTGAGGCAAACTGAGTCTCAACAACTTAATACAAAATTAAAACAAATAAAATTAAAAAAAAATGTTCAAATTACAAACTTAAAAAATTAAATAAAAATATACGTGATTCATGAATGATTAAATAAAAATTTACCTTCAACAACTGCAACTTCGATAAGGACATGAAGATGCCTTGGGACATGTGATGGTTGATTATGAACATTTGGATCTTGTTCGCCTCCTCATAGACTTGTTTGATCTAGTCAATTTTTGTCCCCAATTTTTGCAACATAAGGTTGAGGGAATGAATGGCACAAGGTGTCCGAAATATGTGCCAATACTTTGCCTCAACCAACATGCCTGCAATTTTGCAATTTTTAGCGTTGCCCATTACAACTTGGACAACATTTTGAAGCTCCACTGCCTCAGTGGACTCTATCAGGTTGTTGACAATGAATCGTGCATCCTTCACTTGACTCTCACAATCAACAATATTGTCCCCTTTAGGCCTCATTGCAACCACATTACTCAATGGCCTATTTGTTGTATCTTTCCATCCTTCGGAAATAGACACCCTTATTTCGATCCACGAATCGCTTATGGGCTTCAATGCATCTTCAACTTGTTTTCTTTCTTTTGTCAACAAGGTGGTCCGCACCTTTTCATACCCTGGGATGACGAACTTTTTAGGGGCAGCCTTGATATATCTCACCATATCCTGCTAGTATGGTGATCTAACAACATTAATTGACAGCCCACATGCGTAAAGACAACATGCAATGCTCTACTCTGCTATGTCCCTAGATTCATTATGGAATGCCATGTCCAATGGGCCTTCATCTTTTGTTGTCTTTTGACCAAGAGGTGAATCCTCTTCCTCTACGGCCACGAGGGGTGTAGTAAGAAATGGGTGTGATGGGGCCACCGTATTAGCACGAGATGGATCAATAGGTGACGGTCCTTCTTTCTCAAAGAATGATTCGTTCTAGCACTTGTATCTGTTCTCGAAACAAAGCCAAAGAAAACACATTAGAATTACTAAGGAAACTAGCACTTGCATCTTGAGGCATTCTAGAAAATTCTATAGCCCCTGGTAAACAATAATAATATTGCTATTAAAATTTAAAGCATTTGGTATTTACTGAAATAATGGTTAAAATTTAAAAGATTAACAAAAATAAAATAAAATAAAATAAATAAAACTAGTGAAACAAAACAAAACAAAACAACAAGCCACAAAACTAAAAACCTAACTTAAATCAACAAATCCTCTTCTTTGTAAGCTCCTTAAACTCCTTGGTGCCAAATGGGTAGAGGTAGTGGTGCAGGATTATCAAAAGGAAGAATTTTCAATCCTATGCAATTGAAAAAATGAAGATGAGAGAACAAATTGTAATGAGAGGTAAAAATGCAATGAATGGTAAATGTGTTGTTTGCTTTTGATAAAATGAGTGTGAAAGCTGCTTTTAGGGTTGGGAATCCACTTTAGCTTGTTTTTAATTGTATTTTTCTAAGTTATCGGTTTGTTTTTGGTTCAGGTTCGGATTTGAAGAACCGGGTTCGCTGGTACGGCAATTTTTTTTCCTTGGGTTCGTCCATACAAAAAATATATAAAAAATAAAAAAATATAGAAATTAGAGTCTATTATATAGGAAATTTGTGACATTGTCATCAACCATATAGTATGCATATTTATATGAAAAACAAAATATGAAAATAATCACAAAATATCGAAAATAGTAAATACTAACCGAATGCCAAATGTCATGATAATCATTAAACATAAATGATAACTATTAAACATCAATAATTATGATATTATCCTGTGGCTGTAATTAAATACATCAAACTTAAAAGTCTTTAAAACTTAAATGTTAACTTAAAGTCACTAATAACGACTAATAATTTTTAGTGACTCAGCGATGAACCCTTAAAAGGTACAGGTGCTAGGTTTTTGTATAATTGTTTGAACTTTATGATTTATACATTACTAATCCACATGTAATCCCTAGCGTGCCTAGTTAAATCAAAGTAATTTCAGTTGACAGATTAGCTTTGAAATGTCACATCTTATATATGAAGAGTCAAGACCATGAAAACTGACAACATCTAGCTTATGATTTCCTGATTGAATGCCGTTGATGGATATGGATTGCATTATGTATTCCATTGCAAATTGGCCATCTGTTGTGAAAATCAGTTGATTGGCCTTGCCCAGTGTCTTCCAAATCCTCAATTAACGCTTCAAGTTATTTTCTTTCTTTTTTCAGATATTTCCTTTTAAGGGTTCATAGACGAGCCACTAAAAATGGAAAAAAAAATGAAAAAATGTGTTTTTGACTGCTGGTTCTCTGTGCCAATGCCCATGTCCATCCCAAAAGAACCCAAGATGCACCCGGGTGCCCAGGGACAAACCCTGGGCATTTGGGGCAACGAATAGAACCCGAACCCAAACCTGGATCGAACCCAAATGCCCAACGCAAGTGAAAATCAAGGAATTTGGTATTTTGAAGTCCATGTTTGACTTTTCATTGGGCAAAATTAAAAAAAATGTTTTTTGGCCTAGATACACTATGGATGCACCCAAGGTACGTCCATGGGCCTGCGGATACGATTGGATACGTTCACATTTTTTGGCTTGGATATGCTGTGGATACACCCGGATATGTCTCAGGATGTATTCGGCCGTATCCGCAGGCCTAGGGATGTACCCTGGGCATATCCCTACTGTACCCGTATCTTGAGACGTACTGTACCCCTACCAAGGGTCTATAGAGGCGTATTCGGTAATGTAGCCTTAGATTGAGTATACCTTTCACTTTGCTACTGGGCACTGAAATACATACAATGGTGACAAAGATTCTCAGCGATGATGGGTCCAAACATTGTCAAATGTTTATCAATGGCAACTGAAGATGCAATATTGATTTTACGGTCTAGTGTGGTAGCGGCAGATGCTTTTGCTATGATGCAATGTAAAGGCTTAGGTCATTCACACAAATGCAGGTATTGTTTGATGCCGGGTCCAATCAAGTATGCAGCCTTTCATGTCCTTTCCTTGGACAGAGGTAACGGCCTAACAATCCCAGAAGTTGCAAATACTGTATCAAAACCTGCAGGCAATAGTAGAGCAGAAATTTGCAATGTAAAAAACGACTTTTTTACACCACTTTTCATTATGTTTGCATGATTGTTGGGTCAGGGCCGAGTTGAGACTGATAGCCACAGTTATTGGCTAATAACTATGGTCAGTTACTCGTAAATAACTACATCAAGTCTTGACCAGGCTTGCGGTAAGTTGGCCAAAAACTCTTTTGCTTAATTTTCCCTGATTACTCGCGGTTACCTATTGGTTTTGATACAGAGCTTAGGGGAATGTTGACATTTCCTTGGCCAAACAATTCATTGCCATCCTTCAAACTTATCATGGACAAACCGTTCATTACTTTGATGGTTCTTAGTGCCAGATTGACCCTTAGAATTTATCTTTTTTTGTTCAAGGGCTTTGAGGGCCTCTTCCTTAGTCATTTTAGGCTCTTCATCGTGAAGGCAATGAGAGTGCCAATTTGAGGGAGGAACATGTGCCATTAACAGAAGTGAGATAAAACCTATCAGAAACATAGAAATCAGAGAATAGATGACCCAAGAGTGGTGCAACTCAGATAAAAATTTGAGATTTTCCACAATTAAAAGTATTCAAGCACAAATTATCAGGAAAAATTGCAGTGGAATGTACTGAGATGTCACAAAGAGATGGGACAAATAGTGTGACACCACTAATTTGTGAAAATTTATAATGATAGTCATATCTGAGACAATTGAAATAGCAGCATCCCAAAAAGTGTTCAAAAGTGTAATGGTAAAAACTTGAATGAATCGATACAACAAAGGTAGGGTTAAATCCAACAATAAAGTAGAAAAGGGTTTTCACTAGTGTGATGCCAAAAATTTAGATGCGGGAACCCACAAGAAGAGGAAACTAAGGATAATGGAATTAACAAAGGGTTCAACATAAAATACATAAAAGGGCAGAGATCTAGGGTTTGGAAGGGTGTAGGTCCAACCAAGAGCAATATTTACCTCCAAATGCTACTTACCACAATAAATTAAAATAACAGTGGGCAATATACAAAAGACAACAATGGCCCTAATCCACAACTAATCTAATATTTTATTCTTTTTCCAAAATTTTGAAAGTAAATGAGTAGGGTAAGGAAATGCAATTTTCACGACTTCCCAACTCTTGCATGCACAAACAATATTGATGCAATACAAAATTGAAAACCCTAATGTAAATATAACTTGAATTAAAGCAAACCCTCAATGATGCAAAATAGAATTAAAGCAATGTATATACTTAGAAATAAAGAAATGATGCAAAGATAGAAATAAAGCAATGTGTTTATGCTAACTCCACAATCCTTCATTCCTGCTTTAGAGTCTATATACTTATTTTTTTCTGTGGGAGTGTTTTTCTGTGTTTGGATATAAATGCTATGCTATGGCAGTATGATAATATTTTCTTGAGTGGAATTCCCTTCAGCAAAAAAAAAAATGGCATATATTAAAGCCATGGAGTCTTTTGAATTGAAGACACCCCTCATGGAAGAAAACTTTCTTTCTTGGAGAAATGTAGTGCATTGCCTTCCCGCCTTCTATTCATTAGATCCCTGTGTGGATGAGGAAGCTGATCAAGATGAGGTGTCCAAGGAAAACAATAGAAAGCGATTGCTTTATTAAAATTAAACTTGCTCATTGATTTTCTCTATATTGTGGAAGAGGAGTAAGATCCTCTAAAGCTTTGGACCAAATTAAATATGACATTTGGAAATACTGGTTTGGAAAGAGTGGCAACACTTTGGAAGCAATTTATACATTTTTGCCTTTAAGATTTTGATTCCGTCAATGTGTATCTCAACAAGATTTACCAATTGCAATCAACAATCAAGCTTTGTCAAGGCAAACCTACTAAGAATGAAGAGCTTGTGGAGCATATTTTCCAATCCTTGCGTAAGGAGTATGCTTTCTTCGTGTACTATACTAAACAAATATTTGGATGAAATTCACTTGAGTCTCCTACCGTAAAAGAACATCATGGCCAAATGAATTCTTACATTGTGGCCATGGAGAATTGTGGCCTTGATGTAAAAAAAGAAGGCAAGGCACATGTTTCTAAGTGAGAGACACCAAATCATGGTCAAGAGGATGGAGAAGACAGAGAAAATGGAGATCAAAATCAACATCAAAGTGGAAATAAAAATAATAATAAAAGTGATGAAAAGCGTAAGGGCAAGAGCAAGAAAACCTGCACATATTGTGAAAGAATAGGCACAATGAATCCAAATGCTTCAATAAGTTAGGGGACTTGGAGTAAAAGGTGAAGGTTCTCACATTAAAGGGGGAAGGTTCTTCAAGCCATGGACCTTGTAGCTTAGCCACACATTCCCATTCTCTAGGAGGCACTTGATAGCAAGATCACTAAAGGCAAGTGAATCTTTGCATGATGATTGGTACATAGATTCCACAACTTCACATCACATGACCATGGGTAGGTCATCCTTCAAATCCCTTAGCTTAGGGAAGCCTAAGAATGAGGTAATATAGACTGCCAATGATGCTGCCTTAGCTATAAATGGGACCGGAGATTTGAGCTATTGGAGGGCATTTTCATGATGGTTACTTTGTTTGTCATCTAAACATCAACTTCTTGTTTGTGTATCAACTTGTGAACAATAGGAAGAAAATCGAATTTGTGATTGACAGTCTTCATTAAAGATGCCAAAGATAACTTCAAGTTGCTTGCCCTTGGAGTTAGTAATGATGATTCACAATTATTCAAGTTTGAAAAGTTCATTGATGAGCATCCGAGGAAGGAATCAAAAGCCATGATAGCATTTGTTGATGTTAAATGCAAATTGTGGCATTATTGCATTGGACAACTTAACTATGGATCACCACGCTTCACTTGAGAATCTTTTGAGAAATAAAAAGCCCATAGAGAATTTGACCTTTTGGAGCTTGTGCATGGTGACTTGTGTGGTCATATGGCTGTTCCTTCACTTGCTGGAACCAAGTACGTTCTCACATTTATTGATGACTTTTCATGCAAAGTATGGGTCTGCTTCTTGAAACATTAAAGTTATGCCTTTGATTATTTTGTGGAATTTAAGGATATGGTGGAAAAGCAATTTGGGAAGCCCCTGAAGATCTTAAAGACGAACAAGCATTTTGTAAAGACCGTGGCCTTATTCAACAACTTATGGTACCTTACACTCCTAAACAAAATAGAGTTGCTGAAAGAAAGAATATGGTACTCATTGAGATGGCAAGATGCATGCTCCATGCAAGGAACATCGATTTAAAGTTGTGGGCCAAAATGGTGAATTGTGCATGCTATATCATCTATTGTTGCCCTACAAGAACCTTCAAAGATATCACCCCTGAAGAAAAGTGGAGTGGAAGACAACCATATGTAAGGGACTTCAAGATTTTTGGTTGTTGTATGAGCCCATATTTCCAAGGAGAAGAGGTCCAAGCTTGATCAAAAAGGCCTTAAGTGTATATTCATTGTTATGGGGAAGATTCAAAGCCTTTCATATCTATATGCTCCTATCAAAAGAGATGCCATTATTTGAAGGGATGTTTGTTTTGATGATATTTTGAGTACAATTCTTTTTCTAATCTTCCATATCTTCTCAAGGTTGAAGGGGGGGACCACTCATGTGCACTTAATTAATGCCATTCTTTGTGGTGGTGGGCATATTGAGGTTCCTTTAGATTAAGGTAAGACTAATATTGATGATTAAAGTCAGAATCGTGATCAAGGTCATGTAAATAGAGAGCATAATGAGTTTAGGGTTGATGATGCTTCAAGTGAGTCAAATGTTGAACATGTTGAGCCTAGACTGCCCTTTTGGCTTAGAGGGCAACTTAAGGAACTCCCTCCCGATGTTCAACACCTCATGGAGATTAAAGGAAACTCTCGTGGTCAGAAGCATAGAACCAATTTTGCCCATATGAGCAAGGTAATGAAAAGTGAGGTTTCTGCCACATATAAGGAAACTCGTGGAAAACCCGAATAAGAATTGGCCATGAAAGATGAACATGACACATTGATGAAGAATAAGACTTAAAAGTTGGTTCCAAGGCCTGGTGATAACAATATTTTAGGGTAAAAATGGGTCTATAAGACCAAATTCAAATCTAAAGGTGAAGCGGAGAAACATAAGGCTCGTTTGGTTGCCAAAGGCTTCTCTCAGCAAGAAGGGATTGATTTCAACAAGACTGTTTCTACCATGGCTCGCATGAGCTCCATAAGATTATTCTAGCCTTATCTTCATATTTTGGATGGGAGGTTTATCAAATGGATGTTAAGAGTGCTTTCCTCAATGGCGATTTGCAAGAGGACATCTACATGGAACAACCTTTTGTATTTGAGAAGCGAAGCCCCGTCAAGCATGCTTGCAAATTGGAAAAGCCATTGTATGAGTTAAAACAAAAAACTAGAGCTTGGTACAAAAAGATTGATGCCTTCTTCATTAGCTCAGGATTTACTAGATGTGGGTTGGAGAACAATATGTATATTCGGAGGAGTGGAGACAATATTTTGATCATTGTATATGGATGATTTGATCATAACTAGGAATTCTTCATTGGAAATCAATGCAATGAAAGAAAGATTGAAGAAGTGCTTTGAGATGGACTTAGTCCTATTGAATTACTCTTTCTCAAGCCAAATATGCATTGGATATCTTGAAGAAACTCAAGATGGAAGATTTTTAACCTATTGCTATGCCCTTGGCTTTAGGAACAAAGCTCATTGTAAGAGTAGTTGGGCCTGATGATGCAAAAGTAGATGCAACCCTATATAGGTCTGTTAGGGAGTCTTCAGTATCTCACTGACACAAGACCAAAAATCTCCTCCCTCTCTAGTTTTCAATTGGATCCTCATGAGTCTCTTTGGAAAGCAGCTAAGAGAATCTTAAGATATGTGAAAGGTCCTATCTCTAAGGAATGATTCTATGAAAGGGTAGTAAACCCACCTTGTTGGAATATTCAGATTCGGATTGGGTTGGCAAGGCCAATGATCATAAATTTGCATTTGGATTTGTGTTCGCTATTGGAGATGGTCCCATAGCTTGGTCAAGTAAAAATCAAGATGTTGTTGCTATGTCTTCAATGAAAGCAGAATATAGAAGTGTCGTTGTTGTAGGACAAAGATACATTTGGTTATTACAATTAGAGCAAGAGCCTGGCTATCTTCAAGATCATCACACTGCTATATTTGTGGACAATCAGAGTGCCATTTCCATGGCGAGAAATGTGGTTCAACATAAATGAACCAATCATATTGAAATTTGCACACACAATATCCATCAATTGGCATAGGCCAAAAACTTGGATCTTCAATATATATCTTCGGGGCACAATCTTGTGGATGTTGTCACTAAGGGGTTAGTCGAGGTGAAGTTTGTAGGATTGTGTAATGGGCTTGAAATTTCAGAAGCTGCCATTGAAGGCAGGTGTTAGGTGCAATGCCAACCTTCTTCACATCACCATGTATATTGCTACAAAAATCTTATAGGGGGGTGCTGGAAATAATATTGCCTATTACCTTTTCTAAGGTTGGCATTTCCGTTGTTTCTTATATTCTTCAATATTATTATGGCCTACTCTATGTAGCCGCCATTACATAAATTTAGGGATTGATACTCTCTTTTCAGACTATCCCATTCGTCTAAATCAGATCTTATATGCAACATTATTCTTTTTAGTGCTTTGCTCTATGGGGCTCCTCAATATATTCTTTCACATTTTTCTTGTGCACTTAGGAGAGAGTTCCAGCAATGGCAACCCCTAAGTTTGTGGGTTCACACAGCCACCTACCTGCCACCTAGGAATGTAAAAATTAATTCATTTGAAAGTTTTAACTTTTGTTTAATTTATATCTTTTGTTGGGCATGTTGAAATGGAGGGCAAGTCACAATTTAAAATAAGACATTTGAAATGCATGTGAAAAAACTTGTTACCTAATTCTTGAATATGGTGTACATATGTTGTGCATTGGTGCACTAATTGCTGAAATGGTAACATGTCTTGATGTGATTGGTTGTTGTAACTTGTGAGGTAAAAATTGGACAAGTAGTACATAGTACTATGACAACTTTTAGAGAGTTAAAAGTCAACTATAAGGCATTATGCATTCAAAATCCATTTCAACTGTTGGTGCACACGTAACTACTGGCACCTCTCCCCTATCTTTGTGTGAGTAGTTGTGGTTATATGATATTGGGACCTCTCATTAAAACTTAATCTGGTATGAGAGCAGCGATCAGCTATCCACCATTTTTCGAAGGACCAGGAAAGGCTCTTAGGTTGTTTCATGAGAGCATAGCAGCCGTCATCACTTGCAATCTATTTTGTGGAATTTCAGAACTGATAGCAGCTGTGAAGAACAAAGGGTTCTTGTGTTCCGCACAGGTTTGTGGTTCCAGCATTTTCTGGCTCGGATCTCCTCACGTGCAGCTTCATTGTTCAAAGTTTGGAGTGCCTCTCGCAGAAGCAGCACATGGGGCAGTATTTGCCACCTCCGCACAACATGAAGAGGAAAAGTGAACATTGAATGCACTACAGGTTTTGTAGAAAGGGAGGCGCACACGACATTGTTATCAGAGTTGCACAACATTTTTGATTGGGTTGCAATGTTCAGCACAGAACATCAATCCTTTTCTGTTGTTTGAGCATTTTGTTTTTTGGCGGTTGTGTAGATTTAAAAAATGAAACAACAAAGACTAATATTTATTGAATTTGGATCCACTTGGTGAGCAACTTCTGCACATGCCCAAATGCAGCTCCTTTATCCTCCATCTGCCTTGCTGCTTCACACATCATCTGTTTGTGTCCCTTCTATCTCCCTCCTTTTGCGTGCGAAAAGATCGGAGAAGGCAGCTTCAGAAATGTCTACGGAGGAAGTTTTCTGGGCACAAACACATTTGTGGCTGCCAATTCCACAATCCTTCATACCTGCTTTAGAGTGTATATACTTCTTTGTTTCTGCGGGAGTATTTGTTTGGGATTGGATATAAATGCTATCTATGGCAGTATGATAATATTTTCTTGATTAGAATTCCCTTCAGCAAAAAAGAAAGGTGGTAGATATTAAAGCCATGGAGTCTTTTAATATTGCCATAGTGTAGCATTTATATCCAATCAAATAAGCTTACAACTAATCGAATATTTTTCACTGATCTATAACTAATCTACTATTTTTTTCTTTTTCCAAAACATATATTTCATCAAATCAGTTATTTTTTATTTATATTCCTTTTTGCTTTTTCCAAACGATAAAAATATATATTTTTTATTTTTCCAAGTAATCCCATCATGCCCAAAACTGACACAACATAACACACAAAACAGGCCATTTTTTTTTTGAATTATAATGCACATCCTACATAGTTGCATTGCCCATTGGCCAGCTAACAACCTGGCATGAGACGCACAATGCATCCAAGCAACTCACATGCCTAAACGACATGGATTGCAATGCGCAAGTGGTCGCATAGTTGCTACGCAACCATGCAGGCCCCACTTGCTCTAATTGGCCTATAGGCTATCAACAAGCCCACAACTCTCTAAGCTGGCCTAGCGGGCCCTACAGCCCTAAGGACCACAAATAACATTTGATTAGTGCGAGGTGGGTTCGAGCAACCCCTGGCTCAAACTATACTATCTAACACTTCACGGTGCTCAAAAGCGTCATTGGGCAAATTGGGCCAATCACAACGCTTGGTTCACACTTAAGTCATAAAGTAAACACAATTTCCAACTTAAGTCAAAGTCATGGAAAGGGATCAACTAAATATCGTATATTTCCTATACGATCTCAAAAATGGTTTAAAATATCCTGAATAAGCCCCTTGAGGATGGAGCACTCCATCTCAATCGTTGCATCAATTTGATATCAACCATCAAACCTGGTCAAGGGCGAGGAAGCCCTATAAATCCTTATGGAAGTCAATAAAGGTTTACAAACCGGCATAAATCACAAATCCATATTTTGGAATAGAGGGAGGATTGTTGGAGGATGACTTTTCCATAGTCATTCCTCTTCTTCTTCAGTCTTGGATGACTCTAATTAATGGAGTCTTTGAGCTTTTGGCTAAAAACATTTTCAATTTCAATTTTCTAAAACAAAAGGAAGATGCGTGAGGCTGATTTATGGATACCCATTTTGACAGGAAGCTTCTAGGAGGCCTTTCTCCTACGGTTTTCAAAATGGTCCTAGAAGCTTCAAGCTCCTCTATGACCATTAATGGCCGCCACCAGGTAAAATATATAAGAAAAGTTCAGTTTTAGGCTTCAATTTTTATCTTAGGATGCAGGTTACTCTAAAACAATAGGGGTCTCCTTTTGGATCGACCCGATCCGATCAACCAGGAGCTCGTGATAGCTGATAAGGTCCAAATAGGCCTCCCTGTGACAAAACACGCACACTGAGAAGAATAGAGTTTCAGGTTCTGAAACTACTCCCATATGGAAGATGACAAAAAGATGAGGTGTTAAACACGAGATATACTGAGAGGGGGGGTGAATTAGTATATCATAAATCTTATAATCTTTCACTTAATCAAATTCCACTTAACCATACATTCAAGATATGCAATACAATTGAAACAATAAACACCACACAAGATAGAGAGAGACGCCAAATTTAATGTGAAAACCCAATGTAGGAAAAACCATGGAGAACAATATCAAGTATATGAATGAGCACCAACTCAAACTACAATATTCGCAAGCACTAACTTGCAGGAGCACCAACCCCTTTGCTGAGCACCAACACAACTATTCGTGAGCACCAACCCACAGTAGCACCAACCCCTTTTGTGTATACCACATGACTATCTCTCAATGTTGCTTTCTCAACAAATGATAACACATTACAATATCTCTTTCTTTTCTCTCCTTTGCTCTTCTAAGCTAGATATGACAATTACAAATCATGCTCTCTTCTTGCATATTTCAACTGGCTTCTCAAGCCTTTATTTATAGCTTTCCAAATGACCTTTGGCATTCACCTTTTGTGACCCTTCAATCCTCATGAAAAATGGCACCAAACTTACATGACCCTTCGAATCTTTTGTCTTTACTTGGTGACTCTTGGAATTCCTCAAGATGACTCTTCATGGGAAAATGCATTCCATTCCTCTTTTGTCTTTACCTCATGATTCTTTGACTTCTCCATGGGCCCTTCTTTTGACTTTATGCAACCAAAAATATATTCGTTAATATTAAATAAATATCAACACACTTTAGCCAAAATATGAACATTAAAAACACCTTAGACAATACATGCTATGGGGACTTTATACCAATGCTAGACCTTTGACATCAATGACAATATTTCCAACAATCTCCCCCTTTGTCATTGATGGCAACCTCAAACTGAAACTACCACATCTTGAAATTTGCACTGCACATGCCAATCTGCACATATTGCCATCTGAAAAACATACAATAACTCCTCTTATTGTAGCAATTTGTACCTATTCCTTGTACCTATTTCTGCACTTGTACCTATTCTTGTACCTATTTATGTTCTTCTCCCCCTTTGACATCAATGGCAAAGGGTCTATCTTGGAGCTAACACTTAGGTCCCCCTCAACTGATGTTGATCCTCAATGGCAGGAAGTAAAAAAAATTACTCCCAACTCTCGTAGATCTTTGAATGTGTCATTTGAACGTGCCTTTGTGAAGATATCTGATAACACATAAATTGTTGCCTGTCTTCTGAGCATTTGCAATCAACTCATTTAAATCTTTTCTTCTAATCTCACAACCTTCTGTATAAAACTTTAATGTGTATCTCTGATCACATATTTGACTTACACTCAATAGATTATGCTTAAGACCTTCTACATACAATACATTCTTAGTCTTGGTTCTACCATTATCCAAACTCAAAGTACCTTTTTCGGCTATCCTGGCAGTGGTTTTATTTCCGAATTTTACTGTGCCATCATTCATCTTCTTTAGAGTTATGAACTTGCTCTTATCTCCTGTCATGTGCTTCGAACATCCGCTGTCAATGAACCATCGCTGTTCTTCATTTCTTGCATGCAAAGCTGTCTGAACTAATATAGAATTTTCAGGTTGTTTTTTCTGCCATGAACATGTCTGAACCTTGTTCTTGATGAATGGAACTTTGAAACTTTGGTCTTTCTTGATTGACTCGAACACGCTTCTACAATGCCGGACTGTGTCCAAAATTATTGCACTTGTAACATATTATGGCTTCTTCATCAAAACCTGATAGAGGAGCAAAAGAGTTGTAGCTTCTGCTTAGACTCTGCATGAGTTTCTTTCTCCTTATTTTTAAAATTGTTAGCTTTTTTTTGACATTATATTTTTTTGTGACCATATCTATTACAATAAAAACAATAACCATGAAAATAGAAACTGTTTGTGTATCTTCGTCCTGATTGTATTTTGTAGCTTTGTTCCTTCCAACCTTCTTTGTTTGAGATGTCCTTTGTATTCTTCACTTTTTTTTTGTTTCCTCTTTTGTAAGAGCTTCAATATAGTTTTTTTTCTTTTCAAATCTGATACCTGTCTTATCTGATATTGCCTTTTGGCTTTCTAATATCTTATTCAACATGTTAGTGCTATTTTCAAATTTCGAATCACTAACTACTTTATTATTGACTGCTTTCTCAATATCTTCTTTTAAAGAGACAATTTCAATAACATACATTTCACATTCTTTACTTGCTTTTTGCAATTGTGCTGTTAAATCTTTTTCATTCCTTTTAGCTTCTTCAAAGTGTGCTTGTAGATCATCAATTATTTCCTTTGACTCCTTTTTATTTTTCTCGATTTGGTGCTTCAATCTTTGATTTTTTTTCTCAACAGCTTTTAATTCTTCTAAGAAAAGTGAATTCTCCTTCCAGATTTACCTTGTCTTCATCTTTACTTTCATCGTGTTCTTCATGATCATCTGTACTTTTGCTTGCAGAGGTATCTTTATGTATGGTCATGAATAGATTCTCTTTTTCATCTGAGTCATTGACTCCACTATCTTCGATTAAACTAAGATCTTTAGAATATAAACTCTTCTTGAATCTCTTCTTATATTTGCCTTTGAAGTTTTTCTTGTATGTAGACTTTCCTTCTTCATTGTCATCATTATTCTTATCTGGGCGTCTATATGCAAAATGTCTAATCTTACCACATTAAAACATTTAAATGACAATTTTCCTTAATATTTACCTATGCCCCTTTTTGGTTTACGAATGAAAAGAGCTCCGTTGTCATCTTCATCATCGCTAGAACTGTCACTTGATTCTTGAATCTTAGCCTTGTCTTTATTTGATGTCTTGAAAGCATCTTCCCTTTTTGAGGGTTTCTCTTGTTTGGTCTGCATCTCATATGCCGTAAGAATCCCATGTAGTTCATCCATCTTTAGCTTGGCAAGATCCTTCATCTCCTCGATTGCCGAAACCTTTGCATCATATCTCATTGATAAAGATCTCAAAACCTTTTGTACCACTATTGACTCTTCTAACTTTTCTCCAAGACCTTCAATCTGATTTACTATTTGATCAACTCACAAAAGATAACTTGCTATATTTTCTTCCTCTTCCATCTTCAAACTCTCAAACTGTCTTTTGAAAGTCTGAAGCGTAGCCCGCTTAACCTTTTCATCACCTTTGTAAATATTCTCAAACTTTACCCAACTCTCATGAGCAGATTTACATTGCATAACTTTAACAAATTCTGATTCATATATACCACATAAAATAACATTTAAAGCTTTAGCATTATTTTGATTTGCCTTCTTTTCTATCAGAGTAGTTTCAAGTGTTCGTGGCTCTTCGTATTCCTCCAACACTGCATGCCAAATGTCAAATCCAAGGACCATCAAGTAAGTCCTCATCCTTATGCTCCAAAAGGCATAATTTGACCTATCAAACAAAGGTCCCTTAGTTGTAGAAAAATCTCCATATGATCCAGTATCATGCTTTCTCCGATCTACCTTCAAGCTATTAAACTCTTTCTGAAAAAACCTGCTCTGATACCAATTGTTAAGCACGTGATATACTAAGGGGCGTGAATCAATATATCATAAGTCTTATAATCTTTCACTTAATCAAATTCCACTTAACCATACATTCAAGATATGCAATAAAACTGAAACAATAAACACCACACAAGATAGAGAGAGACACCAGATTTAACGTAGAAACCCAATGTGGAAAAAACCATGGAGAACAATCTCAAGTATATGAACGAGCATCAACTCAAACTACAATATTCGCAAGCATCAACTTGCAGGAGCACCAATTCTTTTGCTGAGCACCAACACAACTATTCGTGATCACCAACCCACAGGAGCACCAACCCCTTTTGTGTATAGCACATAACTATCTCTCAATGTTGCTTTCTCAACAAATGATAGCACATTACAATCTCTTTCTTTTTTCTCCTTTGCTCTTCTAAGCTAAATGTGACAATTACAAATCATGCTCTCTTCTTGCATATTTCAAATGGCTTCTCAAGCCTTTATTTATGGCTTTCCAAATGACCTTTGACATTCACCCTTTGTGACCCTTCAATCCTCATGGAAAATGGCATCAAACTTACATGACCCTTCAAATCCTTTCTTTGTCTTTACCTGGTGACTCTTGAAATTTCTCAAGATGACTTTTCATGGGAAAATGTGTCCCATTCCTCTTTTGTCTTTACTCCGTGACTCTTTGACTTCGCCATGGGCCCTTCTTTTGACTTTATGCAACCAAAAATATGTTCGTTAATATTAAATATCAACACTTTAGCCAAAATATGAACATTAAAAACACCTTTAGACAATACATGCTATGGGGCCTGTTGACGCAGTGGATTACACCCTGAGCAGGAGGCCGAGCTCCTGCATTCCACATGCAACAATGGAAACTCCCCTCTCGCCTGTGGGACCGGCGAAGCTGGGGCGAGAGTCTCTAGATAAGGGCTAGCTCCCTCTGATGTATCCTTTAGGCCCTGGATTTCCTATTGCTAACAAATAAATGAAAAAAGGGGGGATGAAAAGGGAGAAGGATGCTGAAACAAAACCTAAACCTAAACTTAAAAAGGTGATACACCAAAAAGATGACCCACTCAGCGTGAACATACACTTTTCACCAAGAAGCTGTCATACACTTCATCTGATGTGGGAGACCCTTTTGTATCAGTAAGTCAAGGGTCCGTAGAGATACAGGGAGGAAGAAACTATCAAAGGTGTTCTGAGACACACTTTGGCAACCTATTCACATGCGCCTATATTCCTGCTATAGACACTTCTGGCAGACCTGCAGAAGAACTTCACAATGCACTAGACATGCTGGAATCGATCTGTGAAAAGAATAAAAGAAAATGACTTAACACAAAAAGAAAACATAGACATATGCGTGAGTGCAAGATCAAATGGAGGTAAAAATTGCTAAGTCTTGATTCAAGGTAAAAATCTGGCAGAGTTCTGCCTTACAAGTCTGAGAGATTTTTGGGCAGAGCTTTGCCTTAAGGCTGAGAGATTCGATCCTTCTCAAAATGAGAAGTTTACAATATATAGAAAGAGAAGAGAACTTGGCGCTTTTTGGAAAAGACTTTGGCGCTCCTTTTGCAAGTGGCCCATGTGCGTTTGTGAGCATCGGGAAGAGGAAGTCACTGTTGTTGATGTCATTCTTCTAGAAGAGGCCTGCTAGAACCATGCTGTGTAATCGTCGATCTTGACTTTGGCGTTCAAACATTGATGTGAAAGCACGGGCCGCGCCTCTTTTTTTCAAACAAGACTGCTCTTTCCAGATATCACGATGTTTGTCTGCTCATAAATGCAAAGTGAAGAAAGTAGGCCGCGCCGCTTACTATTTGCACCGTTTGATGACCACCTGGCAATAACTCGCCTCCCCTTTGCCACCTGGGCCGTCTTGTCTGTTTCTGCACTTTGTCTCTTCCTGGTTTTGTCTCTTTCTGGCTTTTTCGGCTCTCGGGGCTATCTTCTTGGCGGGTCGCTGAGTTCCTTGGGCTCTTCTATTTTGCTTTTCAAAATCAACGACTATTTCATGAGCCTTGATTTTGACGTCCGCGCACTCGTCACTGCGTTTGAACTTCCAACGGCTAGTTTGCCATGTTTGATTTTGACGTCTTCGGGCCCGTCACCCCTTGGAATTCTTTCGGCCTTTTCCTTTGCTTCAACTTCTCTTCTGCTCCCTTTCCTTCGGGCTTTTGCTTTGGACCCTCCCGAAAGGAAGGTGTCCCTTCGGCTTCTGGAGAAGTGCCTTTCTTTTTGGCCGAGAGTCCCCCGCAAGGGCACTTGCCCTTCGGGGTCCTTCGGCTCCTTTGGTCTTGAAATCCTTCGAAGCTCTCCCGCGGACTTTTCCCTGCGGACTTTTTCTCGCGGACAAAAAGTCCGCAAGAATTGTTTTGAGCACCCCTTGACCTTCGGAATTTCCGTCGGCTTTTCCTCCTGCGGCCTTCCTCCGAATTTCTTCGGACTTTTTGTCCGAAGGAATTCCTTCGGACAACAAGTCCGAAGAAATTATTCTAGCCTTTGCCTTAGTCTTTTTTGCGGGATTTTTTGTTTTTGGCCCTTCCGAATTCCTTTGGACAAAAAGTCCGAAGGAATTCTTCCTTTGCTTCTTCGACTGCCTTTAAAAAGTGCCCTTCGAAAAAATTGGAAACGACCCTTCCGAAGGGTACTTCCTTTGCCTTAAACAAACTTCCGAAGGAAACTTACCTTTGCAGCGTTTTGCTGTGGCCTCTTTTGAAAGTGTTCCCTGCCCTCCGCAAGGGCACTTGAAATGATCCATTTTGCGCCTAAGTGGGAACTTGCCTGTTCCTGCAGAGTCCGTAGTTTTCCGCCTGCCGAGTCCATAGAAATCCATGCCTCAGAGTTCGTAGAAATGGACCTGCAGAGTCCGTAGAAATCTCTGCAAAGTCTGTAGAAAACCTGCAGAGTCCGTATAAATTCTTGCAGAGTTCGTAGAAATACTTGCAGAGTTCGTAGAAACTTGCAAGACTTGTGCAAAATCAAAAAATGTACTGGCTCAGAACAACAGGGGAAAAAAGGGGACCGATTTTTAGCCTGTTGGACCAAAAATGGTCAACAAATTGGCGACTCTCAGGGGAAGCATGCCTGCTATGCTTAGAGACCAGTTGCCTTAAAGTCCATTGGGCACAGAGTCAGAATGCAGCTTGAAAAAAGGTTGACAACAGCCTTGAGAAATCCAAGAATCAATCATGAAGCTTTTACCCCATACACAAAAGAAAACACACACAAGGCTAAAAACACTACTAAGATGTGCAAACTGCACTTAGGGAAAGCAGGAAAAGAAATTGAAAAAACTACTATATACAGCTAACCAGGTATATTTGCCTCTCTTTTGGATCAAAGGGAAAACTTTTTAAGTCCCCTTCCTGACAAGGAAACTTACGGTGCCAGACAAGTGGCTGAATGGAATGGAGACTTGGTGACCTGCTCCTCTTGCCTGCCAACTCGATTGGCTTGCATCCGAGTGGATCAGAGTCGAACATGCTTCCAACATATATGTACTCTTCTTGTCCTTGGAAGCTTGTTGAATGCTGGTCCTTCATGCTGGTGCGTTTCACCAAGAAATCTGTGGCTGTTGGCTCATCACCATAAGCCCTTTGATACGCATAGTCCCTCTGCAGTGCATCATGGTTTGACTTGTTCCCTTCTACTTCGTTAAAGACCCTGTCAAACTCATCCTCTGCTCTCTCATGGCCTTCTTGAAGAAGGGTGACTGTTGTGATGTCTGAAATGGAATCACAAACTGATTGCTCATCCCACAGAACATCACCTTCTTGCTCAAGGCTCTCTTCTTCAAGGCTTTCCTCAAGGGAGACCAGCGTCTCCTTTTTCTGCTCAAGGATCAGAGTCTCTAGTTGTTCAAAGACATCCATGGCATAATCATCCTCCTCATCGAAGCAACAAGGAAGTTCATCAAACAAGGGGGGAGAGAGCTCACCATGCTTAAATTCCTCCTCATATTGCTGGAACATCTGCATGTATGCATGCCCTGAGTCTTCTCCATTGTCGATGATGTCTTCACAAGGAGCATCGATGATGATTTCTTCTTCATTGTCGCTCATGATAGCCTCTTGAGAAGTTGCAGATTGGATCTTTTCTTCCTCACTCGCCACCTGCAAAACAGGTTCCTCCTTGAGAAGGGGTGAAGTGGAAAAACCATGTGGAAGAGGAGGCAGTCCTTGAGCTAGAATCGAATGATTCTCCTCTTTCCATTTGGCCAACACTTCATTCTATATCAGGTGTGGCTTGATAGCTCTCTTGGAGGTGTGTAGATGGGGTGTGTTTAGACAGGTCCATCACACGTTCGCTGTGAAATCTTGCTCTGGATTCCAACTCTGTAATTCTCCTGGCTAGATCTTCTTGGAAGGGCCTTTCTTGGAGGTCACCAGCATCATCACGCTGAATAGGAGTAGCTTCATTTTCTTCAAGGTTTTGAGCAAAACCTTTCTCCTCCTTGCCTCAAGATTCCACTGTTTGCTTCCAATTCATGACCTTGGGATTGGAATTTTGCTCCTGTGAACAGGCAGCAACATTATCCTCTTTATGGTCCTGAGCTGGTTCATGATGTTCCTTCTTCCAGCTTGGGATTTGGAGATCATACTGAGAGACCTGAGGAAGTTGGGGAAGGTTAGGGAGGGTCTGTTGATGTATAAGAAGAGCTGTTTCAAGAGAGATGTGCTGGTTCATGATATTCCCTCCAAAGGAAGATTCACAATCTAAGAAATTTAGAAGGTTCATCTCCATGGGAGGTTGCTCTAGTTCCCTTTGATGTTTGAAGGCTAGGCGCATGGGGTTAAGAGCAGGAGTGATCAATGCATTGGATGAGATAGAGTGAGCAAGTGCTATCTGGTAGAAAGGATTTGGTGCACAAGAGGGGGCTCTCTTTAAAATAGGAGGGGGCACACAAGGCTGACTGCCTTGCATGAATGGATTCCTTCATTTTGCTACCTCCATGGATTGCAAGGTCTGAGCTTGCTTGAACAAACACTCCTCTTTGTGCATCAGCTCTTGTTGATATCTGTACCGCTCATCTAATCTGTCTATTTCCACCACTTGCTTCTCAAACTCCAGCGCTACCTCCCTTATTGTTGAAGGGCAACTAGGAGAGCTGCTTGAGGGGATTGCATGAAAAGTCGGAGCTTGATCGAAGTCATATGAAGGAAAACAAGGTCCATGATTCTTATCAATAGAATTATATATACAAAAAATAAGATTTCTTGATGGCACTTGGACTGCTTAACCAGCTGATTCAACTCGGAGTCGCCATTGGTGTTGATGCAAAAGCCTCCAAAGGTTGGTTGGTTGAAGAACACACCAAAAATTCTTCAACTCTCTAGACACAGTTTGTCCTAGTTGGTCCCACCGGGCGTGCCAAAAACTGTTGATGTAGTGGATTGCACCCTGGGCAGGAGGCCGAGCTCCTGCCTTCTACATGCAACAATGGAAACTCCCCTCTCGCCTGTGGGACCGGCGAAGCTGGGGGGAGAGTCTCTAGATAAGGGCTAGCTCCCTCTGATGTATCCTTTAGGCCATGGATTTCCTACTGCTAACAAATAAATGAAAAAAGGGGGGGATGAAAAGGGAGAAGGATGCTGAAACAAAACCTAAACCTAAACTTAAAAAGGTGATACACCAAAAAGATGACCCACTCAGCCCAAACATACACTTTTCACCAAGAAGCTGTCATACACTTCATCTGATGTGGGAGACCCTTTTGTATCAGTGAGTCAGGAGTCCGTAGAGATACATGGAGGAAGGAACTATCAAAGGTGTTCTGAGACACTTTGGCAGCTTATTCACATGCACCTATATTCCTGCTGTAGACACTTCTGGCAGACCTGCAGAAGAAGAACTTCACAATGCACTAGACATGCTGGAATCGATCTGTGAAAAGCATAAAAGAAAATGACTTAACACAAAAAGAAAACATAGACATATGCGTGAGTGCAAGATCAAATGGAGGTAAAAATTGCTAAGTCTTGATTCAAGGTAAAAATCTGGCAGAGTTCTGCCTTACAAGCCCGAGAGATTTTTGGGTAGAGCTTTGCCTTAAGGCTGAGAGATTCGATCCTTTTCAAAATGAGAAGTTTACAATATATAGAAAGAGAAGAGAACTTGAAACTTTTTGGAAAAGACTTTGGCGCTCCTTTTGCAAGTGCCCCATGTGCATTTGTGAGCATCGGGAAGAGGAAGTCACTGTTGTTGATGTTATTCTTCTAGAAGAGGCCTGTTGGAACCATGTTGTGTAATCACTGATCTTGACTTTGGCATTCAAACATTGATGTGAAAGCATGGGCTGTGTCTCTTTTTTGCAAACAAGACTGCTCTTTCCAGATATCACGCGGGTTGTCTACTCATAAATGCAAAGTGAAGAAAGCAGGCTGCGCCGCTTACTATTTGCGCCGTTTGATGACCACCTGGGAATAACTCGCCTCCCCTTTGCCACCTGGGTCGTCTTGTCTATTTCTGCACTTTGTCTCTCCCTGGTTTTGTCTCTTTCTGGCTTCTTCGGCCCTCGGGGCTATCTTCTTGGCGGGTCGCTGAGTTCCTTGGGCTCTTCTATTTTGCTTTTCAAAATCAACGACTATTTCACGAGCCTTGATTTTGATGTCCGCGCACTCGTCACTGCGTTTGAACTTCCAACGGCTAGTTTGCCGTGCTTGATTTTGACGTCTTCAGGCCCGTCACCCCTTGGAATTCTTTCGGCCTTTTCCTTTGCTTCGGCTTCTCTTTTGCTCCCTTTCCTTCGGGCTTTTGCTTTGGACCCTCCCGAAAGGAAGGTGTCCCTTCGGCTTCTGGAGAAGTGCCTTTCTTTTTGGCCGAGAGTCCCCCGCAAGGGCACTTGCCCTTCAGGGTCCTTCGGCTCCTTTGGTCTTGAAATCCTTCGGAGCTCTCCCGGGGACTTTTCCCTGCGGACTTTTTTTTTTGTAGACTTTTTCCCGCGGACAAAAAGTCCGCAAGAATTGTTTCGAGCACCCTTTGACCTTCGAAATTTCCGTCGGCTTTTCCTCCCGCGGCCTTCCTCTGACTTTCTTCGGACTTTTTGTCCGAAGGAATTTTTTCGGACAAAAAGTCCGAAGAAATTATTCTAGCCTTTGCCTTAGTCTTTTTTGCGGGATTTTTTGTTTGTGGCCCTTTTTGCGGGATTTTTTGTTTGTGGCCCTTCCGAATTCCTTCGGACTTTTTGTCCGAAGGAATTCCTTCGGACAAAAAGTTTGAAGGATTTCTTCCTTTGCTTCTTCCACTGCCTTTAAAAAGTGCCCTTCGGAAAAATTGGAAACGACCCTTTCGAAGGGTACTTCCTTTGCCTTAAACAAACTTCCGAAGGAAACTTACCTTTGCGGCTTTTTGCTGTGGCCTCTTTTGAAACTGTTCCCTGCCCTCCACAAGGGCTCTTGAGTCCCGAACTGCCCTCTGCAAGGGCACTTGAAATGATCCATTTTGCACTTAAGTGGGAACTTGCCTCTTCCTGCAGAGTCCATAGTTTTCTGCCTGTCGAGTCCGTAGAAATCCATTCCTGCAGAGTCCGTAGAAATGGACTTGTAGAGTCCGTAGAAATCTCTGCAGAGTCCATAGAAAACCTGTAGAGTCCGTAGAAATCTCTGCAGAGTCCGTAGAAATACCTGCAGAGTTCGTAGAAACTTCCAAGACTTGTGCAAAATCAAAAAATGTACTGGCTCAGAATAGCAGGGGAAAAAAAGGGACCGATTTTTGGCCTGTTGGACTAAAAATGGTCAACAGGGCCTTTATCACCAATGCTAGACCTTTGACATCAATGACAATAGCTCTAACATGAGGGGGGTCACTTTTGGATTCCACTACCTCCAAGCGACCAAGCCTATGCAAACGCAAGAACAAAACAAACAAACTAGCTTGCCAAGGAGTCAAAACACACCTCTGTGAGGAAGAGGTCATAATTGGAAAAATACTAGATTCTAGGCCTCAAAACTTATACCATGCAGAAAAGAACGAAAAATGGATGGGGGCCCCTTTTGGGGTTACCCCACCTCTGGGTCTTTGAGCCTTCACAAATGAAGGAACAAAAACCTAAGTTGTTAGATATGCCACAGACCCCTGCTAAATATGATACAGGAACATATATAGTTCGGGTATGCTGGGGATATGACGGGGATACACCTAGGGTATGTCCTTGGGCCTGTGGATACATGCTAGGACGTATTTGGGCGTATCCACAGGCCCAGTGACGTAACCTGGGCGTATCCACACTGGATCTGCTGCCAAAAGCAGTTTTTAAAATTATTTTTTCAATTTCGCCCAATGAAAAGTCAAACATGGACTTCAAAATACAATTAAAAACAATCTAAAGTGGATTTCAAACCCTAAAAGCCGCTTTCACTCTCATTTCATCAAAACAAAACAACATCACCACTTTACCTTTCATTGCATTTTTTACAATTTGTTCTCTTATCTTCATTTCTGCAATTGCATAGGATTGAATCTCCTTCCTTATGCTAATCCTACACTACTAAGAAGCTTTCATTTAGTGACATGGAGCTAGACAATGCTTCACACAACCTGCATAGTGGAGCTAGTGGGAGTGGCATTGCTTCTACTTGTGGTTCTCATGAACCAAATGATAATGCTTTTGACATGGCAGCCGAAGAGGAAAATGAATATAATGATTTGTGAATTATTAATATGCTGATTTGTCTTCGTTTTTGTCCATACATTGGAAAATTTGTACTATGTACCTGCTATAATACCAATGTAAGATTGACCATTGAATATTATGATATTTGGCATTGAATTATGAGTATGTCTTATGGTTATTTAACTTATTTTGTTTACTCTATGCATATTATGTGGTTAGTTTTGCTTATATGGCTATATTTTTTATTTTTTAATATATTTTTGTATGACCGTATCCAAAACGTATCCAAACCCCCGAAAAAATCCCCGTATCCACATATTTGATTCTCATACCCGTATCCATAATGGTAACTTAGACAAAAACAGGGATATTAGTTTGATCAGGGTTCTGGTTTAAAGTTTCATGTTTAAAATTGTACAAGGCTAAAGTTTTGATTTAATTTAATATTAAAAATCATTTTGGTTAAAAACAAAAGCACGGTCATGGAAATAAATAAAAATAATCTTTTTGAATAGCATTTTAATTTATTACCATTTTTGGGTAAAGTTTGGTGGTGATGGGGTATGGTGGAATCATTAAGCCACATGGTTTCCACCTTAAACCACCAAACATAGTTATGACTATGGCAATTTTTAAGCCATTGAAATCCGCTAGCCCCTTAGGGACCTAAACCAATGCCGCACGGTCATATGAGTGATCGCCAGCTTAACCAGTAACCCTGCCTCACACCAAGTGGTTTGTGCCCTTCCGGAGGCCCTGTGGGTTGAAAAAATACCCTACATAGGTAGAACACTCAAAAATTAATATCGGGAGAATTATAAATCCAAAAATTATGAAATGAATTGCACCGTGTTCATAAAATTGTAAATTTTATTCTAAGATTATCTCAAGCATAAAATTGCCTTGATAAATGTGCAAATTACTTGTTTGAAGTTCAGGATTCTTACAAAGGAAATCATATTATTTTAGGACCAAAATTTTAAAAATTAACAATAAATTATCCATAGCTTCTAAAATTATGCCGTATGTTGCATAATTTACCTGATTGAACCTATTTTATAATACAAAAGAATTTGGGAACATTTCAATAGCTTAAAAATTATTTGAACATATTTAGCTTTCATTGGCATCACGCTCACTAAGCTATTGACAATTTCGAAAGAAAAAAATTATTAATTTTTCCAACTGTAAAATTATAGAATAACTAAGATATTCATAACATAATGTATTAACAGATTTTCAATGCAAAATAGTTCTTCAAATTCCCTTTTAACAATTGGTACTTCTTTCACAAGGATTTCATCAGTATTAAAGCATCATACTAATCTGAGCACTATACACAATTTTCTATTTCAATAATAAATAATTTCCAATGATTTAATACAAATTTTCTCCAATTAAATACCTGTTTGAAACTGAAATAAATACAAATAACGTGGCTCTTAAATAGCCAAAATAGTTGATTAAAATTTATATGCAAATAAGTGGTCTTCTTAGGGTCTCCATGTGCAAACCGCAAGGCCAACCGAAGGAGGGACTCGCCTTCAATCCTTTTGCCATCATCGGGTGATTGCCTTAGGCACCCTTGTGCTTAAGACTTTTAGCTCCGGGCATTTACACATCATGGTTTGAGCAAACAAGTTGGCAAAGGAGGTTTAGGTAATAGCTATACTAGGCAAGGAATGCTCACAAGGAAAATACGTCAAGGAACAACACTCCTAAATGAAGTAAGAACACTCAAACAGCCTCATAAGCTCAACATATAAATTTCCTTACTCCTTTGTAGATGAGAATTTCCACTCTCTACACTTGGGGTGGAAGGAAGAGAACTTTGGAAACATTTTGTTTACTAGACCCACGTACGGATGCATACAAAGGAGCCAATACAAGCTCGTTTGGGCAACATGAAAATACCATTTAGGGGCAAGAGAAAGGCTGAAAAATCATCCAACAAATATATAATGGATACTACATATCTAAGCCAACAAAACATTCAAAACCTCATGGTGGCCTTAGCACAAACCATGGAAAACAACAATATGAAGAAGGTAAGCCAAATGGCCTTACCACTCTTGAAAATTGCACTTAAGAGTAGGGAGAAGATACTTTAAACAAGGTTATGTTGCAATAATAATGGCTAAGGGAACCTACCGTGGCTCCTCATGAATCTCTTCAAGAACTCCACTTTTTCAAGTCTTGGACACTAGCAACTTCTCTTCCCTATGCTCCTCCTCCAAGCTTCTCTTTCTCTTCTCTACGTATGTTTTTTTTTATAATATTCACAAATAAGAAAAAGAGTCCTCACAAAGAAAGATTTCCTTCCTCATATAGACAAGAGTATCCCCTCCAAAAGCCAATTGGAAGGAGACATGTGTCCCTTCCCATCTCTTGGCTTAAGGTCAGCAAGTCTTCCCCTTCTTAACTCAGACCGCACCTTATTTCCTGTGCAAAGTTATTATATGTAGGTTGTACCTAGTTCTTGTTCCACGATAAAGTTCTGACCTGCTGACTATCACTGCCAAAATTTTATGGGTCCTATAAAGTTCTCTAGAGGATCGGTAGTGTGGCTTATAAATTGGTTTTGCTATCTTCTTCCAAAATTCGTCTTATATTTCATGTCTCCTGCTTGAAGAAAGTACCCAATGACAAGCTTCCAGTATAGTAAGAATTTCTAGAGATGCATAAAGAAGGAAATTTCATCATAGAACTAGAGGTGGTCATCGAGAAGAGAGTGAAGCAATTGTGTAATCGGGCCATCCTCAAATTTCTATTCAAGTGGAAGAATCTGCCAATGGAAAATGCAATATGGGAAGTTGAACAATTCATGCAACAACATCTAGAGTTGCTAAGCGTTGAGAGCAACCCATGTTAAGCCCCTAATATTCTATGTTCATAAGTGTATTAAGATTATTGAGTGACTGACTTATGGCATGTATAAGCTTTATCTTTGCATACATTAGTTCTGGATACTTCTTTACTCCAACCTAATTGGGACTGTGGGATCACTCTTACCTAATTATGTCTATTAATAAAGGTAGATAGGCTCTCCCAAATCATCATAAGTTGTATTCTCGAATTCCATTCAATTTTTTTGATCACTAAATGAGGGTTGATAGGTCCCTCGCCCTTCATTAAATTAACGGAATTACTAGAAACCCTTGACCACATCGATTAAGATCCACAATATGCCAAGAAGTGGAACAAGTCCACACAACCATAAAAACAAAGACAAACCAAAAGAGGTGAACAACCCTAAGGGCAACAAAACAACTCATGGGGCAAAACCGACCCCTTGGGAGACACATCCCAAATGCTAAAATACCAAGAACTAAACCCAAACATGGTCCAACAGGCCGCACCATCTTGCCACTACCTAGCCACAACAACCAGCTCCAAAACCCTTAAGTCCCTCCCTCACCATCTTCCCTATGGGAACAAAGCTTCTTGGCGGATGGTTCAAGGGTGCTCTGGCCTTTTTTCTTCATACATACTACTGTCCAATCCTCTATCTTCAGAATCCCCTGAATCACTGATGATAGGAGTGAAAACTTCGATTGTTTTGGAGGGATGGAAACACCCAGAAGCAAATTCTTTTTTAACTTTGGAAACCACTGAGGCGCCTCCAGTCTCCATATCTCCTCAACAATGTTCAAAGAAGGGACAAAAGTTGCATTGTGAGTCTCAGGGCTCTTTTGGACCACGTCTAGTAAAATTATTGCCTCTTCTACGGGTGTATCAGTGGTACTTGTAGAAAAAACTGTAATATGAGTGGGAAGAGTGTTCTTCGACCAAGAAGATTCCACCTTTCGCTTGGAGTTTTGATAGGTCGTTGCCATATGTCCAATCTCAAAACACCTACGACAACGAAATGTAACCCTTCATAATCAAGGGTTTGGGACCAACAACGGTCTTTGATTTTCAATTCGATAATAGATGGAAGCTTTGTAGATTGTCCCTGTAGACTAGGATATGAGCGAAAGTGGTGTGGACAAATTTCATGGTAGAAGCATCCATCACCAACAGCTTGCCCAAAGCATTACCAATTGTTACAAGGCATGGTTCAATCCAAAACTATAGAGGAAGGTGCGGCAACAAAACCCAAATGGGCTTGGCGCTGAGGGATTCTGTAAGAGGGTTGAAAGATGGGAACCAAGGCTTCATAAAGAGAAGATGCTGATCCTAGATCCAGATCTTATCTTGGAGAACCTTGTTCCTTTCGTTTGGAAGATCAAAAACCAATGAAAAACCCACTAGCACAGGGATAAATCTCCAATTTGTCCTCTATTAATAGTCGCCATGCAACAAAGATCCATTTGTGGAGAGCATGAAGGCTTGGCTAGAAATGGTTAAACCTGCAGGTAACTCCCCTGGCCACAAACCAATCCTCTTTTTTTAGCACCTCGTTGAGTGCCTCTTCCCCAAAGGAAATTGAAGGGATGGCCTTTGCTATACACACAAAGGCTTTACCACTATTTTCTCTGTCATTACCAGCTGGGATGCTGCTGTAGCGAAAGATTTGGGTGCCGCTTGCCACAGCTCTGTCTTCTCTATTGCTGAAACAGGATTCCTAGACACTTCTGCTCCACTCCTTCCTCCAACACGCTTACCACACTGCAAAACCACTATCTCTGTGATCCCTGCCTTTCCCCTGCTCGGATTAGGGCCTCTGTCACTGCTTGTGCACCTTCTTGGTTGGAAATTGCAGTGTTCTGCCTTTCTTTACCTGCTGCCTCCTCCCGTCGTGCACCCGAGCTCTCTGAAGCTGCCGTTGTCTTGGCAAAGTCTGAGTTGGAAGCCCCAGAATCCACCTTTGCTGCCACCTGGACAAAGCTTGGGTTGAAAATCCTAACTTCTGCAGAACGCTCCATTGACAAAGACCAATCCTCGAATTCCATTCATTATTATTATGCTTTTAAGTTTTTGGAGGTTGCCCCCTCGCAGTGGCCATATATTTGATTCAGTCATTTAATTTAAAATATCATTTGCGCATCATTATCATTTGGATCCATGTTTATTTCTCGTATTCTTGTGGATCTGTTATTGTTGTGAGTTTACTTTAAAGCAATATCCTAATAGGTGATGCTGATACCATGCATAATTGGTATACACGCACTCAACATATTCTGAAGTTTAACAAACCAAATAAAATGATTAGTGCAGGAAAATGCGAAGAATGCTTAGATAACATTAGTATCAATTTAGGTCCAAAATGCCAATTTATAAATCTTTCTTTTGGAGTTATCAGTTGAAGCAAAAGTAAGAACTACTAATTTTCTTTGTTTATGTTTAGTAAAATTATCCTTATCTTTAAACATTTGTCGTCTAATGGTAATAGTCTGTGAAGGTTCAACCATTTTCCTGTTTAGTGCACAGCATACAATTCAATCAAATCCTTGCAGTTTCTTGAAAGTATATATTCTTTGGGATGCAATCTCAATTTTGAGGTTCTGCTGCTTTCAGTATTCAGTTGTTCTGTGCAATTCTTTTGACTGTTGTATGCCTTGGATAGTAGTGATATAGATTTATTTTATAGCCATTTCTATTAGCATATATCTACTGTATGCTAAAAGATCTTGCTCACATTTTGACCAAAAGGTTTCATTTATCTTTTACTGATATGACAAGCTATCTTTATTGGAAATGCTTTCAGGAGATAGCAAAGCCAACAATAAAAGAAGCATTTGAATCATGTGTGAATCAAGGAGCTGAGAGAGTTATTATAAGCCCCTACTTCCTGTCTCCTGGACGCCACTGGAAACAGGTGAGCTTCAGTTTAGCTCTCTTTGCAAATAACTCTCTTTTCTCTTTACAACTCTGGCAAAGTCTACTTTAACATGGAATGAGCACATCCCTTGGTGAAAAAAATTACCACCTCTGCATGGCATCCAATCATTATTCTTTGTGCAATCTGAAATGAGATATCACCATAATCTGAGGTTAATGCAGAAAGGTGCCTTGAGATGGAATATGTAATTAACGGCATACTATCCTTGCAGGATATCCCAGCTTTGGCTGCAGAGGCAGCAAAAGAGCATCCTGGTATCCCATACATTGTCACAGCACCACTTGGTCTGCATGAACTTATGGTGGTAAGAAATGATTTATAGTTATGATATAAGCAGTTTCCTCGATTTTATGCTTTGGCTGTGTCAGCAATAGAGTTATTTTTGTATGCCCCTCCGTAGTTTGATGTTTTTGACAATGTGAGTTGCCACTTTTTATTTTTTATATGGCTGGGTATTCATCTGATTAGCATATATACCTATATTTTCACTTATTGACAATATCTTTTGAGGGACTTGTTGGTGCATCCATCTCCTTGGGTGCATGTCCTAAAGAGTGCACCAAAGAAAGGGGTGAGGTCAGTTCGTGGTGCTTTGTGAGAGATGTTCACATGATATCTTGTTATACCTATCTATTCCTTCATGCAACCTTTATACCTTCTATGGTGTTTCCCTGAAATCTGGGTAAGTCTGAAATCCAATAGGGTCTTCCAAAACCTAGAATTTGTATTATAACTCTTAGAGGTCCAAAACCACTCTCAGACATCATGAAAGTATATATATAAAATAAACATTTAAGTATAAGTTTACATTTAGATATGGACATTTAATTTCTTAAATGTTTATTTTATATATATACTACTTGATTTACTCATTTAACTCTCTCCTACATTTCAGTTGGCCTTGTTCAATAAGTGCCTTTTAGGGTTTGAAGCCGTATATATAGGGGTCATATTTATCAGTTCCAACACACAACACTCATTTGCTTTGTTTGTGCTCTCATTTTTGCCCCCAAGTAGTAAAAAAAAAAAGAGTTAAGAGGTTAAATTCTTATTCTTGGAGGTCAAGTCGTGCTCAAGGTCTTTGAAGCTCACTAGTAGGATTTGTGCCAAGGAGGTGCCCCCATCTTTGGAGCCCCCAGCTAAGGATATCTAGGTCTTCTTGCCATTTGAGGTCTCCATCCTACATCTCTTGCAAATTGCTGTTAGAGCCAAGGGGAAAATTGATGCACTGAAAAGTCAATCCAAAGGTAAGTATCTCTATCTTTATTCTCTTTCATTTATTTATTTAGTAGATAGATCTACTTTGCTTATTATTACAGTAGTATGTATTTAATTGTTCTTGCTTAGGTTCTCCTTATACCGAATAAGCTAGTATATCTATAGGGTGCTTAGGTTTGCCATTACCACTTCAGGTGCATAGACTATACTTACTATCCACCATTGCGCCTTTTACCTTTTGCTTAGTTTAGTGTTTACAACTATTTTGGATCCAGGTTACCCTTGTTTGTCAGTTCCTTGCATGTGGTTTCCTTGTTACATCCTTGATAGTTGATACACCTTTGTTACCATTACTACATTATTAATTTATCTTGGGATTTAGTTAGAAGTATACCCCATATCTTAGGCATAGGCTTTGGAACCCTATACCCTTGACATTGAGTGTGGATTTCCCTCTACTAGATCTATGGCTACCTCGAGACCCATTGCTATACCATCCAAGTATACGCAGGGTCTATGTTATGATTTTTTGTTTGTATGGTAGTTTATAGAGAGAAATAGGATTGTTATATTGGTCATCCTAGCTTGCGCATACAATTAACTTCACTATTGGAATTGATCACTATCTATCATAGATGTGCATAAAATGAGTATTCTTCATTTTTATTGCCTTGAACTTGGCCATCCTGCGAAATGTAGTTTTTATGTGACTCGATTCATAAATGATGGTTGTAGATTCAGTTCCTTGTCAGTGTTACCCACATGCAAACACAAAGGCCCTTTAAGAATGGCTCTGTCCCTACGTTACCAGATACACCTCTACAGGGCCCAAATACAGATACGAAATGCTTCTGAGTACATATATGACGGGGAAACGCATAGAGTACATCTCGGGGCTTGCGGATGCAGCCAGATAAGATGTATCCGACAGTATCTGCAGGCTCTGGGACATACCCTGGGTGTATCCGCGACGTTTCTTGCCCAAAAAGCTTTTTTTTGGTTTTTTTCAATTTCACCCAATGAAAAGTCAAACATGGACTTCATAATACAATAAAAAACAAACTAAAGTGGACTCCCAACCCTAAAAGCAACTTTCACACTCATATTATCAAAAGTAAACAACACATTTAACTTTCATTGCATTTTTACCTCTCATTGCACATTTGTTCACTCTTGTTCATTTTTTCAGTTTCATAAGCTTGAAACTCATTCATTGTGCTAAACCTACACCATAACCACTACTTATTTGGCACCAAGGAGCTTGAGGAGCTTGCAAGGAAGAGGATTTGCTGATTTAAGGTAAGTTTTCAATTTTGTGGCTTTTTTTTGTTTTGTTTGTAACTAGTTTTAATTTTAATTTTTGTTTTGTTATTCTTTTAAGTTTTAACCATTATTTCAACAAATACCAAATGTATTAAGTTTTAATAGCAATATTTTTATTTTTTACTAAGGGCTATAGGGATTTGTCAAAATGTCTTAGGCTAAAAGCGCTAGTTCGGTGGGCCAAGGGCTAGCCCCCAGATTGGATCCACGAATGCCCCTTTGGAAGTATGTGACAATATTAGAACAAATGCCTAGTGGAGGGTGTTTTCTTTGGCTTTGCTCAGAGTGTAATTGTTGTGATCAATAGGAATTCAAGGGAGGAGTTAGTATTGTGTTAGTATGATAAAAACCAAATAGAAACACACTAATAAAGCTAACACCTCAAGCTTAAACACTCAAGGAGCAAGAGAACAATACAAGTAACTATTAATGGAAGACAAAACAAGCATTATTTACCTTCCTTGAGAGCAAGAGTTGTATGTTGGCTGTGGAAGAATGTGCTCGATCGTGTGCTCAAAGAGTCTTTGGCAATGGTGCTCCTTGCATCATCTCTCCTTGTCACCTTGGCAGTGTTGGGCTTGGCTTTGGCTTGGATTTGATGCTTCTCTCTCAACAAATGAACATTATAACATTAAAAAAAAAAAGGCTCCTTGAAGGTATTTTTGCACGATAACATTACACCAAAAGAGCTTCTTGAAGGTATTTTTGCATGATAACATTACACCAAAAGAGCTTGTTGAACAATGGGTGAGGCCGTGTATTTATAGCCCTCCAAACTAATTCTAACCCAAGCGCAGTTAGGTTGGAGTTAACCGTGGTTAAATTTAGTTTAATCTTAGTTGAGTTAAGGAGAGGACAAGTAATTAATATTTGGGATAGAGATCCCATTTATTAAGCATGGCTCTCCATTTTTGAATTTAAGGATTTAAGGGAGAAATTTTCAATTCCTTGACTTTGACGATGATGACATCATCATGACTTCAATTTTATTAGAATTTTCTTTTTACAAAATTCATTTTCACTAAATGCACATGGAAATTTCACTTTAGCATTTAATTTGATTTGCTTAATTAATTCATTTTGCTTAGCATTTTTGCACTCTAGCAATTGTTTAAGTGCCCCACATAATGGGTCCAAAGGCCAAACTATCAATTTGCTAGGTCACAATGCGTACAGGATAATACCCCAAATAGGGATGCCTCAACATGATTCTGAGCACTAATGTCTGATGTGCGGATTAAATTGGGACATTTAATGATTCTTAGGTTTAATTTGCACAGTTTGATAGAAATCAATCTGAAGTCCGATTGGAACACAATTGTGGCCAAAATGGGGTGTCTATAGTTTACCCCTGTTTGGGAAGATGTTGCAAGATTTAAGCACAATAATGTCTTCTCAAATAATGAAAAAGCTGTTAATGCCTTGGCTAATGCCCCAAAAGGTGATGGATGAGCCCTGGATGCCCCCTTGAGGGAGCGGACGACAAAGAAAGTCGGAAAATGTTCCTTTGAAAAGGAGAAAACGATGCGACCTATAGGTAACGGGAGTAGAAATATTGATTTGCCCAAAGATGGTTATATTCAGTGGCATAGTGAGATGCCCCAATAGGGTAGATGCAAAGAATGATTTGTCCAAAGATGGTTATAATCATCAGCATAGTGAGGTGCCCTAGTAAGGCAGGGGGTGAAAATAATGATTTGCCCAAAGGCGGTTATAATCATTCGCACAATGAAAATGCCTCAGTAAAGCAGATAGATCGAAAAACAATGATTTGGCCAAACACAGTTATAATCATTGGCATAGTGGTTTGCCCTAATAGGGCAGATGAAAGCGTGATACAACTCGTCTTTGCCCCAATAGGGCAAATTGGGAAAGGGGGTTTATGTACTGAATCCGTACTCACGGAGTAAGAGTAAGCTAACACAGAGGATAAACATGAATTTGGGCTACCTGCTAGTATGGAGATGTACGTCCAAACTAGTAGGGATAAAAATTCATTTGTGATTTAATTACTCTACATTTGGGTAGTGGTAAGGTAAGTCGGAAATTTGCCAGGGGTGAACAAAGAGAAGTATTGCTTACCGCATTGTTTGATAGATTCTTTGACCTGATTTTGCTGTAGCTTGCAATATCATAGTTATAGGCAAGTATAATAACAATTTGTATCCAAAGCATGGAAAACTTAGTTTAAATCACTTAGGCATAAGATATGAACAATCAAATCCCAAGTGAATATACTGCAATAAACTAAGTGCAGGAATGTACACTAATTCGCAACTGAAGTACAAGATATGGGTAATCAAGACGTAAGTGTAAATAAAGTTGAAGAATTCTACGACAACCAAGAAACAAAAAGGCAAAAAAGACAACAAAAATAAAACAAACAAACAAAAAAAAAAAAAAAAACACCAATAAACAAAAATAATTAACAAAACAAAACACCAATAAACAAAAATAAACACACAACAAAACATCAATAAAAATAAACAAACAACAAAATACCAATAAACAATAAACAAACAACAAAACACCAATAAAAATAAACAAACATCGCCGCAAACAAATAAAACAACACAAATGAAAGAAATAAACAATTCAAAACAAAGAAAAATGCAATAAACAAACTATTTTAAATAGACAAAGGCAAAAGACAAATAATGGTTAATCACAATGTTAGTACAAACAAAATACAGATTGTTCGTGTATGTGTAATAGAGGTGTTACTCTTGACGATAAGGTGACCCTTAAGCTAGATATCAATGCCGCAGGTATAACAATGCAAGAACAAAAGACTAACAATGTAGCCCCTTGGCTATTAAAAACGACACGGGAAAAGAAGAAAAGTAAGGGTTAGCCGAGCTGATTCCAGATGCATTAGACAAGTGGATGCTGCCTTCATAGTCCCACTGACTCCCATGTACACAAGATCCAACATGAATTTTAGGCCAAATGCAGTTCTCCCAAGATATGGGATAGAAGAAAATTGATGATAAGGAAACATGATTGTCGTGTGTAGGAATATGGGAATGGTCTCACAAAATAACGAGTGTGTATAAAGAGAGAGGGATGGCGTTTACAATCATGAAGCGTCAACACAAACAAATCACGCGAGTGCGAGAGTATGGTTTAGGCTAAAACCACATTGAAAGGCAAGAGATGAGTATCCACAAATGAGTCGAATTGATAATTCATAGTGTCTACTACATCTAAGGTTTAGAATGAGAATGAGCTAGTAAAATGGCAAGAGCATAAATAAAGATCACAACATTATTAAAGTCCAAATCAATAACAGGGTCTTGACAGAGCAACTATTTAGAAGGGGTGTGGGCTAGCAATTTAAACAATTGATTATTATGGTCATATCCTATGTTGATCAAGACGTGCATCTCCACATCAGTAGGAACAACAAAATCATTTACTAGTCATTTGCCTTACCTTGCCATTTGCTTTGCCTTTATTTCATACCTTTCCATGTGCCTTGCCTTTGCCTCGCCTTATCGTCCTTTCGTACCTTGCCATATCTTTGAACTACATTGACTTGAGGTCCTTCGAGACTATGTAGGCAACACTCCATTTACATTGAGTTTAGCTTGGTCACCTATTTTTCAATGCCCTCGCCATTTTGTGAGCAATTTTAGTAAATGCTCTCACCATTTTGCGAGCAACCTAAACTAGTTGTCATTGTTTTGTGAGCACCCCTTTTCCCACGCCCTCGCTGTTTTGCAAGCATTTTAAGTCTGAACGCTCTTGTCGTTTTGCGAGCAATTTAAGTCTGAACACTCTCGTAATTTTGCGAGTTAACCTAGTCTGTCTCCTAATTCTCCATTGACTTGAGATGTCTAGAAAAGCCCAAACACATGGTTGTATGCTAGGCCATTCAGATTGTATATGTGCCACTCAGGACGCGCATCTCCTAGTCGACATGTATAACTAAAGTGTTCTCATAACTTTCGTCATGAGCATTTCCATTTGCCTATTTTATTTCCCGGTCATGTTTCATCCCATTTCTGGGAGACTTGCATTCAGCTTGAAGTTCATGTTGGAGCTAGGCTAGCCTTGGTGATTGATTTCATTCACTGTTTTCTTAGATTATTCCTTCTTACAGGGTTGTCTCATGCTCTCATTGTTTTACGAGTAACTTAAGCCACCACTCTCACTGTTTTGTGAGCGGTATCTTGTAAATCTCTAATGAGTGAAGATGCCCCAAAAATTCCAAAAACATTCAAAACATTTCAAAATCCTAAAAATTAAAAAATCGGCTTACAATCTCCTAGAGAGATAAAGTCCCAAAATTCCAAAACATTTATCCTGTCTAAAACCTAGTCACCAATCCTCGATCCGTCCTATTAGGGCAAATCCATTGTTGGTTCCAATCCATTCCATTGCCATTGGGGGTGTGACCTTCCCTTTGCATGTATCCTTGCTTAGGGGCATTGTCCAATTCGCACTTTTAGGCCAAGCTCTCAACCTTCACCTTGTTGAGCTAAAATGAAGTGTGCAGCATATACGGGGATATCTTATCCTTGCATGTCATTCCCTTGCATAAAGCGTTGCTTGGGGGCACCATCTGTTTATCATTCCATTGAGCCTTCACACGTAGATATTGACTTGGTTAACGGCAAGATTCTTTTTGTTGCATTTACTTTCAAGCTTTCTATGTGCTTGTTTGCTTAGTTGTTTGTTTGTTTGTTTGCCTATTTGTTTGATTTCATTGTTTTGCCTTGACTCAATGTATATGTGTTCATTGGGTGATTCCTTGTGCATTATACTTGAGTCCATCTATATTCATATGTCAACATTGTCATCATGGTTTTTATCATTGGTGCATTGTTTTCAATTGTTTATTGGATCGGGTGTCAATCCTTTTGCACATTACGACCAAGTCACTATAGTGTTTTTTATCATGGTGTACAATGTCATGTGCTACAACAAAAATTAGTTTAGTGAAGCTTACAAGCAATGGTGACGCAGAAAATTCTCCTTGGTCACTTCAGCAAATCCTCCCACCCTCCTTGATCAAATCAACCCATTGACCATTCTGGTTGTATCAATACTAATAAGGACGAGCATCTCCACATTGGCAGGTACAACCAAATCATTCACATTGATAAATTCTTATTCTTATATTCTATTCTTCATTCCATTTTTTTTCCACCTCTGGGTGAACTACATTGGCCTAAAAGTTTATTTGGACTATGTAGGCAGCGCTTAGATAAATGACGTATCTCGGGTCAGCTCGACCACATTTTTTCTTTCAATCATCTTTTTTATCTCTTTGCGCATCCTCGTGTGCCTGGTTGTTTGTGGCTTCTTCAATCTTTGAAAAGTCATTAGACTATCACATCTACGTTTGCGCCTGCGCATCTTTAATTTGTGTGATAGGTTATATCTGAGTTATGCTTGCCAATCCATCTTATTGGGGCACAACCAAAAATCATTATTCAATCCAGGGCATTCAAATGATTATAACCGCCTTTGGGCAAATCATTATTTCAACTCATTCGTCTTGCTGGGGCACATACTTATGCCACTAATTATAACTGCCTTTGGGCAAATTAGTACTTTTAAATCAATGCGTGCAAGTATTATCCTGATTGGATTAATCTCACCCATGGGTTAATTCCATTTTTGTTTATTTTTGAGGGACCGTCCATCAATTATATGTGTCGACCACTCCCTTGAGGGGGTATCATAAGCTTCCCAAACTTTGTTTGGAGCATCATTCCATCATTGCATGGATTTTTCTTCTTAGCCAAGGCATTAATGACTTTTTTGTTCTTTGAGAAGACGTTATGGTGTCTATATCTTGCAACACCTTCCCAAACATGGACAAACTATAGAGACCCCATTTTGGCCACAACTATGTTCCAACCAGATTTCAGATTGATTTTTACCAAACAGTGCAAATTAAGCCCAAGAATCACTGAATGTCTCAATTTGTCCGCATATTGATATAGTGTTCAGAATCGTGTTAAGGCATCCCTACTTGGGGTATAATCATGTATGCAAGAGTAACCTCTCACAGATTCAACTCCAGTCAACTTGCGACCTAGAAAATTGACAGTTTGGCCTTTGGACCCATTAAGTGGGGCACTTAAACAATTCCTAAAATGCAAAAATACTAAGCAGAATGAATTAACTAAGCAAATAAAATTAAATGCTTAATTGGAATTTCCATGTGCAATTAGTGAAAATGAATTTTGTAAAAAATAAATTCCAATAAAATTGAGGTCATCATGATATCATCCTCAAAGTCAAAGAATTGGAAATATCTCCATTAAAACCTTAAATTAAAAAATGGAGAGCTATGCTTAATAAATGGGATATTTATCCCGAATATTAATTGCGTCTCCTCCTTAACTCAATTAGGGTTAAACTAAACCTAATTGCGATTAACTCCAAGTTAACTGCACTTGGGTTAGAGTTAGTTTGAAAGGTTATAAATACAAGGCCTCACCCATTGTTCAACAAGCTCTTTTGATGTAATGCTATCATGTAAAAATACCTTCAAGGAGCTCTTTTGTGTAATGTTATAATGTTAATTTGTTGAGAGAGAAAAACATCAAAGCCAAGCCAAAGCCAAAGCCCAACATTGCCAAGGTGACAAGGAGAGACGATGCAAGGAGCACCATTGCCAAAGACTCTTTGAGCACACGACCAAGCACGTTCCTCCATGGCCAACATACAACTCTTGCTCTCAAAGAAGGTAAATAATGCTTGTTTTGTTTTTCACTGATAGTTACTTGTATTGTTCTCTTGCTCCTTGAGTGTCTACGGTTGAGGTGTTAGGTTTATTAGTGTGTTTTTATTTTGGTTTTTATTATACTAACACAATACTAACTCCCCTCTTGGATTCTTATTGATCACATAAACAATAAAAAGTTAGGTCATCTTGTCAAAGACTATGCCGACGACATATTGAGTAAATCTAAGACCCGTGCAAATCATCTAACCGTACTACAAAAGATATTTGAAAGACTTCGTGAGTACAAGGTTTGACTTAATCCAAAGAGGTATGTCTTCAGTGTCACTTTAGACAAATTGTTATGTTTTATTGTTTCTCACCGAGGCATTGAAGTTGATTCTGCCAGGGTACAAGCCATTACCAAGATACCACCACCTTCCACTTTGAAAAAGTTGGTATTGTTAGTTTTTTGGCTAAGAGTGTTCACCAGCTCTTTGAAATAGACTGCATGCTTTAGTTTGATAGAGAACCCTTGTTTATGGTCTCCCAACAGAACATTGTCTCTTAGGCCCAAAAAATCGCAAAAGGTCTCATCATTCTCAAACTCGTCTAAAGGTATTGTGGATTCTTATTGGTCCCAGTCTATAAGTTGAGGATGATAAAGGGTAAGCGGAGAATGCCAGATTATTGGTGTGATGGTACAAATGGTATATGGGTCGAATAAGTTGGTAATGGCAAGGTCTTCGTATATGCTATGATCGGGCTCTGCTTCGCTACCAACATCATCGTCACTAGTCATTAGCATTGGAACACGAATAAAAGTTGGTAATGGCAAGTCTTCGTATATGCTATGATCGGACTCTGCTTCGCTACCGACATCATCATCACTAGTCATTGGCATTGGAACACAAATAAGATATGTGGGGTCGCCCTAGGCATTTTAAATCCAAGGCCATGAGTTCCTTTGTATCTTGTCATCGAAATGGGTTCAAGAGTACCCTGTTGATTTGCCCCCAAGGCGTTGCCTTCATACGCTTGGATATCCATGATCTTGTTAGGGATGGGATACTTTGTATTGCAGTAGCAATCAGCCAATTTGTCATTGTATAACTAGGAATCATCATTGGCAATTGGGTCCTATTCTTGGCTAGTGGCTGGTGTGAAAATAATAGGCGTTGGGCTATAAAGCTTTCCTTTTCCCTTTCGTGGCCCCTCCATGCAAATTGGTTTAGCTTTGGGCCTTCCATAGGTCTTGGGATTATGTGGAAGCTTGGCTATATGGAATGTATCATGGGTAAAATACTCTCCCAGACCATTGTCCGAGATAGTAAAATGATTAGACATTTCAATAGGAGGTGTATGTGAAGATGAGGCAAGGCTATTAGGGTCTATGCAATTGGTCTCTGGCAATTCAACACGTATTTCTTTGTCTTTGTCCTTTGGTACTAGGTCTAGACCAAAACGGTAATTGTAACTTTCATATTTAACCTCCAAATGCTTGCAGTGTTCATATGGTTGTAAATTTCCATGGATATTGACCTCCATTCCAGAGTGAGGAAACTTGATACATTGGTGCAAGGTTGAAGATATTGCATGGATTTCATGTATCCATGGTCTACCCAAAAGCAAATTGAATGATAAATCCGGGTCTAGCACATGACAAAGTGTATCGTGGGTCAAACGCCCAACGATCACTGAGAAGCTAATAGTTCCTTGTGATTCCCGCTCTTCATTGTCATAGGTCTTGATAGTAATAGTCTTTGGTTGAAGGTCAATTGATGTATATCTTAGATGCTTGATGAGCTTTAACGACACAATATTCAGGCCCGACCCATTGTTTATAAGGACACGTTTAACTTTGTGCTGCGTGATAACAACTTCAATGTATAACGGGTTATTATGGAGAGAGCCAAGGAATGACATATCACTTTGATTGAAGGTCAATTGTTGGCTTGGGGCTAGATGTCCAACCAAAGCTTGAAATTTGTCTAGTTTAATGTCATTTGGCACTTGGGATTGGCTTAGGAGTTCTGTAAGGAAATTCTTGTGGATGGTAGATGTATGCAACAAATCCAAAATGGAGATTTGTGTGGGTGTCTTTTGGAGTTGTTCTACAATATCATACGTTTTTTCCTTGACAGTGGTAATTGGCTTACTTCTAACCGGCATAGTGGGTTGGATTGGCTCATTGGTAGGAGGTTGGGGGCCTAGGATGGTGATTTTAGATCGCCGAGTTGCGATTGCACAATCTGGATTGGGTACAAGACCGTTGTAACTATAAAATGATGGAGATGGGTTAGAGAGGGTAATTTTTGATTGCCGGTGCTCTTGGTTGCGGTCACGGGGTAATGAAGAATTAATGGCATAAGGTCCTGAAATGGTAATCCTTGGTTGCTATTGCATTTGGCTATGGTCACAGGTCAAGGAAGGATTACAGACGTTGGTAGGTTGATTGGCATTGTTAGGCAATGATCCTGGTCTGTTGGCACTTGGTCTAGGATTGATGGTAATGGTAGAAACATGACCCCCCACAATATGACCTACAACTTTATTGTAGTCGTGTGCAGCTGCGTGATAAGTCTGTTGGTTATTGAGGTCATTTTGGCTTTGGTTCCATCCATTTTGTGGTTGATGTTGTCGCTGTGGTTTTCGTTGTTGTTGATTGGTGTTGTTATGTTGTGAAAAAAGATTTTGGTAAATACCCAAGTTTCGATTGGAAGTAGATGCTCTATTATCCAATTGGATCTCTCCATTTTCCAACAAATTCTCGATGAGATGCTTCAGCTGCACATAACGACATATAAAATGTCCATGAACACGATGGTTTTCACAAAACTCATGTTCTTTGTACAAATCTGGATAAGGTATTCCTTTAGGAAAGTGTTTTGGAATAGGCCAACTTATCATATTGGCCATGACTAATTTGTGAAACATTGCTTCAATAGGCTCACCAAGGTCGCTGAAGACTCAGGGAGTAGGTCTTCTTCTTGGAGGAGAGGTTTGCAAAGGTGGTGGCTGTAGCATTCGAGGAGCTGGTATGGGTTGAGGCATAGACTGTGCTTGTTGGATAGGCTAAATTTGTGGAATAAGTTGCATTTGTGGCATAGACTGAGCAGATGGTGTTTGCATCATTTGAATATGACGCGACTCAATGACTCCATTACCGATAACATTCTTGTTGCGGTTGTATGGCTTAGGTTTTTCATAATTATTAACCTGAGCAGGTGCAGATGCTTGTACTTGGATTGGGCTAGGGTTTTGATTTGGGCCTGAATTTTGGTTTTGGCTCTGATTCTGGTTCTAGTTTGAAAAAGACAACTTTATAATCCATTTGTTGATAAGGGCCTTTTCGATCTGTATGTCTTTTTCAACGATCTCCTTGAATGTGTGAGCACACTGAAGCTCCAAGTGATAAGATATTTCGTTGTGCAGATTTTTGGTAAACATAGCCGTTGATTGTTTATCTGGTAGCTTATGGGTGAAGCGACTAGCAAGCACTCTATCTCTGTAAGTAGCTCACAAAGCTCTCACCAACTTTTTGCTTGACCTGACTTAAATCCACTACTAAAATCTCGTGCTTGAGATTGTAGGAGAAATGTTGTACAAACTTAACCGATAGATCATCAAAGTTAGATACTATGTTTTTTGGCAACTTAAGAAGCCACTCCAAACCCTGTCCAACTAGATTTTGAGGAAAAAGTAGGTAAATGTTACTATAGGCAACTGGTTGGCAAGCGACAAAAAACTCTTTTAGATGCTCTCTAAGGTCTCGTTTACCCTTGTACTTGTCAAATTTCAGTGGCTCATAACTTGGAGGAAATGGTATCTGGAGATACTCCAAGTTAAACGGGTATGAACATATGTCATCCAATTTGAACTTCTTGGTCTGCTTTCTTGTCTAAATGGCTGCAATTGCATCTTTTATCTGTTGCAGTTTTTGGGCTAAGAAACTTGATCACAGAGTTGGTTGTGGTTGTGGTTGGGCAGTCAAATGTGGATTACCTTGATGGGATACAATAGAGGAAGAAAATATTGCGGAACATTGGTTTGATGGACCAATCGACCAGGGATATGCTCCGCATATTGGGATTAAATTGTTGATATTGCATGTGTTATTGGTAAATATTCTGGTTTGGATTCGGAGTATGGCTTTGGGTTTGAGGGAATTGGGGTTGTGATGGAAGTATGTGGCTTTGTGGGTGGTATTGTGCCTACTAAGTTTGAGTAGGAACTTGTCGTCGACTAGTCGAACCCTGTTGTATAAATGATACTTGTTGATTAGGGTCTTGTCTTTGAATATGTGGCACACGCTGGGTAAAAGGCAACGGTTGCCTAATAGGTACTTGCTAGATGTTGGCACCTCTTTGTTGAACAAACATCTATTGTGAACTAGATGCTTGTTGGTATTTGTCGTTGACCAATAAGAACACATTGATTTGAAAACGTCTATGATTGTTGAGGTACATTGGTCTGCAATTGTTGAGGCACATTTGTTGCTACCTGTTGAGGTGGAACATTTGTTGCCACCTATTGAGGCGGCGTAGTGTTTTGCATTTGCTGAGGTGGTAAATTGGTTTGTGTTTTTGGTTGTGAAATATTAGCTGTCACCTGTTGAGGCAGGATAACATTGTCATTTGTTGAGGTAAAACATTGGCTGACACTTGATTACTTAATTCATTGTTGCGTGCTTGAAGAAGCAACTGGTTGAGGAGTGGGAGTAACCTGCTATGGTTGGGAACCAGGTATTCCTACCCCCTGTTGTTGGGGATCAATTGTAGTATTGGAAAGAGGCACTTGTTGTTGGGGATTATTTTGTGGTGTATTTAACCCACCTTGGCTTGAATTGGAAGATGCTTATTATCCACTGTATTTGGCACATGGTCCTGCGCAGAAGCTATAATCACATCTTCAATAAATGGGACATTAAACATGTCATCTACTGAAGTACTTTGGGTAAATGGGTTCACACCCAGATTAATATGACCCAAGGAATCAACTGGCACTCTTGCTGAAGGAGTTAGCTCTATAAGTGGGGTATTTGATATGGCCCTAGCGTTGAAATTTTGCGCTAGATTAAGATAAGTTTGATACACTTACTGCATTTGCACAAATTGGTCTGCCATGGGGCCCTTTCCCTTTGCAAGCATATTTGGATCTTGGTTTGACATTGGTATGACTGCCTAAGGGTAACTAGCAGAGGCTTGTTCGATGGTTTTGGTATAAGGTACGTTACTAGACACTCTAACTAGACTAGGTAGATTTTCATGAGGCAAGTCTTCAGGAAACTTGTTTCCTACCTCTATGGCTCTAACCAAAACCTTGTCCTTGTTTTCAAGCAAGTGATGATCGAACAAGTACAGGTCATAAGTTGATTGCATGGTAATGTAGTAAGGCTGTTGTTGGACTTGTTTGATAACAGATGGTACACTAGCAAGGTATTGAGTTGCCTATTCTTGCTCTTGCCCTAGATAAGGAGGTGTATTAACCAGGTAGTGTGCTAATGGATCTTGGCCTTGTTCCGTATATTGAGTAGTGTAAGGGGGATATGGATCCGTCTCACAAACTACGTCATCACCATATGGATCTTGAACAAAGGCATCATTTGTGACTACGTTTTCATAATTCGGATTGTACATGGTCCCACTACGTGTGTAACCTAGCATATCCGAACCCACGACTAACGTCTCGTGAAGAAAAGGTCTAGAGTTCACAAAACTCTTGAAATGTGGTCTAAAAAGATTGGTCGATGCTTGGTACGTCTTGAAACTTGGTCTAGATGGAAAACTCGGTCTATTGTTGCAAACGGTTTAAACTTGGCCTAGAATGGAGCTCTTCTCCAAAATATATCAACGGAAATTTGGTCTCAAATATCTCCAAGGTCTAAGGTCTTGCACATAAATGGTCAGACAGGTAAATTTGAATCTTGGTCTTGGCAAAGTGTTTCGAACAAATCTAATCTAGGTCTAAAATGAAAAAGAGTTTTAGGTCTTTGGTCAAAAGGCACAAAGCTAGACTCAAAAGGCATGAACTATATCTAAAAACATCAAGGCAATGCTAGGTCTTTGGTAAAAAGACACAAAGCTAGACTTTGAAACAAATTAGGTCTGAAAATTGTAAGGCAATGCTAGGTCTTTGGTAAAAAGGCACAAAGCTAGACTTTAAAACATACTAGGTCGAGGTAAAAATTTGCAATTAATCTAACTCTAAGACAAAGAGTTTGAAACACTTTGACTCAATCTTGGCACATGGATTTTAAAACAAACTTGACCTTTGGTATAAGACATTCACTCTAGACACACGCTTAAAGCTAATTGGGAAAGTCAATCTCTAGTAATAAAAATAATTGTGATAAGTAAAGCATTCAAGCCCAAGTGATAAGCAAGGCTCCAATGTAAACTAACCGCACTTAGAGTTATACTTAAAAAGAGAGTTTCGACCTTAGTTCAAGGCAACAAATTGACTCGAGGCACCCATAAATAGACCACCTCCTAGATCTAGGCAAAAGGGGTCTTCAAAGCAAGCAAGGAATTAGTCCAAGTTACACAATTCAAAGGTAAGAGGTAAACACCTGAGCCAAAATTAAGCAAGACCGAAGTGTAGACCACTCAATTTTGAATATGAACTTCACAAGACAAATTCTGAACTTGGTTTAAAAGACTTGGATATTTCAAATGGATAATATCCTAGACTTAAATGGATGGCATAACGACACCATTTTAGACCAAAGGTACATGTGACTATGAATTTGGTTTGAAACAAGGCAATGCTTTTGGAATAACACCAGCAGCGTAGCGACGTTACTTCAATCAAAAAGTATAACAATGGTTTTGGATTCAAAAACCCAAGGTAAATGTTTGGGACGAAACAGACAACATAACAACGCCCCGTTTAATCAAGTGACACAAATGTTTTGGAAAAAAGTCTAAGGCAAAAGTGTGACACCAAATGGACAGAATAACACCTCTTGGGTGAAAGTGTGATAAAAACATGTGGTTTATGACTCGTTTTGAACAAACAAACAAATAGTTTCTAGTCTCAAAACACACGTAAATCAAAGAAAATAGAAATAGCCCAAATGGCTCATCATATCCGTATAACTGACATGGGTGTGCATAGCTTCTATCAAAGTTTCCACCGATATACCAATGCTTGTGAGGAATTAAATGTTAATCCAAAAATTAAAGTACATGTGTAGGTGGAGTTGTTACGCCCCCTTTATCTCTCAAGCATTGATACGTGGCACAAACTTAGAGTGAGAGCACTCGGCATTTGACAAGAAATTCCATGGCAAGTGCGGTTGACTAAAAATCTATAAGTTTCAAATGTACTAGATGGTCTCGAGTGTGGCTAACACATGGATGCAATCATGTTAATTGGGTTCATATCTACTAACTTACTATGCAAGGGTCTCTATTCCTTTGCACAACGACTCCAACCGTGTACTACTTAGTGGATTCTGATGTTTAGCAAGACTTGACCTAGGGTTTCGTTAGGATCGGAGAGGCTAGCCATTCAGTCCCCTAGCAATCCCAATATCACGTGCCTTGATTTATATAACCCGTCCTAGAACGGGGTTGTTATGATGCTGGGAGATGAAGCCCTAGGTCAACACACCCCTAAAAAACTCGTGGGGAGGCGATGAACTTCCACCCACAAGCCAGATGCATAAAAAGAAATAAATGAAAATGGAAAGAGTTTAGACGTCACTTTTGAATCACCCAAGTCACTCGGAGCTTGGGGAGAGCATGCATGACATTCTTTCCGACACAATGGCAATAAACCAAGTGCTTTTGGTCAGCCAAGTTCCCTAAAAGAGACGGGGGGAAAGCATACACACTAAAATTTGTGTTTGCTAAAATCAAAGAATCTAATCTAAGTATTTGAAACTATTTAAAGAACAAATAAGAATAAAAAAAACTCTTAGGAGCTCTAACTAAAGATGTAGGTTCTTTTTACTAACACCAAATTGAAATGTGTTTGAAATTTTTTGGCCCCTTGGCCGTGTTCTTTACTTGTAAAAGCTTGGAAATGCTAAAAGACAAATTGTTAAGTGATTTTTAAGTACCTTAACCAAATGTGAATGAGTTTTAACCTTTGTTTGTGAAATTTGACTTTGCAAAATGGAAAACCGATTAAAAAACACCCAAACTTCTTTTTTTTTTGGCTCAATTCTCTACAAATATGGCTAGTGGATTAATTTGTGTTTAAGCCAAGGTGAAATTCCTGCAAGTTAGCTCAATAAAACACAAAATTTAACTCTGAAGTTTCTAAAAAAATAGAGAAATCATAGACGATTACTATAGGGATCGTTGCCAATTCCAACGATCGACACCAATTTGTTACGATCGTCGCTGATACTTGCAATCACATCAAATATAGACATGTTTTGAAAGAAAAATGCTTAATAAAAATGCTTCAAACTCAAATTCTTACTTCCCTGCAAGAAGGTTAGTTAATAAACAAATTGTTAGGCACCCAAAAAAAAAAGAGTTGATTTTTACTATGTTTTTTGGTTTGTTGTGTTTTGACGCAGAGATCGTTGGTGATTTCTGCAGCGATCGTTGCCGATTCCGATACGAATGTTGGTGATTTAAGAAAGTATATTGGAGGGAAATGATATAAAAAGGGGAAGAAGGTTAATTTTAAAGGCTCATGTCATGTTTATGAATTGAAATCACAAGTTTAAGCACGTTCTACTTGACTTCATCTATTGAAGATGGAAACCTTCAATGAAAGGCTGAAGGATGGAAAACCTTATCTATTAGCTAGGCAGCCTGAAATCAGAGGTTGTACAGGGCATAATTGGTCATTTTGAGGTGTGTAAACACCAATTTTGGTTTTAGCATTGCAGAAGGAGCTTCAAGGAGTGTGGTGAGCAGGTTTGGAGGGTTGGCGAGTTGGTTGAGGAGCCCTAGAAGGGCAACAAACTACCTAGGGTGGGCAACGAGCCTCTTTGGAGGGTAGTGAACCCCTTCTTAGGCTTGGACATGGCACTTCCAAGGCTGATTTCAAGCTTAGTTGTTGTTTGAAGGCATAGATGTTGTTTGAAGGCAATGAAGCATTTTTGGGTTTGTTGGGAAACCCCTTTGGTTCTAATTATGCCCTAAAAGGGACATTACAGTGGTATCAAAAGTCATTTTCTGGCCAGCTATGGGCAGCGAGCCTCTTTGGAGGGCAACGAACCCCATCTTGGGGTTGGACGTGGCACTTCCAAGGCTGATTTCAAGCCTAATTGTTGTTTGAAGGCAACGAGACTTTTTTGGGTTTGTTGGAAAACTCCTTTGGTTCTAATTCTGCCCTAAAGTGGACATTACAGTGGTATCAGAGCCATTTTCTGGTCAACTGTGGGTAGTGAGTTGTTTGCAAACTTTTCTTCATGCAGGGCAATTATAGAAAGATGAAGACAACATTGGAAGTCATGGAAGAGATGTTACAAGCTAATGCAAGAATCTCAGAGGAAACTAAGGGCAATGGGTCCCAAGGCATAGATGAAGTTTGTAGGGTTAAGCCCTATACCTCCAGAGTCTCCCATAGAAGAAAAAGGACCACTAGAAGTGATGAATACTGCATCACCACAAAAGATCAAGCTGTCCATAGAAGAATCCACTATGCAAATTGAAAACGAAGTGCCCTCCAAAGGGAAAGGTATGGATTCAAATGTACAAAATGTTAGGGTTAAAGAGAAAAAAGAATTCAGATTTTGAAGAGTAGAGGATGTAATGAGGACCCAACAAATGTGTGATGAATGGCTAAGGAGAGCTAGGGAAGCTAAGTTGATAGCCGTCCAAGAAAAACAACCCCTTCGGGAAAATAGGGCAAAGAATATCCCCTTGATGAGGAGGAAAGAGGGAGAAATCATGGAGTATGAACCAAAGAAAGAAGAAAAATCCGATTTGCAAGATGGTGGAGAGAATTTGGTGGTTCAAGCCAATTTTCCAGATGATAATGTTGATTTTAAGCTTGCTGGAATTTTCGTAACAACTAATGGTAAACAAATTGATTTTCTTCATAGCAAGGGTTTATTGCATTACCTTCATACTATGTCCTTACAATGTTTTGGTCATCGTGAAAAGTATTCTAACAATGTTGAGAAAATGAAGGGTACCAAATGGAAAGAGGATCTTTTCCAAGAAGCCCCTATCCATCTTTTGAGAACTCCAAAGATTGAGCCATTGCCATATGAGATGGCTTTTCAGGACAACCAAAGGTATGAAAGTGTTATGAATTTGTTGCTTCCTACCATGTCTTTTCAGATGTGTTGTCATCATGGGCAACATGTTGAAAAGAATGATCATATGTCAATCTTGATGCTTCATATTATATCATGTTGAAAAGAATGATCATATGTCAAACTTGATGCTTCATATTATATCATGGTGTAATTGTGGTTATCATGGACAACATAGTGAAAATGATGATAGAGTGATGAACACTTTTGAATGGCAAAGGGCACATAGGTCCTTTTATACAAGTTCCAAATTGCTTTTATATGAAATTTTGGGATCCGGGTGATCTTTGAAGATACAAGAAGGCATTTTTAGCCACTAGATGGTTGATTCTAGTTCCTATATCACTGCCATTTTTGAATTTTGTGAAGAAATTAAAATATGGCAACTGCTGTCTTATTCTTTTTGCTGCTATGTGCAATAAAACCAGCCCTTAACAATTTTTATGACAGTCACAAGAGTATTTTCAGTCACAAGGTGCAAGGATGTTCTGCCTACCATCAATGAGGGATTGTTTGCAGCTGTTATGAAATATTTTTCAGCCGCCACAATGCTGATTATGAGCAAGAAAATGCAACGGTACAACTACAACCATGTTTGGGACAATAAGAATAAACCTTTGGAAGTCCACCACACGAATAGAAACTATGAAGAAGATGCAAGCATGGGAGAAGAGTTGAACAACATGCCTACAAGGCATGGTGAAGCGGTTGAAGGAGTGGTGTGGAGATTTTTGATTTCATTGACATGTTTGTTCTATGTGCAGGTTTAGGAACAACACATCTAGGTGTTGATAAAGAGACTCTTATGAGTTAAAGAGTGCATAGTTTGCATATGTCCAATTAAAGTACAATGATCATGACACGTGACAAGCAGGAGTGGGGGTAGTTGAGTTTGTTTACAACCCATAATAGCATTAAGGGAATCATTAAAGCTCAAGGCTATGTTCATGAAGCAAGTGTTTGGAGTTGCAAGTTCCTAAAATTGAAGTGGGATCCAGGTATTTTAGAGATAATAAAAAATGGGCTTGCATTTGCTTGAGGGCAAGCAAATTTGGGAATGACGGACTGTAATGTTCCATTTTCTTCGAATAAAATAATATTATTATTAAAATAAAAAGTATTTTTAAATATTTTAAATAAAAGTAATAATATGCCTTAGTTGCCAAAAGTGAATATGTTGGCAACTCCTTTCTAAATTGAGTTATAATAAAGAAAGAGATTTTTCTAATTTGATATAAGTCGGTCCTTAATTTAGAAAGTATATTGGAGGGAAAGAATAGAAAAAGGGGAAGGTTAATTTTAAAGGATCATGTTATGTTTATGAATTAAAATCACAAGTTTAATGTAATGTCCCCCTTTTTGGTATAAATTTGTTTAAGTCTTTAAATGTCTCTTTTTTCTCTTCTTCCCTTAGCCTTGAATTGTTCTTAAAAAGGCTAATGGAAGAAGAGAAAAATGAGACTTTTGAGGACTTCAAAAGCATTTAATAGAAATGCACTTTATGATCTAATTTCCACTTAAGTTGGGGCTTTTTTAAGGGTCATGGGCACTTAAGGCCTAAAGTGTTTTTATAAGGAAACTTGTAATATATTTTTTTTTAAAAGGAAAAAGGTAAACTGTCTCTCTCTTTATTTTGGATTCCACATTTGGAGGAAGGATATGAAAGGAAAGTGAATGCTCATTTGAAAAGGTTATGCAATTTGGATATTGAAATTCTTGTGTATGTATGTCAAGTTTGAACAAGTGACTTGAGGATGAAACTCTTCAAGTGCACCAAGGGGTTTGGGGATGAAAACCTCCATTCTCTACTAGATCAACTCTACTCAGGGGCCTTAATTGCGCCATAATTGTGCATAAGTGTATGTGGGAAATTTTACAAAGGTGTCTTTTGATGCCACCTTCATCAAGGAATCGGTACTATCTTTCAAAAAGCTGGAAATCTTCAATTTGCAGGTAAAAGAAAGGTGGGCGAACTCCGTGGAGAAGCCCTAGAATGAGTTTGAAGTATTCCAAAGTGTGGCGACCCCTCACAAATGGGAAATTTGGTCTTTGGAACCCTATTCGGGGGTTACGGTAATTTTCATAATTTATTTCAGTCATTTGGTGAATTGTTTGGAATAATTGACATGTGTGAAAGGACATTTTAGGTCTTTGGAACCCTATTCGGGGGTTAAGGTAATTTTAATAATTTATTTCAGTCATTTGGTGAATTATTTGTAACAATTGGCATACGTGAAAGTACATTCTAGGTCCTAAAATATTCCAGAAATTATTACAATAATTTTGGCATTTGGGCGACTTGATTGGTGAGCTCTGGAAGGTGATTTAGTGAGTGAAATCTAAGGGATGATTTTCAAAATTGTTTCTCTATTTTTTGGAGGTGTGGCAACTCACTTGGAAAGTGTTTTGAGGCATTTAAGGGTTGAAAAATACAGCTGTACCTTCAAAGAAAAATTAGATTATTTTTGGGAGGTATTTTCAGCTATTCGTCAATTTATTTGACCCTAAAAAGGTATTTAATTTTTTAAATAATTTTCATCTTCTTGTGGAATTATTTGGATGCTCTTAGCTTGAATTTCATACAATTTTTCAAGCTAGGGTTTGGCTGGTTATAAATTTTCAGATTTCGGTTTGGTGCTTGGATTGGCTAGGGTTTGTTGGAAAACGCTCTTTTTTTTGTCTTCATCCCAAATTGGGGACATTACAATGGTATCAGAGTCATATCGTGGCCATTTGTGGGATTCAAAACAGGGATAGGGAAGGATGAAAGGTAATACACAGGCCTAGGATCATGAGGACCAGCCTTTGATTCATTGGGATCTCATGGAGGATTATGATGAGTACTTGACTCTTGCACCTATATACCGTAGGGGAAGGAGCTTTGAAGCTTGGTTAGGCTTGAGGTATGGTAAGAGGCACTATAGGTATATGGATACGTAGGATGATTTGGGGAAGATAATTCTTCCAACTTTTGATGGTAATCCAAGTAATTCGGTAAGAGTTTGGGTTGATATGATGATCAAGTACCTTGACTTGAGGCCCAGAGGTCGAAAAGAGGCACTAATTTTTGTTATCCAACATTTGGATGGGGTTGCCCATAAGTGGTGGCATTAAGAAAGGATGACACAAAGGCATAACATGATGGGAACACATGAAGATTTGTTGGAAGAGATAATCGAGAAGTTTGAAAGGAAGAGGGAACCAACCACGCCTAAATCAACAAAGGCGTATGACAAAGAACTCCAATTGTACAAGGGGCAGCCACTTCATGAGCTTGCCAATGAATAAAAATCAGTCAAACAAAGCTCCTCTATGAGGTACGAACAGTTGGGAATTAATTTAGAAAATTTTAAGAAATCATTGGCCAAAGAAGCTGATTTTGAAAGGCAGCCACCTAATGGAGAGACTTTAATTATTAAGCAAAAAAATTGGCCAATAATGGACCCAAAGAAACAAGCAATCAGCTGAGGTTAAAAACAAAAAATTTAGAAGAGTCAAAGACACATGAAAAGAGCATAAGAGGGCAGCCATCAGGAAGAACAAGCTGAAAATGGGGAGCAAGAAAAGGTGTATGAGAAGGTAAAACAAATTGAAGATGAAGGGCGAATGCATCAAAAAGAAATGGACAGCCAATATGTGACAAAAGAAGAGGTGATTGCCACCCTATCAAGTGCCAATAGACACCACATTTTCGGTGTTAGAGGTACCATTAATGGGAAAAGGGTTATCACATCAATGAACAATGGAGCCACTCACAATTTTATAAATGCCAAAATTGTTGCAAGACATAAGCTGCCCACTAAAGCAAATGAAGGATTTAAGGTGACCATTGGGGATGGCTCCTCCATCTCTTACATTTCCAGCACTATGGGGTTAAAATTAACCTTGAGCGATTACACATTTGAAGAAGAATTTAATGTGATTGATCATAATGAGTTAGATGTTGTGCTTGGAGCACAATGGTTCCAATCCCTTGGCAAATACACTCATAACTTGCAAAAATTAGAACTGAAATTTATGGCAGCCAACAAGGAAATTATTTTCCATGGTTTAAGTAATGGGACACCCATATTGATGACCTCCAAAAGGATGGATGAACCTAAAGAGATGAACTCTAAACACACCATGGAGGAAGGATCAAGTGGGGCAGCCATCTGTGATAAGAAGCAAGTCATGCAAGAGGAAGGAAAGAAAAGTAGAGCAAAACTTCATGAGGACTCACACGAAAGAAGCAATAAAAATTCAAGTAAAGGACGTGGACACACTATGAAGACACTCTTTATGCCAAGGAAAGGAGAGGATAATATGCTCAACCAAGGAATGGAGAATTATGCCCTTATGTCAAGGACACAAACAAGGTGTGATGAGTGGATGAGGAGGGCAAAGCAAGCAAAGATGATAGCCTTCCTAGCTAAGCAACACTTAAGGAAGTTCAAGGAGGAAGGTGAATCCCTTAAATACCTACATAATCATGCCAAAGATAAAGAGAAATCAATATTGCACATTGATGAAGGGAAAACGGTGAACAAGGTCCACACCACCAAGCTAATGATCACTATCAGCTTGCAGTAATTTCCAATAAAACAAATAAAGGTAAGCCATTTAATTATTTTTTCGGCAATTCATCAGTGCATAACCTTCCTACTATACTCCTACATCACTTGGGAGGATATGAGGATCATGCCGAGGGTGAGCGCAAGGTGAAGGGCATGCCAAAAAGCATGCCAACACATCATGAAATTGATTTATTTTGGAGACCCTTTGCAAAGGGCAATGCAAGGATTGAGTTGGCTTCCATACATGGGCAACCAATTGGATGGGATGATATGGAAAACATGGAAGAAGGTTTAAGGTCTATCATAGATTGGGCAAAGGCTCAATCATGAGCAACAGTTGGCAAGGTAAATTGATGAAGAAAAAATTGTCTATTTCCTTTCCGAAAAATTCAGAAAATTGTTGGCAACAATTTTGGTCATTGACCCCCCAAAAAGGGCACATTATTTGTACATGGCAGCCAACAAAGAAGCTTGAAATTATTGATAAAAAGTCTGAAAATTTTGTCTCTAAAAATTCTGAGTGGTGTCATTCATTACAGCTACCCAACATACATATAAAAATTGGTTTTGGAGGTACTTTGTTACTCATGACAAGGAGAGATATTATTCATCGTGTTTCTGATTTTGTGCAATCAGAAAAATCAGAATTCTTGCTTCTAATACAGCCCCCGATGGGAACAACATGATTGATTTAATTGTTTATTTCCAACTGTTTTTTAGTACAGAAAATGACATCTTTAGAGACCACAATTTGCACCAAAAGTGGGTAAAATTTGTGAGCATGAAACAACAGTGTACCTTGTTTATTTTTGAACATTCTTTTGATGTTTACATGGTCACATACTTACATAGTAGTCATGAGAAGGGGCAGCCTTGGATAAAACATGCTTTACATGTGATGGGGATCACTTATAGTGGATTGCATATGGTGATAAGTTGCTTCAGAGGTATGTGGTCCCTGATAATTCTTTTGGCTACTCCTTTGCACATTAGGGAGTTTTCTTCGAGGCATAAAAGGATGAGCAAGGACAACGGTTTGACATCTTTCAGAGGCCATGATTGTATTGATGGGATGAAGGTAAGTGCGAGTTTTGAAATTTATTTTTCAACAAAATCAGATTTGGGAAAGCAAACACAACCATGTTTAGAGGGGAGAAATTCTGAATTTTATGAAGAGAAGTATGCATATATCAATTCCTGATTTTGTCAACATGAAAAATCAGAGATGTGCATGCATGTACAACCATATTACAAGGAAGGAAAGGCTGACTTTATTAATACAGTCGAGCTCTTGCCAGGGATTAGAAAGATGCATATGTTGGCACCTTTGGTGGATGATAAAGGAAGCATATACACGAAAAAGGTACAATTATATTTGGTAAGTGTTGGGAAGCTATTGATGAGCTTTTGGAGGGTCTTATGCATGCATGGTATGATTGACAAGGGGCAGCCTTTTGGAAGGCACATGGTTTGCACAAAGATGCCCGTATATGGTGAGTGGTATGTTTTAAAGGCTTCACATAATGATAGGTACCTTGTTGGGTTCTTTTTGCATATTGGGATAGTGGTGGCCCGACATTTGGGAGGTCTTTGTCCACGGGGCAACAAGGTAATCATATTCCCTCATGTTTATTGTTGCAATTTTGTGTCACATAACACCCCCTTTGAAGGTGTAAGAGAAAGGAGTTTGCCTATCTTCCACTCGGTATTGAAAGGGATGGTTGATTGGGAACATATGGAGCCTTTGGAGGGCTATGAGAACACCTCTAGCTCTTGGGGGCAGCCCCCTAAACATAGTTACAACAAGGTAAGGTTTTGGTTTAGAGCTTCCATTTCATGGGAGGCATTGACAAGGAGAGCTTGCATAGTAAAGAGTGTTGGGACAGACCCGTGGCATTTGTAATTGTTTGAGGACAAACAATTTTGGGTAGGGAGGACTGTAATTTCCTTTTTGATATAAATTTGCTTAAGTCCTTAGCCTTGAATTGTTCCTAAAAAGGCTAAGGGAAGAAGAGAAAAATGAGACATTTGAGGACTTCAAAAGCATTTAATAGAAAATCACTTTATGATCTAATTTCCACTTAAGTTAGGGTCTTTTTAAGGGTCATGGGAACTTAAGGCCTAAAGTGTTTTTATAAGGAAACTTTTAATATATCTTTTAAAAAAAAAGGAAAATGTAAACTCTCCCTCTCTATTTTGGGCGTGACATTTGGAGGAGGGATATAAAAGGAAAGTCAAGTCTCATTTGAATAGGTTATGCAATTTGGATATTGAAATTCTTGTGCAAGTATGTCAAGCTTGAACAAGTGACTTGAGGACGAAACCCTTCAAGTGCATCAAGCGGTTTGGGAACGAAAATCTTCATTCTCTCTTAGGGCAACTCTACTCAAGGGCTGTAATTGCACCATAATTGCTCATAAGTATATGAAAAAATTATACAAAGGTGTCTTTTGATGCCGCCACCATTAAGGAATTGGTACTATCCTTCGGAAAGATGAAAATCTTCAATTTGTAGGTAAAAGAAAGGTGGGTGAACTCTGTGGAGAAGCCCTAGAACGAGTTTGAAGTCTTCCAAAGTGTGGCGACCCCTCACAAGTGGGAAATTTGGTCTTCGGAACCCTCTTCGGGGGTTAAAGTAATTTTCATAATTTATTTCAGTCATTTGGTGAATTGTTTGGAACAATTGGCATGCATGAAAGAACATTCTAGTTCCTTAAATATTCCAGAAATTATTATAATAATTTTGGCACTTGGATGACTTGATTGGCAAGCTCCAGAAAGTGATTTGGTGAGTGAAATCCAAGAAATAATTTTCAGAATTGTTTCTCTATTTTTTGGAGGTGTGGCAACTCACGTGGGAAGTGTTTTGAGGCGTTTAAGGGTTGAAAAATACAGCTGTACCTTCAAAGAAAAATCAGATTACTTTTGGGAGGTATTTTTAGCTTTTTGTCAATTTATTTGACCCCGAAAAAAGTACTTAATTTTTGAAATAATTTTCAGCGTCTTGTTGTGGATGCTCTTAGCTTGAATTTCATATAATTTTTTCAGCTAAGGTTTGGCTAGTTATAAATTTTCAAATTTCGGTTTGGTGCTTGCATTGGCTAGGGTTTGTTGGAAAACCCTTTTTTTTTGTCTTCGTCCCAAGTTGGGGACATCACATTTAAGCATGATTTGCTTGACTTCATCTATTGAAGACGGAAACCTTCAATGGAAAGCTGAAGTAAGGATTGAAATCCTTACCTATCAGTTGGGTAGCGTTAAATCAGAGGTTGTATTGGGCATCATTGGTCATTTTGAGGTGTGTAAACACCAATTTTGGTTTTAGTGTAGCAGAAGGAGCTTCAAGGAGTGTGGCGAGCAGGTTTGGAGGGTTGGTGAGTTGGTTGAGCCCTAGAAGGGCAGCGAAGTGCCTAGGGTGGGCAACGAGCCTCTTTGGAGGGCAATGAACCGTCTCTTGGGGTTAGACGTGGCACTTCCAAGGCTAATTTCAAGCCTAATTGTTGTTTGAAGGCAATGAAACATTTTTGGGTTTGTTGGGAAACCCCTTTGGTTCTAATTTTGCCCTAAAGGGGACATTACAATGCAGATGTCATTGTTGGGCAAAGATTGAAGCATCCTTTGAGAAAGAAAGGATCACCACTTGTTGATCCATCTTGTGCTAATGTGGTAACCTCATCACACCCCTTTCTCGATACCCCTGTTGCGGTCGCAAAGGAAGAGGATTCATCTCTTGGATGCAAGAAAACAAAAGATGCAGACCCATTGGACAGAGCATTCCATAATAAATGCAGGTACATAGCGGAGTAGAGCATCACACATTTTATTTAGACATGTGGGCTGCGATTTAATGTTGTTAGATCACCATACATGCATGATATGGTGAGATGTATCAATGTTGCCCCTAAAGGGTTCATTGGCCCAAGTTATGAAAAGGTGCCCACCACCTTGTTGACAAAAGAAAGAAAACAAGCTGAAGATGCATTGAAGCCCATTAGGGATTTGTGGATCGAAACATTGGTGTTTATCATTTTCGATGGATGGAAAAATATGATAATTAGGCCATTGATTAATGTGGTCATAGTGAGCCCTAAAGGGGCACTATTTTTTAAGGTCATTTATTGTGACGGGCAAGTGAAGGATGCACGATTCATTGCCGACATCTTGATAGAGTCCATTGAGGTAGTGGGGCCTCAAAACGTTTTCCAAGTTATAACGGACAATGCTAAAAATTGCAAAGCTGCGGGCATGTTGGTTGAGGCAATGTATGGGCACATATTTTGGACACCTTGTGCCGTTCATTCCTTCAACCTTATGTTGCAAAAATTGGAGACAAAAATTGACTGGATCAAGCAAGTCTATGAGGAGGCAAGTGAGATCCAAATGTTCATAACCAACAATCACATGTCCCAAGGCATCTTCAGGGCCTTCTTGAAGTTGTAGTTGTTGAAGGTAACTCTTAATTTTATCATTCATGAATCATGTATCATTGTGTATTTTTAATTTGATTTTGTAAGTTTATAATTTGTAGTGTTTATTTATGAACATTTTTATTTTATTTTATTTGTTTTGATTTTGTATTAGGTTGTTGAGACTCGGTTTGCCTCACACACACTCATCTTGAGATGACTTGTAAAGGTGCGTGAGGCATTGAGTAGCATGGTTATCAACAACCCTTGGAGTGTATGGAGGCAGACAAACAGTGAGAAGGCCACAAAGGTGAAATGGTGGATTCCGTATGATGTGTCGTGGGAACGTATGGAGTATTTGCTCAGTTTTACTGAGCTTATCGTCAGCATGTTGAAATATGTGGATATGGATCATCCATGTTTGGGTGAACTTTATGATGAAATCGACTCAATGATTGAGAACATTAGATCCATCATAAATGCCAAAGAGCAGGATCCTACTGAGAGGTTCTTCAAAGAAGTGCAATCGTATCTCGTTGAAAGGTGGAACAAAATGACCACTCCATTGCATCTTCTTGCTCTTGCCTTGATGCCCAAATACTACAGTGCAAAGATCCTTTCTTTGCCCAGGAGGGTCACACTATATAGGGATGTTGAGGTTGCCAAGGGATATAAGGCAACATTCTCTAGACTCTTTCCTGATCCAGAAGTAGAAGACCAAGTTAGGGAAGAGTTTGTACATTTCATATCCTTCGTGGGTCACTCCCTTGGCGCTATTTGTGACAAGTACAAGATGAATGGTCACTTTTGGTGGTACCTCCATGGGCAAGCATCCACCCACCTCCAACCACTTGCAAAAAAAATTCTATCACAAGTAAGGATTTAATTTTTTTTAAATCTCTACCCTACATTTGAACTTTTTGACATTTTGTTTTAATTTTTATTTTTTATAAATTCTAATTGACTTTGCGGCTTCAATAGGTTGCAAGTTCTTCCTCAGCTGAGCGGAATTGGGGTACTTACAACTTTATCCACTTAGTTAAACACAAGTTGGTCTTAAAAAAGACAAGAATTGGTCTATGTGAATTCAAACTTGCATCTTCTTTCACAAACAACCTCATTACAAGGAAGGGCAACAAAGTGTTTGGATATGGACTCAGAGACTGCTGACTTGGATGCCTCCGTTGCCTACCTTTCATTGCTTGACACAAAGTTAGACGGTGCTTCACACGACCTGCATAGTGGAACTAGTGGGAGTGGCATGTTGTTTCTTGTGGTTCTAATGAACCACGCGATGATGACGAGAACACAACAGAAAAGGAAAATGAATACAATGCATCATGAATATGCTGATGTCTTTATTTTTGTCTATACATTGTAATATTTGCATTATGTACCTATTATAAAACTAATCTAAGTTCGACCATTGAATATTATGATATTTGACATTCAATTATGAGTATGTTTTGTGGTTATTTAACTTATTTTGTTTCCTCTATGCATATTATGTGGTTAATTTTGCTTATATGGCTATATTTTTATATTTTAAATTATATATATATATATATATATATATATATATATATTTTGTATAGCCATATCCAAAACGTATCCAAACCCCTCAAAAAATCCACGTATCCGATTCTCATACTCGTACTCATATCTATATCGGCAATGTAGCTTTGTCCCAATTACTTTTGGGTTCATGATCTCATAATTGCTATACTAGAGATGTAGTTTTATTTTATTGTGTCATGTTTATTGTTAGTTTTGTAATTTGTTTTTGGTGTATTGCTATTCACTAAATTTGATATTTGTAGCTTAGACTATTCTCATTCTTTCTCTAGTGAATATTATCCCATTTTCTTGATTCTTGCATGGAATGTATCAAAGCATTTTGGTTTTACTCTCTAATTCATCATATTTTTCACAACTATACTAGGCAACAGGCATGGATAGTGCATGTTCAAGGTGATATTGAGGATATATATGAGCTTGTATTCAAGTGCTAGCACCTTTTCAACCAAATTTGGGATTTGGGTTCAACTTGGATTCTCGTGTTAGTACAAATTCCTAGGTTGGCCGAGGTGAATTCTTGGAGAATCCAGTGATCTAGAATTTTGCTACCCAAATCAATTAATAATTACTAACTTCATGTAGAATGAATTAACTGTTAGACCTTTACTTCTTGAATTTTGTTTAAGAAGACAAAAAGGCTACTTAACGTGAATGCTGACTTTGAACAAGAAAAACATCGAGGATGTTGCAGTTATGTATTTGGAGATTCCCATACCTTGTTTTGAAATGCCATCTTCTTTTATTCTCATCTGATGGTATTTAGAGCACAACAATCTTGGTCCGCCCCTTGTGCCTTTCATTTGATCATATATAGGTCATCAATTCTTATCAAATGATACCCTTTCTTCTTCACAAATATCATTGACGCGCCCAAGGTGACATGTGGCTGGATCTATTTATTTTTGATCAACTCTTGTGTGCAGGGATCCCCTAGAGCCCCCAAGGTGATCACCTCTTTCATTTATCCCATCACAGAGGTTGGCGGCATTAAGCGCCCTTTGGATATTGTTGCTTCACACATCAAGGGGGGTAGGCCAGTGAGGTGACATGCATCTCTTCTCAACGCTACTACTAAGGTAACCCAACACACTATCTCTTGATGACGGGTATTCATCTATGCTTAGTGTCATGGATATGCTCCTTAGCTTCGTGGATTTGCTCCTTCACAACCACTTCTCGAGCCATGGGGACAAGCACTCATTATGAGTTTTTTTGCTATCATTGAAGTTTCTTCTGCCTTGGATGTTAGGAGAGATTTTAGGGGGAGTGCTTTGATTCCTCATAGGATTGCCCAACTTGACCCTGTCAGCTCTAGGCACTCCTTGATGAGCATTATCAGGGCTTGCATTGGCCCTTTCATAGTGATAGATGATGACAAATGATTCCTTTGCTCTGGGCATGGTCAAAGATGTTTGATGGGACTACCATCCAAGTCTTTCCGACTTTCATAAGTCCATGTTTGGGGGTTCTTTCTCCCCCCACATGGCTATTTGTATTGGTACCCTAATCACTTGGGTTGGGGGCTTTATTGTGTTGGGTTTACACCTCGTTTATTTTCAGTACTTTTGTTCTTCTTTTATTTAGTTAGTCGTTGATCCTATGGTCCTTTTACCCTAGTGCTTTCTATTGTAATTGATTGAATTCTAGAGTCCCATTGACCTACTTTTTGTCATTCGTGGACATTAATATAATTTCTTTCTTTCTTTCTTGCAACTAGATCTTTAGTGTCCAGAATTTTGGGGTTATCATCCTATATGATACTTTGGAAGTAGGTTTGTTCCCTAAGTAGATCAATAGAGAAGTCTATTGTTTAGGTGGAAATCCACATAGTTACTTTTTGAAAGACATCCACATATTCTATCTGTATTAGGCACTAGAGCAATCCACATAGCTGCTTCTTTTAGTCTTATTGCACACATTTGGCATCTGAATCTGAAACAATTCTTTAGTTGCATAAATATTCACTAAAGGGGTGCTTCTTATCCTTGGATTCTACAAGCATTTCATTGTCATCCAAACATCCCACACCTTTCTCTTAAAAATCTACCTTACCTCTATGTGATTCTAACCAGATCATCCCAAAAAAATCTACTTGTTTTAAATTCATAAGCTTCATACAACTAAATTCATTTATATATATGTATCTGGATTGTGGTGTTTAATACATAGCCAAAATGAGATGGCAATGGTGATGTCAAGTTATTTGGAAAAAAAGAATATCCTTCAAACTAAGGTGATGGGATGGTTAGTAATACATCAGGATTTAGCATGTAGGTTTGAAGGATAAAATCAAAGAATGGTGGAACATTTATTTTCAAGGGACGATTATGTTTAAAATAGTTAAACAACTGAAGAATGTTAAATTCAACCTGAAAAAATGGAATAGGGAAAATTTTGGAAACATTTTGAGCAAAAGAAAAGAATCACTTAGGAGCTTTCTAATATAGAAAAGCAGATTTAGACCTATGGAATGAATCATGACCTGTACCAAAGGGAAAAAAATCTTAATTGTCAGTATCACTTTATAATAGCAAAAGAAGAGACTTTTTGGAAGCAAAAGTCTAAAACCCTTTGACTGAAAAATGGAATACTCGTTTTTTTTCATATATCCACTCTTACACATAGGAACAACAATAAGATTAATCAATTTTTCTAAGAGGATGGCACTTTGAACTCAGACCCAGAATTCATCAAGGAAGAAGCTATTCATTTCTTCAAAAACCTACGTTCAGGAAGGACAAATAGCAGACTAAAGGTGGATAATGACATTTTGGATGCCATCCCATCAATCTTGAATGATGAAGATAATGAATCTTTGATCAAACCAGTCACAACAGAGGAAATTAAGTTTATCGTCTTTTCAATGGAAGGAGACAAGGCTTTGGGACCTGACAGCTTTCCTGCAGCCTTTTATCAACTTTTTTGGGAAATTATTCGGAATGATGTGATAGTAGCTGTGGATGAATTCTTCTTCTCAGGGAAATTATTTAGGGAAATCAGTTACACTTTCCTTGTTCTTATGCCCAAGAAACATGGAGCAAATCAGTTTAAAGATTTTAGGCCAATCAGACTATGCAATACTCTTTTCTTCACAAAATTCTTGGCTTTCAGATTACAACTAATCCTTCCCTATATCATCTCCTAGAAACAAGGGGAATTTGTTTTTGGTAGACAAGTTCAGGATGGGATTATAACTGTCATTGAAACTATACATTCAATAGAAAAAGCAACAAAGAAGGAATGTTGTTGAAATTGGATATGAACAAAGCCTACAACAATATCATGGGAAATTTTATTGATAATTTTTTTAATAAAAATTGACGTTCAAGATAAGTTTAGGAACCTTGTTTACACTTGTATTTCAACCCCTATATTTTCGATCATGGTGAATGGCTCCTCTGAAGGCTTTTTTTGTAGTGAAAAAGGCATCTGACAAGGGGATCCTTTATCCCCCTTCGTGTTCATCGTAATGGCCAAAGCTCTAGGAAGGAAGGTCTCAAATGTTGTGTCAAAAGGTAAAATTAAAGATGTAAGAATTTTTTCTTCTTTGGAGCCGGTGACACATCAACAATTTGTTGATGACACCCTCTTTTTGGGTTTAGCATCTATTAATGAAGCAAAGGAGTGGAAGAAACTGTTAGACTATATGAGGAAGTTTCGGGTCAGAAAGTGAATTTGGATAAAAGCTCCCTGTTCTTTATAAACACTCATATTTTAAGGAAGCATAAAATTTCAAGAATCTTGGGTTGTCATATTAAGGATTTCCCTCTTACTTTTCTAGGTATGCCTCTTTGCATTGGAAAGGGAAACACTTGCATCTGGAACACCTTGATTGATAGGGTTCAAAGGAAACTGGCGAGATGGAAAGGCTGTCTTCTTAGCCAGGCAAGGAAACTACAACTGATTAAAATCACCCTTCAAAATATTTCAGTACATATGATGTCAATTTTTAAGATTCCCGAGTCGATAGCTGAGAAACTAGAAAAAATTCAAAGAAGGTTTCTATGGACAGGTATGGAGGACAAATAGAGATTTGCACTAGTTGCCTGGGACAGAGAGTGCCTTCCTAAAGGGTATGGCGGATTAGGCATCTGTAAATTAAAGAAAATGAACAAAGTTCTAATATGTAAATTAGGTTGGAGATTTTTAAAAGAGGCGAATCAATGGACAGGTATTCTAAAAATTAAGTATTTGGACAGTCCCAAAGTTGAAAGATTACTGTCAACTGAATCCTTGCTGTCTGGATCTTGTTTTTGGAACCTTCTTGTTGAAGGTAGGAGATTGCTTTGGAAGGGCTGTAAATGGAACATAGGTTCAGGGGAGAAGGGCATTTTTGGGGGATGTTACCTGTGTCTTAAATTGTCCATTAAGTGACACTCAACCTTGGGATAAAATAAATAATAGACTGACAAGAATTATAAGAGAAAAAAATTCTGATTATAGAGAGATTAAGGAAGAAGGCACTGTTTGGAAAGCTATTTCTTATGAAGGTTTTGATTAAGAGGAAAGAGATCATCCGTGATTTAAAGACTCCTCAATAGCTATCACATAAGTCAATCTGTAAGGGAGGATGAATTACTCTGGGCTCTTACTCCAGATGGGAACTACAGTGTTAAATCTGGTTATAAAACGGATTTAAATACAATTGCAGGTGGTTTTCCCTTGAATACCATTCGGGATAAGGATCTTTTACCCAAAATTAATTTCTTTTTCTGGCTTGCGATTGAGAATAAGATTCTTACAATCGATAACTTGATGAAGAGGGGTCTTATGGTCCATACATAACATGGGTTTCTTGTGTGAACAAAATGCTGAATCTGTGGTTCATCTATTGCTTCTCTGTCCCTTTGCATACCAAACTTTAAGAATTATTTGGAGCTATGTTGGGTGCAACCAAATACAATCCTTGATTGTATCCTCCAATGGTCATCTCCTTTCTCTTGTGAAATTCTTAAAAAACTGTGGGAACTCACTATCCCTCATTTTCTAGGGATTATGGTGGGAAAGAAACTTAAGAGTTTTTCACAATCAAAAGAAGTCAATGGAAAGGGTGCTCATAGAATCATCCAATCGATACGTGAGACTTTCTCGGTTATAAAAATTAAGGACATAGAAGATTAGGGATGATGAAGTCAACATTGCAATCAAATAAAACCTTAGCTATGGGGAGTCAATTAATTCTGAACAAGGAAAGATTGATAGAAGAAAGGTTAAAGGGTTACAGCTGTCTCCAGGATGGATAAATCTTAATTTCGATGGCACCTCTAAAGGCAATTCCGAGAATGTTGGTGGAGGGGAATATTAAGAAACAAGGAGAGGAATCTAGTTGCAACCTATGCGGGTTCTTGGGAATTAAAACTAATCATGTGGTTGAGGCTAAGGCAGCCTTATGGAGCTTCAGCTGGCTAGTGATTTGGGATTCAATTATCTGATTGTTGAAGGCGACTCCCTCAATATCATAAACTGTTCATGTAAGAAGAATGCACCCAATTGGACTATAAGAAACATGATAAGTGATGTTGTGAGTTTTCTCTAGCAGTTTCAAGCTGTCCACATACATGTGTATGAAGATGGGAATATAATTGTTGATTGGTTTGCTAATAAAGGGGTCACTTTAGATGATATGGAACAGTGGAGGGATTCCCAGGGTCTTACAACAGAAGTATTCGATCTGATCCATGAGGAAGACAATTTTAGCAGATAGAGTTAAATTTTAGGGGTCATACCACCATTGATGAAGATTTTTTGGTCCGTGATGACAAAGGTTAAATACTCTCCATTTTCTTCTCCACGAAGGATTCCCATTATGGAAATTCACTTCCCAACATCTGTAGTGTCCCTGAATGGGACGATTCAATCAAAAAGTTGTTTCCCCTAAAATCCACAATTTTTTGAATTCGGAAATTAGCAAAATCAACAAACCCTAGCTGCTGTAATTACACCTCCAAACTGAAAATTAACTCTAATTCACCTTGAAATAAATAACAAATAAATACCTTGTGAATTTGGCCACCAATGGCTCTTACCGCAATAAAGAAAGACCCTGAAATGAATGTTTCAATCTTCCAAACCCTAGCATCATACTAGCTGAATTGATGTCTTTTTCCACTCTAATCCCTACTCTAGCTTTTACAAATTGTAGACAAAATCATACAAAAATCACAACAGTCATGTCATCCATGAATCAACAGTTAGGATTCCAAAGTAATCAAACCCTAGTCCAATCCAATTGCCAATATTTATAAAATTACTGCAATAATTAAATCAGAATTTGTGCCTTGAATTCACTTTTAAAATGACGTCAAAACCTTGGAAATAATATGCCAAAAAATCCACAAATAATTATGATATTATTTGTCCAACATTTAGGGCCTAGAAGCACCCTACAACCCTAAAATTATCCTTCAAAGTGAGTAGCCCCACTTGCAAAATTAATATAAATAATAATCAAAATTACTATGCTCAAATTGGTTATTTGATGACCTCAAATGCCTTCAAAGGGCAAGTCGCCTAGCTGTAATAAATCCACAATAAATTCCAAAAATTAAACTTGACCAATTGGACATCAAATTGTCCACAAAACCCTCTCAACAAACACACAAAACAAGTCTCCCCACTCTATGGCATGTTACAAATCCACCTTATCAATAGGTGGCGTTGAAAGACACCTTTTTGTTGAAGAATAATCAGTTCCAAATCTGCAAACACTTATTGGGCATACATCTCAATATTTCACTTTATACCTTTTTTGAATTAATTAAATAACTTACCTCAATAAATTAGTAATTAAAATTACTTTTTGGCAAGTTAAATAATTATTTTATATTAGGTCCTTGCTTCAATAATTAATTAAATTGATCTAATAATTGAAGTGATAAAAATCACTTTTCAAGCAATTTATTAATTATAAAACTCTTTAGAATAATCATTAAAATTACCTTATTTCCAAATGGTTAAAACCACGTTTCCGGTAATTTAAATAATTATCCAAGATAGTTCTATTTTAATAATTAATTAAATTGCCTTATACTTTCAAATGATTAAAATCACTATTCAAGCAATTTTATTAATTACTCAAATTATATGAAAATGGGACATTATAGTGCTCCCTTCCCAAATTTGCTTGCCCTCAAGCAAATGTAAGCTGATATGCCCAATTACCATGTCCAAGTGGTAAACCCTGTTGTGGTGCTAAAAAATCCTTGCTCTTGTACCTGTTAAGTGGAATAACTTTTGCCAAAAAACATAGTGTGACATATCTCCAATGGGTAAAGAATGCTATACCAAACATTCCTTAATTTGAAAATGTAATATTTCCATTTGCAAAGAGAAAACAAGTTTAACCCAATTGGAAAACATACTTTGCAAAAGCATGTCATAATCAAGTAAACAAATTTGTAGGGATCCCCATATGTGAGATAGGTATCCCTCCATTTGCTCCCCCTTATCAATATTTTCGTGCACATATGGAACACGAATCAAGTCTAACAAAAGTTTCATTTCAACTATGAGAGAAGGTTGTACCTTTCTTGTGTTCTCCCACCCTTCTTTATGCACAAAGTGTTCCCAACCACGAGCATTTTCAGAAATTGCTAAAGGCTGGAATATGTCAAAAAAATCAGATCTCTCAGTTTCATGACACGACTGTTCTTGCCTTCCTAACTCAGAATTTTCTGAGTGATAAAATTCAAAATTCATCCGTGCATTCATCCTTCCCCCTTTGGGCTGTCTCACACTTCAAATTTTCAATTTTTTTACCTCACTTGGTCGCTGGAATTTTTTTGTTGACTCAGAAAATTTTAAATTAAAAAATTCAGACTTCGTACCTCTATTCCCAGCTCTTCCCCTTGGCTGCCATATGCAAAATAAATTGCTTTTGATGCCCAAAAGAGTCCATATGTAAGCCAACTGTGTTTATCATTCTTTTGTAAGCAAAATGACCAACTTTTCTTGCCATTCGAACCTTGTGAACATCTGCTTGTATTTGTATCTCATTCAAAATTCAAGAGAGGTCTCATTTTCCTTAAAACACCTCCATTTCCACCCTTTCAAGAAGGAATAGGGTGCTGCTCAAAGCAATTTTTGGGTTGCATATGGCAATCAACTCTCATTTCATCCCTCTCAATACAAGCATGACAAAAATCAGAATTTGCTACACTTACAAAAGATGTAGGAAACCGAAATTCCCTTGATGCCATAAGCTGTCCATGATCAACAACTGCAGCCCCTTGTTCATTTCCTTCTTTCGTATTTTTTATCATCCCCTTTAAACATGAGCTTGGGTGGTTTTCGCTACCTTCCCTTGGTTGCTCAAGTATGAGGACTGCAACTTTTCTTGCACTTTTTGTATTCATAGCACATGATTTCTCTAGTGATCCTACACAAGAAGCAAACAATTTAGTGGAAACGTTATTGTTTAATAACACTTTTACAATCACTTCATCATGCTTCATGAGCATGACATGGGCTCCCTTGTGGTGTCTTAGCTTTTCATATCATGGCTGTAGCATGCATTTTTCTCCTTCAACTTTCCCTTAATAGTGGCTGGAAAACCACTCGTACGTGTAGAAATCACTTCCATGGTATTGGGGTGTGAGAGGCACACCTTCCTAGGGCCAAAACTTTTCATGGCAACAAAAAGCTTAGTGAGAAGCAAATTGAAAATGTGAAGAACAGAAGCGAATGTATTATTTACAGCCCTTCCCTTGATTCTTGGATCATGGTGCTTCTTGATTATGCCCTTTTCCATGAGGATCCAAACCTTGTCCTTTGTTTCACAACATAACAACATAACAAAATAACAAAATCATGTTTATAGTGCTCACCTGGATCCCACAACCATAACAAAAGCTTGTCATCTCCAACCCACAAATTGATAAGGAAGGGTTCCTTTCTTCCCTTAGTGCCCCTCATTGATGCAGAGCACCATTCATACTCTGCCTAATCGAAGCTTTGTTTCTTGCAATCACACTTCATCAATTTTCCTTGTCAATGGTTCATTGGACCGCTACGCAACTTTCTGTTCTGAGGTTCAATGGATCAGTTTATGGTTGGTGGCTTCTTATACATGCTTTGTACAATGATTTAGTGCTCCCAAATCAACTCTTGACTTTCTAAAAGCATCAACTTACACCAAACTCAACTCTGTAGACCTTAGGACCTAATTTAGCAGCGTTTTTTTTGGGCAAATTGTCTTTGTACGGAAATGTACGGTCACTTAAAGGAAAACAAACATCATATCCAGACACCCTTTATTGTCTACCATCTATTCACAAAGTTTCATGATCACATTCATTCCTTAGACCACTCTTCTTATCCCTTTTAGCTCTCGAGTTAGGCCTATTTAGGTCTTTATCTGCTAATTCCATACACAGTCTCTTCCTTTAGTAGGAATTCATACCATGTCTACTTCAAACCTCCAAAATCCGTTTATAGACCCCAACACTACCTGATGACAAAGAATTAGCGATTTTCATCAGTAGAGTGTTTCAATAAACAAGTTTCAAACTCTAAACCCTAATGCAGGGTTTCTTCAATCTGTGTGAGCCCGAGGGGCTACAAATTTGTCTTGAATGAATATCCAATGACTCTAGATCGTTTCAAGACCTCACTAAAGACTGTTATCTACCATATCAACTTTCTAAACCATTATTCTTGTCAACAACACCTATATTTGTTCACTGCAATGTTTTCCCAGAATTCTGTAGGTCCTTATAGGCACTGTGTAACTCTTCAGAAATAGGGTAGGTCAAAGATTATTGGTTAACCAAATTACAAAGATGTTTAATAGTTCCATGACTTCTTTTTAAGCCTCTTTACACATTTGCCAACTCCTTCAACACGTTTGTAAAGTCCTTCAATTGGACTTTTCTTGATCTCTGACTGTTTCTACAGTCACTTACAGGTTGGGGAGGTTTCTTAATAAAGAAAATAGTGGGACAATGTCTAGTCAATCTTAGGAAGAGTCTGAAACAAAACTCACCACTTAGATAAATGACTCTAATGACCCTCCTTAGCACCTTCCACTCAAAGATCTAAACACAGTCTTCCTTATTATGGAACATAGTCACCATTGCACAGTCAGATTAGTCATCAATTTGAAAACTTGTATTGATTCTTCTAGATTATCATAAGCATGTTCTTAGAAACAATTCAATCCATTTCATTTTATTACAACTCACTGATATGTGGTTATCAAATTCTCCTACTATACTATCTTTTTTCAATCCTCATAATCACTCAGTCTTCAAGAACACAGACTACCAAGTAAGTCATGGTCTGCAAGGTTTGTATAAGTTTTCTCCAAAAGAATATGACAACCAAGCACTGAAACCATACAAGAACATTCAACAAACACATATTACACTCACCAAACACAAAGAATCTGCAACTTGTTGTCTCCTTTGATTCTTTTACCATTATTCAGAATATACACAATCAACATTCCATTGCATATTTTGAGAATACACATGATGCTTGTCTTCAAATGAACAAAAACTGATCTTTATTTTCTCCTTTAGGGTTCTTCTACATTTACACCTTTGAATCCAACCCCTTTCCTCTTCAATCTGACCTTCAATGACTTGTTACACAACAAAACATCTATTTTAAGACTCCAATTCTATAACTAACTTGACAACTGCCTATGTAACTTCTTCTTGGACTTGCCTACTCACCAAAAATGACTTGTTACATGAGTCATGTGAGGATTTAGACACCTTTGACCCCTATTAGCATCTAACTACTTGAGACTTCTAGAAACAAAATGAAAATCTCTTGCATTACACTTGAAATTTGAAAATGCCAAGGAATGGCTTTTGGCGGGAAAGTTCATTTCCATCATAATTCAAAATTTGACAAGTTCTAACACCTCAAAATGACTTCTAGAGGACTAACATGACTTAAACAACCTACAACAAACTCCAAAACATGACATTTGACTTATATACATAATGTGGTAGTGATGCCCCTGCATCATATTATCGAAGAGCAGAGAACTTTTCCATGAAAGTTATAATTGATGTTGACTTTTAGATCCTTTGTAGCATCCTTCTCCAAGTGCACATCCACCTGGGTCCCAAGGCTTATTTGAGATACCTAGGCCTTTGTGACGCTTGCTTATGTTGGCTTCTCTTTGCTTCACTTCTCTCTTGCTTCTTCCTTTGAAATCATCTTGTGCTTTGATCTTCCACCTCTTCATCTTCAACTTCTTAGTGCTTTCTTGCAACCAATCTGCACATGGAACACACAAATCAATGAAAACAATCTGTTGCTTGTCCTTTTGGCAATCTCTTACTTGCTCATGCTTGCTTGTTTTCTCCGTGCTTGCTTCTGCTGATTGTGGAAGTACTACTGTAAATAAGGCCTCTTCACTCTCTTTGGCCTCCATCATGCAACTCTCTTCTGCTGCAACTTCCTTCTCTTCATTCTCCTCCTTGTCACCATGTAGTTGTTTTTCTATGGCTGCCAACTTTGCCTCTAATTTCTCATTGCTTTCATAGACAAATTTGCAATCATATTGCATACCTTCTTCTTGGGTTTGTACTTCTTCTAAACCTACAATGAGGTCCTCAAACTGATCCATTTCTTTGTCTTTCTCAATACTTAATTGGCTGCAACTATCCTCGTGTATTTGGCTGCTCATTCAACTAAAGCTTATGCATCTCCATCTTCAATTGCTTGCACAACATCCTCTTCTCTCTTTCTTCTCTCATGGTTTGCATTCTTTTTCTTCTCATCAGTAGTTTGATTGGCCATTTACTTGGCTTCCTTTTCATCACCCATCCAAAGTGTGGGTTCTTAATCTCTCTCATCTGCTCTATCATGAGGTTCATCAAGGTTAACTGTTGCTTCATATCATCCATCTCTTTTTGGAGGTCTTCTTCTTGTTGCTTCCTTCTCAACTCTCTTTCCTTTTGCTTTCTGAGCTGGTCTCTTGTGTTAGTCAGCGCCCTCATCATTCTCTTCACTATTTGTATCCTCTCAAGCAAGTCTCTTTCACCTTGCTCCACCCTTTATCCAAGCTTTCTCCTTAGATCCAATCTTTTGAGCATTCACTTTGCTCTCTTTTCTTGAGCTTCTTGAACTCCTTATATCTTCTCAAGCCTCTCTTGGCTGTCACCTTGCCTTGACCAACTTTCATTCAGCTGCAATCTTCTTTAGCAACCTTTCAAGCAGCCTATCATCATACCTTCAATGAACTTGATCAAATATACAAACTGAAAATCAAAACAAATATGTACCTTCATATGCAAACCTACTTCTCCATTGCTTCCCAAAGACACAACCTTGCTCTAATACCAAAATGATGCAGAGCACCATTCATACTCTATCTAATCCAAGCTATGTTTCCTGCAACTTACAAACTCTTGCAATCACACTTCATCAATTTTCCTTGTCAATGGTTCATTGGACCACTATGCAACTTTCTGTTTTGAGGTTCAATGGATTAGTTTATGGTTGGTGTCTTCTTATATATGCTTTGTACAATGCTTTAGTACTCCCAAATCAACTCTTAACTTTCTAAAAGCATCAACTTACACCAAACTCAACTCTGCACACCTTAGGATCTAATTTAGTAGCCTTTTTTTTGGCAAATTCTCTTTGTACTGAAATGTACAGTCACTTAATGGAAAAAAAACATCATATCCAGACACCCTTTATTGTCCACCATTTATTCACAAAGTTTCATGATCACATTCGTTCCTTAGACCACTCTTCTTATCCCTTTTAGCTCTCGGGTTAGGCCTATTTAGGTCTTTATCTGCTAATTCCATACACAGTCTCTTCCTTTAGTACGGATACGTACCATGTCTACTTCAAACCTCCAAATTCCGTTTATAGACCTCCAACACTACCTGATGACAAAGAATTAGGGATTTTCATTGGTGGAGTGTTTCAATAAACAAGTTTCAAACTCTAAATCCTAATGCAGGGTTTCCTCAATCTGTTTGAGCCCGAGGGGCTACAAATTTGTCTTTAATGAATATACAGTGACTCTAAATCGTTTCAAGATCTCACTAAAGACTGTTATATACCATGTCAACTTTCTAAACCATTATTCTTGTCAACAACACTTGTATTTGTTCAATGCAATGTTTTCCTAGAATTCTGTAGGTCCTTATAGGCATTGTGTAACTCTTCAAAAACAGGGTAGGTCAAAGATTATTGTTTAACCAAATTACAGAGATGTTTAATAGTTCCATGACTTCTTTCTAAGCCTCTTTACACGTTTGCCAACTCCTTCAACCCGTTTGTACAGTCCTTCAATTGGGCTTTTCTTGATCTTTGACTGATTCTACAGTCACTTACAGGTTAGGGAGGTTTCTTAATAAAGAAAACAGGGGACAGTGTCTAGTCAATCTTTGGAAGAGTCTAAAACAAAACTCACCATTTAGATAAATGACTCTAATGACCCTCCTTAGCACCTTCCACTTAAAGATCTAAACACAGTCTTCCTTATTATGGAACACAGACACCATTGCACAGTTAGATTAGTCATCAATTTGAAAACTTGTATTGATTCCTCTAGATTATCATAAGCATGTTCTTAGAAACAATTCAATCCATTTCATTTTATTACAACTCACTGATATGTGGTTATCAAATGCTCCTGCTATACTATCTTTTGTCAATCCTCATATTCACTTAGTCTTCAAGAACACAGACTACCAAGTAAGTCATTGTCTGCAAGGTTTGTATAAGTTTTTTCCAAAAGAATATGATAACCAAGCACTAAAACCATACAAGAACATTCAACAAACACATATTACACTCACCAAACATAAAGAATCTGCAACTCGTTGTCTCCTTTGATTCTTTTACCATTATTCAGAATATACAGAGTCAACATTCCATTGCATATTTTGAGAATACACAGGATGCTTGTCTTCAAATGAACAAAAACTAATCTTTATTTTCTCCTTTGGGGTTCTTCTACGTTTACACCTTCGAATCCAACCCCTTTCCTCTTCAATCTGAAGATTGAACTTTAATGACTCGTTACACAACAAAACATCTATTTTAAGACTCCATTTCTATAACTAACTTGTCAACTGCTTATGTAACTTCTTCTTGAACTTGTCTACTCACCAAAAATGACTTGTTATGTTAGTCATGTGAGGATTTAGACACCTTTGACCCCTATTAGCATCTAACTACTTGAGACTTCTAGAAACAAAATCTCTTGCATTACACTTGAAATTTGAAAATGCCAAGGAATGACTTTTGACAAGAAAGTTCATTTCCACCATAATTCAAATTTTGACAAGTTCTAACACCTCAAAATGACTCCTAGAGGACTAACATGACCTAAACAAACTCCAAAACATGACATTTGACTTATATACATAATGTGGTAGTGATGTTTCTGCATCACGCATCTTTTCTTCATGGTTGGCAACCCTTGCAACTCTTGATTTTATTACTTTTATTGCATATTTGATTGGCATTGAATAAAAATCAGCAATCATTACCTTCAAGCATTCTTTCTTTTCATGGTGCATTAATTCATCAAGAAGCCCCTTTGTGCCATTCAACCTTGTCAAGGCTTGCACCCCTTTCTCATTTGTGATTAGAAATTGTTCCTTCCAAGCTTTTTCATCAAATCTAGAGTCATGCAACAATTTTGAACAATTACTAGATATCAAACAAAAATCATCATTTAACTCATACCTTTCTATGAATATCTCAGTTTCTTTGGCTTCTTTAAAATCATTTTTTTGAATACCAAAGTTTGAGGTACTTGGCTGCCCCAAAGCACCTAACATTTCCTCATTTTCATCCATTATTTGTTGCCCTCTTTGCTGCTCTAAAAACTCAGATTTTTGGTCCTCACAATCTCCCACTCTAGGCCATCCCAAAGTGTCATCTTTTTGTAGCTCATCTTCTTCCTTCAAATCTGATTTTTTTGTTTCTTTGGCCCCTTCATAGGAACCCTCATGAAGGGCTGTCCCTTCATTCTTTCCTTCCAACTCTCCATGTAGTTCAATCTTCTCTTCCTCTACACACTCCACTATCAAATAAGGCCTTCATCTTCCCTCACAATTAATTGCGACATTTTTGAACAGCATATGTGCAATTGGAGTTTTTTTTTTCTAGCCTCAAACCTGTCAACAAGATAGATAATAATGGCTTAGAAAGATCATCACTCTCATTGAGTCTCAAGGTCAAGATTCTCTACATAGAAGCTACAACATTTTTGGTAGGATTCTTACAAGCAATTGCAAGGAAATGTTGAAACATCTTAACAATAAGTTCATTGCACTCCATATCTAACATCAAAATACATGACCTAGTTGAAGCCATAGTTTCTAGGATGTTGACCCTTCTAGCCAATGAGTGTCATTTGTCCTTTTTGAGACCTTGGAAGCTCCCCACAATTAATGAAAACATCTCCCTCATGATTTTATCACTATAAAGAACTTTGGGAACCGTTAGTCTTAAAACCTCATTAATGCAACTAGTAACCAAGAGCCTTACCTCCTCATCTGTGTCTTTCAAGAATTCATGCTGAACCAAGTAAGTCTTTGAGGGCTGTACCGCCTACTTCATGGTTTTATATTATGATTGATTTACCTTGGATAACCTCTTTTCTTTTTCTTCCAAGGTGTTGATTATATCCTCCATTGTTGGCATAGGCTCCCTAGCCTTCTACCTGCATTGTAGAGCCTTTCTTTTTTCATTTCTTCCATGACTTCTCCCTTTTCTCTGATAATACCAAATATTTTTATCTGCTTGCAACTAAACCTCACAGGTGGACAAGATCGGTGCTCTGATACCATTGTAGTGTGTAATGTCTCCTTCTAGCTAGACATTGTACTTTCAGCATGATTAGCCTATCAGTGGCCCTCACAGGCTAATACGACATGGTTAGAGGGTTTTCTCCGCAGTTACCCAAATGGCAGTTGGTTTTTTTGGGGAAGTTTCGACATATTCTAGAAGTTTTCTAATGATTTATTAGAATGCTTCTATTTTTAGAAACCTTATGTTACAAGATGATGTTATATTTGTACTTTATGTTATAATTCATTATTTTATATTAAAGTGCAAATATAATATATTAAAAGAGAAAAATAATAATAAAATATTATAATGTTTCTAGAAACTTTCCAAATGAAGGAAAGAAAAAAAAAGTATAAAGGGAGGTGTGGGCTGCCATTATGAATCAACCAGATTTAATGTTGTCTTTGTTGTGGTATGTTGGTGGAGCGTAGAGTTTTCTGTAGTGAATCAATTTGTCTTTGGGAACAATAACTCCCATTGATAGCATAATTGAGGGAGTGAAATATCTCTTGAAGGGTTGCTTTTTGGAGGTGATATTTCAGTCATCTCAATTGGAAAAAAATTTATGGCCATTGGTTAATTTTGGAGAAATCGATTTGGTGAATTTGTGGAGGTTGCATAGCTATCTTTTGGTGTTGGTTTCTATATAGCTTGGCATCGATTTTCCTTGGTTAAGAGAGCATATTGCATTGTAGAGAAATCTGATAAAAAAATCAGATATTTACAGTCAAGGAAGGACGCCATTAGGAGGGACATTTTTGCTTGTGGGGGTTCCAATTTACATCGATTCTTTGCTTGGCTTGGTGCACCCACTTCCTTGGATCATGGAGATGATATTAGATGCTTGAGACAACGCATATTCATTGCATATTATTTTAAATTTGAGATCAGACTAGAACAAGGGTGGCTGGCTTGAAAAATTCGATTTGGCTTGGGAGATCATCCTTTCACTTGGAAATTGCTTGCTCCATCTATTCTCAAGGGCGCCTCAATCCCACCAGGGTTCATTGCATACAATTCATCCTTTAGTATAGTTTATATTTGCAACTGTAGGTGTGCATCCTTCATACCAGCATAACATATAATTGTAATTCTTGTTTATGCCAAGAGTCTTGGCTAGTCTAGTGGAGCATTGTATCAAATCATCAATACAAATAAGAATCACAAGTTGCTGGTCATTTATAGTTATCTTTTGAGCATTTGAATTGAGATAGTAGGTTGCATGCCAACTATTCGATTAAATGTCCATTCGCTGTAGGTGATTAGTTTGCTTTGTGAATTCATCTAATTGCATAGAAAAGAACAAAAAAAAAGTCGTTCTTGCATTTAAAACTTAGCATTGTCATTCTTGCATTGTTCTATAAACACTTGAAGCTTTAATCCATCGTCCTTCAAACAAATCATCAAAACTGTGACAAAAACTAGCAAGAAGCACTTTGCTTACAAGGTGTTTGAAAAAATTATAAGGCAGCAAATTGAGACAATTAAGGGCAGATTGGGCAAGGATTGTTACATAGTGTCCCCGAATGGGATGATTCAATTAAAAAGGGGTTTCTCTTAAAATCCACAATTTTCTGAATTTTGAAATTAGCAAAATCAGCAAACCCTAGTCGCTGTAATTGCACCTCTAAACTGAAAATTAATTCCAATTCACCTTAAAATAAATAACAAATAAATACCTTGTGAATTTGGCCACCAATGGCTCTTATTGCAATGAAGAAATAGCTTAAAATGAATGTTTCAATCATCCAAACTCTAGCGTCACACTAGCTGAATTGATCTCCTTTCCCACTTTAATCCTTGATCCAACTTTCACGAATTGTAGACAAAATCATACAAAAATCACAGTAGTCATATCATCCATGAACCATCAATAGTTAAGGTTCTAAAGCGATCAAACCCTAGTCCAATCCAATCACCAATATTCAAAAAATTACTACAATAATTAAATCAGATTTTGTGCCTTGAATTTACCCTCAAAATGACATCAAAACTCTGGAAATAATATGCCAAAAATCTTACAACCCTCACATTATCCCTCAAAGTGAGTCGCCCCACTTGCAAAATTAATATAAATAATAATCGGAATTATTATGCTCAAATTGGTCATTCAATGACCTCAAATGCCTTCAAGGGGCAAGTTGCCCAGCTGCAATAAATCTAAAATAAATTCCAACAATTTAACTTGACCAATTGGACATCAAATTGTCCACAAAACCCTCTCAACAAGCACACAAAGCAAGCCTCCCCACTTTAGGGCATGTAACAAATCCACCTTAGCAATAGGTGGCATCAAAAGACATTTTTTTGTTGAATAATCAACTCCAAATCTGCAAACACTTATTGGGCATACATCCCGCTATTTTTTTCAAGCATGAAGAAACAATATCAATTTTTAGCATATCCCTCAATTGAGATCTTCATCATGTATTTGTACCCTTCAAATGGGGGCAAACCACTTTGGGGGGCGGGGCGGGTCGGTAAAACACTTTATAACCCCTCGTCCACTTTTTAAGATATCTTTTCGTTCTTTGTTCATCTCCCAAGTTGACATTCCTTTTAATTTCACTTTACGCCTTTTTGAATTAAAAATAATTTGCCTCAATAAATTAGTAATTAAAATTAATTTTTGGTAAATTAAATAATTTTTTTATATTAGGTCCTTGCTTTAATAATTAATTAAATTGCTCTAATAATTTAAGTGATAAAAATCACTTTTCAAGCAATTTATTAATTATAAAACCCTTTAGAATAATCATTAAAATTACCTTAATTTTTCAAATGGTTAAAACCACTTTTCTGGTAATTTGAATAATTATCCAAGATAGTTCTATTTTAATAATTAATTAAATTGCCTTATATTTTTGAATGATTAAAATCACTATTCGGGCAATTTTATTAATTACTAAAATTATATGAAAATGGGACATTATAACATCATTAAGCAACAATGCCCTGTTTCGTGCAAAGCTAAGATGGAAAAGGATACGAAAGGGTGCCAGGGATGCCAATCTTTCTAATCATTTCCATGATTTCACCTATGACATCACCATTCCTAATTGTAGCAACAGGTTCCATAAAAGACACGGGTTTATTGAGGAGGTAGTTTTGGTCTATAGACTTGCCTATTGAAACATACCAAGTTTACATTGTTTCCAAAAGAGTTTTGAAGCTGAGGCATGTCATGGGTGATAGGTGTTGGGTGGAACCTTTGGCAGCAGAAATGGTGAAAAATAATAATACAATATGGAGGATCCTACAAAAGGGAGGGCTTTCAACCTTTATTGAAAGAATCAGAAGCTTTGATCCTCACATTTCGGCAGAATTTGCCATTTCTTTGTCAGCTTGTCTGTCAAGGGAGTCTCTTTACCCTTTCTGAAGATTTCATTGCGATGGTCATAGGTATGAAATTCGACGGTATCAATTTTTTTAAAAACTAAAAGGGACAAAAATGAAGAAGTTGTGTCCTTAAGGGGAAAGGAGAAACTCAAATTTTCAAGGTGGGTATTTGAGGGATTCTATCATTGTTCCCTAGAACCAAGTCCTACACCAGGTTACAAGATATGTAACCTTGGAAGCCAAACTCAAGAGTGCTTAATCGTACCAAGTTGTGGGATATATAACCCAGGAAGGCAGATTCAAGTGTGCTTACTCTTACCATTTCGCATTCCTCACCATTTTCGCCACAAAAAATTGATCAGCTTCCCCTTATTTACTTCTCTCTTGGGAACATTCTGTTTTGGAATTTCAGGCCACAAAAACATTGCTCCCTTTGCATCAAGTTTTGATCTATTTGATGTATCATTGGGCAAGAAACCAATAAATGGGCTGAATCCAAGGACTGAGGTGGTTGAAATCAAGAAACAAAGGTCTTCCTCTTTTTTTGTTGCAGGGGAGAAGGGGGAAGGGATCTCTAAACAAAGGAGGTCCAAAATCCCATCTGAATCTAGACTCGCAAGGAAGAAGGATAAAGATGTTTCATTTTAGGAGGGTATGGAACTGGGCAAAGATAATACAGTTGCTAAAAAAAGAAGTTTTCAGGTCTCATCTCTAGATTGGGGCCATTTGTCTAACTCTCAAAGCTCGTCAGGGGAGTGGAGTGAGGATGATGATGTGGAAAAGACTGTTGTGGAGTGTGACATGACTCATGATCAAGGCAAAGACTTTGAGGTTGGAATGGGGAGTGACCAAAGGAAAATCTCTGCCATAGACAATGATAATCTTCAAGAGAGAATCACTTTGGCGGAAAAGGATAGCAAATGGCATAAAAACTTGATCAAATGGTTTATGAAGGAGAATGAAATTCTCAAGATTAATATTATGAAGATGTAAAAGTCTATAAACAATGATGGTAATCTTGAGAAAAATGATGGGAATACAATGGATACCTTGGAAAATCTAAACAGGATTGTCACCCAACTAGAGGAGAGGATCACATAGATGGATACTGAAAGAGATAAGATTAAGGAAGATATGGAAAAACTTATCCAATTCAGTAGGGTTTCTATCAAGAATTGCGCTACTAGCATTCACATAATGAAATAATTCCTGGGCGAGGAGGAGCAAACTAGCAGTAGAGCAAGCAAGAGGCTGAAAATGCAAGAGAAGGGGAAGAAGGCTGCTGAGAAGGATCTAGATTTGGACAAGGCCAAGGATGTTATCAACTTCTTGGATGAAGAATTTTAGTTGGCTGAAGCTTTAATTACCGTTGCTGACACTCAGCTGTTTTTTTGCTGTTTTTTCACTGCAGGTGGACTGTTAGTAGGTTGTTTCTGATGTTATAGGTTGCTTAGGTTTCGTTTGCCCGGCTCTATTTCTTTTTGACACCTGTTCTGGTGCTTCACTGATCTATCTTTCTCTTTCTTTGTATGAGTGTTGGGTCCCTCTCAAAACCCCTTTTTACCAATAATAATAAAAAATACATCAGGGTTTCGCTGTCAAAGCAAGGTTGAGCAAGACTAGTTTTACAGATGCATTTTGCATTGTATGGGAAAGAGGAAACAATTGATCATATCTTCTGGAAATGTCCAACAGCAAGAGTTTTTTCGGGATGGTTGTAAGCTGAATTCACTTTCCTTTTTATTGCTCCTCTCTCTTGGAAAGGGCCTATTTTAGGGGATTCTTGGATGGTTAGGGACAGCAGCAAGGGTTTATGGCATACAACTCGGTTGGCATCAATCAGCCTTCTTTGGAGGACAAGATGCCAAGCCATCTTTTAGGCGGATACGTCCTCTCTTAGTATGGGGAAGTTGAGGCTTTTCAGACAATAGTTGGCTTTGATTGTACAAGATAAGTTTGAGATGTGAACTGTTTGCCCATTGGGGCGTAGGATTAGGTGCTTTTTTTGCTTGGCTATGTAGGACGAGATTCTTCTTGTTAGCATTATGCTCAGAAGATGTAACTATTTCCTTTTGTTGTTAGCTTTATGCTCAAATGATGTAGCTATCTGTTCCTTGGAGTAATATAAGATGCATTTTTTTTTCAAGAAGGGGAAAAAAAAAAAGCACTGTCTAGGACTTGAACCCAAGACCTCCCAAATACTGGTCTGGGTGCCCTACCAACTGAGCTATCAATCTTTTATGGGTTTAAGATTGGGAATTAATCATTCCGTAAGGTTAGGCTTTACACAACTAAATTCATTTCTATATATGTATCAGGATTGTGGTGTTTAATACCTAGCCAAAATGGGCTGGTTACGACTGCAAGTGAAACACCTACTCACTGATTTCTTTCTTTATTCCTTCATCATTTTTCTTAGTGTTTTGCTGTGTTGACTGCTGTTGTCCTCAGTACCAATGAGGCAATGGGGTCTTGCATCTCCTTGTTGAGTTTGATGTTTGTGCTGTTACCCTTCACAATTAAGTCACTTGAAATCTTCATTGTATGGAGGATTTTTCTCAAAATTTTCGCAGTAAGGAGGCTTGACTTATTTTTTGCATTGCTCTGTTGGATCCTTAGATACTCTCTCTGCTTATCATGAGATTCCTGTCTGACCAGATGCTGGTCTACTGCATACTGTGTCTCAAACTATTTCTTACAATGTTAATGGCTCCAAAATTTTCATCTCCCTGCTATAGATGCATGTAATCCACTCAGGAATTGATTCACCTTCACATTTTCATCCTTGAAGAAGTCCACGTACTTAAAATATCCAGAAACTTTGTATAAATCTTGGCTACAAAAATATATGTTTGTTTCAGAAAATGACAGTCTACCTGCTGCTAGAAGTAATGTTCAGACAGGTTGTTGGCGTGAAAACTCCTTTCAAACGGCTCCCAACTTACCTAGCCAAATTCCTAATCGGCATTTCCCCTATTCCCACCACAACGTTGACTTGGTCCAAATGGAATATGGTTAACCTGGCCTTCTAATTAATGCTACCACAAAAATATAAAGCACTTTTGCATCACTGCTAACAATGTTTCCACCTTTGCTCCCTCAGTTTGTCCATGGAATTGGGAGGTTTCAACTTCTGTAACTCCTGCAAGAGTCCATTCAAGCTTTGTTGCGTCCCACCACTCATGAACATCTAACATAGACATCCTACAGGAAGCAGCACAAGAGGGACTCTGGGATCTCTCCTGTCAAACACCACTCTCTGGGTTCTCAGATTTGGTGACTTCTCGCACCACATCAACTCTTATGTGAGGCTTAACTCCAGGAGGTAACTTCCGTTTGAATATGATGCCCATTTAGGTCAATATTATCTAGTCATTCTAAGTTTATAGGGGCCACATTATTGTCAAAAGAAAACCATCTAGGACCTATCAATTGGAGGTAGAGAAAGTTACAAAGGATCTATCAACTTGGCACTCATATTAGATAGCTATGGATGAGAAATGACTAGGATTTGCCACCTCTCTCACAGTCTGACCTGGGATTTCACACTTAGCATACACACAACATCCAATAGTCTCTTTACTCGGGAGGTCACTCAACCAAGAACTCACCCAACACGAAATAAAGGAATCCATACCCAACTCAGAGTTACAATATACATATGGAGATGGAGCTTTATCTCTTGCTCAAGCTCAACCTTTAAAGAAAAGCATTCACAGTTCAATTTTGGCCTTCTATTGCTTCAGTATCTTCCTCACAAAGCAACCTATCCAATTTTAGGTCATGCTGCCGATAAGGGATTGTCACACCCCTTCCTTTTATGGACAGAATCTTTGGCACAACTGTTGTTGCCCTCTAGCTATCCAATGGAAGTGTCTCATCTCTCACTTGAGTTTAGTGCATCACCTATAGAATAGTCACTCATTAATAATGCACATCTTCACAGCTTACCCCAAGTTCTTACACATAATGGTATCGTTCAGTGCATTATTATCTGACTTTTTCTTTGCTTCTTTTGTCATATCATGCCTCCTTTCTCTGATATCTTATGTAACGTTTTTTGACTTTGCAATCTTCCAGGTTTTTTTTTGGTTTGGCAAGTCATGTGGCACATTGTTCTAGATCATGTCGAATAGGCTGAACTCGCATCATGATTTCCCTTCTGGTAGTCATCCAAGTCATGTTTATCTGTTCAATTCAACCTGACTCATCATTCTCTGGTCAAAGGCATCTGCCTTGTCATCCACCACAGTTCTTACCTCATCATTATTGCACTACTCTTACACCACACTTTGTACCGTGTGCTAATGATTGCTGTAACCCAAGGACCAAAGTGCATTTGCACATTCAAAAACTAAACTGTATCAAGGCATCCTTACTTTGACGTTACTCACAAGATCAAATCTGACAATAAAAAATAAAAAAGTACCCTGCTTGATTCTTTGCCAGCCTAGGTTTCAATGAGGGAATTATATCGTGTGCACCTTGTGTACCCATCAATATATGTTTCTGCACTAAACCTGCAATCACTCATCGGTTTGTGCCTTTACACCATTTTCTTGCGCTATTCATTTATTAAAATCTCGCATAAATTCATAATAGCTCTCTGAAGTCCATGCTCACAACAAAGCACAAACAAATGTGGTTGGTGGTTGGTGCGCCATTCAGAATCCCAAGCCAAACAAACAGCCGTGATTTATGCAAATAAGACGTGCATTATATCTCCAAAAGTATATTCCATAATGTTAAAAAATCTAAACAAGGTTTAAACACGTGTCTTATGTGCTCAATGTTCCAATTAATCATTCTAGTTAAATACCGTAACAGTTACACCTTTGCCCCAAATGAGGTCTATCAACTATTTGAGTCTTTTTTGTTGGCAAGTGGGGCATTTCAAACTTGTCCATTTTCTCAATTGGATAGAAGAATATAAAACAATTTACCAAATGTGTAGAGGCACGCCAGGATACCACCTTGAGGTCATTGGCATAGGCTTCGGGACTCGGACAGGATTATGCATTAAGAAGTATCAGCTTGCAGACCATCAGGGCTAGGGCTATTACTCATGCACAGTTTGATTATATTATTGCCTTGTAAATATTCTGCTGCATATAGCCCAAAGATATTTTTAGTATGTAGCTTTTTAAAAGTTTGGCGGGTTTTAAAATGTTGTAATTGAGGATTATATTTGTCTGCTACATGAGATGTTTTGAGGTCAATCTATATTATTTCTAAGTGACTGTGTATACTTTTACTTAGTGGTCTGTTCTCATTAAGTTTATGCTTTGCAGAATGTGGTTGAAGACCGAATCAAGTACTGTTTAAGTCAAGTTGCTGGGGATTCAAGTGAATGTGACATGTGTTCAGGAAGTGGACAATGTCAACAGCAGTCAGAATAGAAATGGCACAAGAAAATCAGCCCTTAACCAACATTTTAATTGCTAAAATTTTGAAATCATGTTGTAGTTTTTTTTTGTAAAATCTTCTAAGTCACTTTTGACAAGCTTGATTCAACTTATCCAAGTGGTTTAACATTTTAGATAGCGAATGTGCTTTTCCACATTGATTCATTTTAGTACAATAATTACAGTTAGGACGGATTTGGTGCTAGAAGGAAAAATCTGACAGGCACACAAGAGATCTCACATTTTTCTGTTTGTATTTTCTGAGGACATCTTGTGGACATCTTGTGGACATTCAAAATATGTGCTGGGTTAGTAGTTGACTCATTGCTTTGTTGGTAAATGGTTGATAATTACCAATACCTGTATATATATGAATGGGATTAATGCTAACCAATTTCATCTACTTGACATTATACTTTATGTCCAAGTGAGTCATTTGAAGGCCGAATCATAGCCCCACAATTACCTCATCTCCACCTTCCCCATTTAACTCTCTTTCATCTTGCACATCACCTTGATCATCTTTGGGCATCTCAAGCGTTTAATTCAGAGTCCCACCACTACCCTTTTCACTTTGCATCTCTTAACTCTCTTTCATCTTGTGCATCTCCTTTAACATCTCTGGGCATCTTTGGGTTTTCATTCATAGCTCCACCACAACCTTGTCTCCACTTTCCTTTTCCAAACAACTTGTCAATCATGTATCTCCCAAATGTGTGCTTCCACCCAACTCTCTTTCATCTTGTGCATCTCCTCATGCATCTCTGGGCATCTATGGCCTTTTATCGATAGCCTCACCACTGCTTGTCTCCACCTTTTCCAAATAACTTCTCAATCCCATAGCGCCCTAATGTGTGCTTCACCATCCAAATTAGCATATGGTTATCCTCCTTTGCAAAGCTCTCCAAATAGGCAGTGATTAAGGATTCAACACACTTCTTTTTATGTTGATAAGATCCATTGCCAAAACTCAAATACTATTCAACCTTTCATCCTTGTTAACATCTCCTCCTAACGTAGCTAGAATAGAAACAAAAGACTAAATAAAAAACCAATCAACAACAAAAACTAAGATAAATATACAATGAAAACTAATATGCCCGCATATGAGTATCAACAAAGTACTTCCCACGATCAAAATAGAGATGGAAAAAGCATCCAACTACTCATTGTATTTATTGCTTCTATGCACATTCACATCAGTTTTGAGTGGCAATTTTGTCAACACAATCTCCATAATGTCATGTCCCTTGTACAACATACAAGGTAAAGTTTGAATCATTGTTTCCTAGAGTCCCAATAATGTTTAACACATCTTTATGTTAATTTGGATAAATCTCTCTTATCGAGCCCAATGAATTTTCCTCAAGTCACAAAATATGTTGGCACGGTAGGCTCTGGGGTGCACAACTCGCATGAGGCTTTGTCCATTTGCATCTAAGCATCATATCATATTGTGAATTCTCTTCTAATATTGAATATATTGTGTTCTAAGATTCCTTGAGGATATCCATCCCAATCTCTCTCCTTTTTGTGTATGATCTCTCGAATATTTGTGGATACTTCATTTCTTGTTTGTAATGGCATATTGCAATTAACTCTTACATGGTACTATAGTTTAGAGTTTAAAATGTAAGACTAATTAAACACCCATACTTGAATAAATAATAAACTTCACAAGCATATAAATAAAAATATGTGGTGGTGTCGAAAGACACCAAAAGAAAAATAATTAAAATATAAAACATTATTTAAACATGAATGACAATAAATGAATAGGTGGGTGGCGTAGCCTCTATTTATACACTTATCAATACATTATAAAAGGGTAGGCCGAAACATAAAGGCACTAACCCCAATACACGCGAATATATGACAACCCAAAATTATACCACCACTGACAATAATTTAATGGGCCCTAACAATATGGGTTTTACACTAACATACCCCCCACAACATAATTTGGAGTGTTATAGGAAGATGAAATTACATTTCCCATGTTGCCGCTAATGACAACTTTTGAAAGCAAAAGCAAATACCATAATTTGGAGAACTTCTCAAGAAGTGGTTGCATGAAGATTTCCACAATTTAAATCATTACGCCTCACAAATCTGAAATATATCATTCCCATGTGAATGCATTGCATGTAGTGTTGATGAAACTTACTATTCTTAGTCTTGGCAGGGACAACATGATTTTGAGAAATCTAAATAGCATCTTGATTATCCTAAAAAAGGATAGATAGTTGTGCCTATGAAGTACCAAGCTCCCATAGTGACTTGTGATTCAATGCCACCTATTGTGCCACATTCATTGCTCCTCTAAACTCTGAATCAATATTTGAGTGATGAATGGCCTTCTCCTTGAAAGACCATGAAGTAGGACCAGATCCAAAGATAAAACAAATATCTAGAAGTAGAATTCCGCTCATCCAAATTTTCAGCCCAATCTATAGTACTATATCTCACCAAGGGCTCGTCACTTGCTCTAAAGTATAGAATGCCCATCTAAGTAGTTTCCTTAATATGCATCTAATCCTCTTGGCAACGTCCTAATGACTTTTCTTAGTCTCTTGCGTGACCTTGCAATGAAAACCAACTGCAATGTAAATATCTAGTTGAGTATGAGTCAAGTTCAATAGACTAACCACAAGTTGCCTATAAAAAGTGGCATCAATGCATGGAGTAGAGCAATCAACTTAAATCTTGACTGATATGGGGTAGATGCATATTTGTAAATCTCCATGTTGAATGCATACTTGGTGATGTAGGAGCATCCAGGGTGAACGAGCAATCTTGCATCACTTTAGACAATAGGTGTTTTTGTGTAATGTTTCAATAAGTGGCCTTGGGTCACATTCTGGTTTTGTTCTTTGAGATCATGTTAGTCACACTTGGGGGTCAGGGGGTCACAAAGTTCACATTTGTCACATTTGGGGACACAATCATATTTTTATTCGCAACTCTAAGTTGCAATGTGACAACATACATTTCACATTTTAAAGGCTTTGTGGAGGTTGTGTGCATAGTTTATGTGATCATAGTTCACATTGACCATTGTATAATTCCCTAATTGTTGAGCAATCATGACTAAGTATTTAGCCAACAAAGACCATTGGACTCGAAAAATTCCAAATTGAATTGTAAAGTCCAACAAGTCCGTGGTAGTTCATAGTGGCCAAAAAGCAATTGCATGAATCCAGGAAGCTGAGATTTTGACAAGTGTTAGAATCATGACCTACTAGTTTGTTTTACATCAATGGTGGGGTCACAACTTTGGACACGTGATCAATTTATAAAGTGGATTTAATTAATTCATGTGGCGATCAAGGGGAAAATCACAGAGTTTGTGACTCCATGGATAGATGATAGGTGGCACCATCACGTGCTCTCATGGGTTCATAATATAAAATAAATAGTGAGGTGCCATTTTGTAAACACGTGATAATTCCAAAGGGGATTTAAATATCCCATGAGTATGTAAACCAAAGGAGCCACACTATTCACAAGGCATATGCATGACCAACTCTAAGTAGATTTTATAAATCCACAAGTCCACGGGTAAGTATTGAGACCACGTGGACAATTTGGAGCCCATGATACATATACCCCGAGATCATGTTATGTGGTATGATCTCGTGTTCTCTGCAATCACAATGCAAAATCATGTCACAATGAAGGAAATAACACAAAGATCTCCATGCAAACACAATTTTCCTGACAGGGCACCATTGAAGGTGTTTAAGGTCTCGTTGGAAAGCTCTCGACAAGAATTTCTATTACTTGTGATCATGAAGTAGTCAGTTGGTCCATGTGCTAGATATTATGGAAAATCTCTTAGGAATTATAAGAGTTAGAGAGTGAATTGCAGAAGGTCAAAGAGTGGGAAATGAAGGGATCTCAGAGTAAGATTTAAGGGAATTTTTTTAGGAGAGAGGGAGAGAAGAAAGCATAGATCAAGAAAGAAGGGTCAACATATTGGATGAAAGCAACCGACATAGAGATATCAAGGAAGAATGCAGAGCTTGAAGCTTGCAAGTGGTATAAGACTATGATCCCAATTTCTGAATTGTGAAAGTTGAGGGGTCTCAATTTCAATAAAAAAAGTTGTCTTTACTTTGTGTCTTACGTGGTTGTGAATTTGAAAAGTGTGAGACCATTTTTGGGGAGTGAGATTGATTAATTTGGCCCCCTGTACCTCTTGCCTGTACCAATTGATATTAGAGCAGGTTATTTTACTTGTTGGATTGTGTACGTGTTTTTTAACTCGATATCAGGTTTAAGGGGTCCTTGTCCCAAAAACATATTGTTGTTTCCAAAATTAGCTCAGCTCGTTTTTGGAACAACCCTTGCGAAACTTGTCCGTTTCGCCCTTTGTCTCTCTAAGTCCGTTTTCGAGACAGGTTTTTCTTGTTATCGTCTTGGCCCAACTGCACTGTTCGAAGCTCGTAACATCTTTTCATTACGTTTTCCCTAAAACGTGAAAGTTGTTATGGTCTCGATGCTATCAGGAGACCAAGTTTTCGCTTTTTCAGAGTTAGTGTTTTTTCTTTTGTTTTCGTGCATGGGCAGCATTTTCTACCGTCAATGCATTTTTCTTTTTGCATGAAGGAGCGGCAAAATTTGCCGCCCCTGCATCTGGGCGTGCACAGACGGCAATTTTTGTCGCCCCTACATATTTCACCTTTGACATGCAGGAGCCGCGAAATTCGCCGCCCTTGCATGTCTTTTTTTCCAAGTGCAAGGGTGGCAAATTTCGCCGCCCTTGCACTTCCTCGATTTTCGCATGCGACATTTATTGCCGCACACGCCGGGTTGTTGGGGTCGATTTTCACTCCATTTAATTCATTTTTAACCTCATTTTGCTTCATTCCTCCTCTCCTCCTCCTGCCCTCTGCCTCTGGACAATCCATCGAACGGGTAAAAGTACATTTTGACGGATTTGAGCTCGTGGCGCGCGTGGTTTTCCAGGTAGGTTTTGTATTTGGCATTTTTTTTCTTTTTCGGTCTTCTCTTTAATTTTGCTTATTTTTTGTCTTTATTTTTCCTGCCGATTTCTCCCCTTTCTGCGTCAGCCAGCTCTCATTCCCCATGTAGGGGGGGCGGCGATTTTCGCCGCCCTTCATTCTTCTCCCCGAACTTTCCTAGTCTTTTCCAAGGGCGGCAAACTTGCCGCCCGAAACTTATCGTTTCCCACTTACCTGTATCGGTGGCAAATTTCGCCGTCGACGCAGGCCAAAAGTGCACGGGTGGCGAATTTCGCCGCACCTGCACTTTCCAACCAAACCTGCACGGGCGGCGAAATTCGCCGCCCATGGTCCCTTTTTCTTCCTTGCTGTTTCCCATTGACTTACACAGACGGTGAAATTCGCTGCCGATGTAGGTCGAACATGTAAGGGCGGCAAATTTCGCCGCCCCTGCACTTCCCTAGCAATTTTTCATGCACGGGCGACGAAATTCGCCGCCCGTGCCCTTTTTTATTCTTCCTCTCCATGCAAGGGCGGCAAAATTCACCGCCCGTGCATGCCAACAATTCTTTATGCTAGGGCGGCGAATTTCGCCGCCCTTGCATTTTTTCCTCCAAATTTCTCCAACTATGGAGAAATTTTTCTCTTTTTTCATTTTTTCGTCTCCTTTTTTTTTCCTCATTTTTCGACCCAGTTTTCGATCCAGCCCTATTAAGCGCCCTTCCTTGGTCATGATCACCCAACGTGCGAATTCCTCAATTTGCTCACTGTTCTCTAATTACACGATCATGATTGAAGTTTCCCTTGAAGATTCTCGTTCATCGGCACCCACTCAATCAAGGCCAGTTTCAATGTCTGAAACTTCTCCAAAGAAGTCAAAGGCCATGAAGTACTGGTACCAGGGCATTTTTTTTATCACTTCGGTCATCTCTAATATTGACGACATTAGAGATATAAAGATTGGCCACGTGGATATGGCCGAGTTCGTGACCAGAACCAAAGTAACGAACCTAAGCTCTGAAATGAAGAGGATCATCGAGAGCAACATTCATCTAGTTGCTGCTTTTCCAGTAGCGACACATCATACGGAGTTCATCCTCTAGTGTGCCCAGTTCTACAACAGAGAGACCAGATCAATCTCTGATGCCAGCAGCAACGTGATAATTCGGCTGGACCCTGAATTCATTGATAAAGTCTTCACGTGCCCTCTTGCTACTGAAGTGTTGAGAATCGACTTCGTCGAGGCACAAAAGGAGTATGACAAGGACCCCGAAAGGGCAAAGAAGGTGATGAATCACAGATGGCTTAAGGCCCCCAGAACCAACTTGTTCAGGTGGCCGCGAAATTTTTTGAGGAGTGATTTCATTGAAAAAGTTCGTGACTTGATCACTCTCCTCAGCAGGGTGCGAGGTCTGCCGTCTTCTTCATAATTTCAAGAATGGATGTACCCTTTCATCAAGATCATCCTCCAAGGGAAGCAGGTCATCTTTTGAAGTGAACAGATCAGCAACGCCTTCGACGAGCAACTGACCAAGGTACAAACTACTTCGAAGTTCTATATGATTTCGTACTTGGTGTACATAGCGGCTTCAATGCGAACCTTTCAAGGTTTGACAACTGAAGGAGACAGGAAGACCACTCCAGTGTACTCATATTACCCTCAGTTAACACTGCAAGGATCAATCCACCATTTTAGGAGGGTAAATGACGCATTTTTCGTGATATTTTTATGTTTTTTCGACCCTCAGTCGAACAAAAGAGAATATATGATGAAGCTTGGATGGTCATCAACGACTATCGCTGTATGTTTCTATAATTTCCCTCCTGCTATTTTCGGGTTGGCTTTTTCCAAGGCTATCCCTATATGCTCCCCAGGTTTTCTTCTGATAAGTTAGTCCTAATGGAGATGTGTAGACAAATAGTTATCGTACACACTAGACAGATGGAACTGAAGAAGTCAGATTTCAGGTTTCTAATTGAAATTGACAGATACTCAATTTTGACAGCAGCCAAAGCCAAGGTCATGGAAACAGAGATGCAGTTGGTTACTATGAAACAGTTTAAGAGGAGGGACAATTTTGACTACAGGGGTGTCAAGGACATGATCAGAAGAAAGACTCAGTTTCATGAGCCTATGATCGAAGACATCTGGGTAGACCCGAGGACAGTCGAAGAAATCAGGAGGATGAATTACAACAGGCTGACCTTGAAACAGATCGAATATTTGGGACTTGCGAATATTCCCTCCAATTTGGTCGATGATAAAAATATTATCAACAGTAGGTACCTAGCTGAAAAGGTTGCTGACTCTCCTCTTCCTCCAATTCAATGGTTTCAGAAAGAATTAACTTCTTTGAGGAAGAGATTCGAACCAATATTCGCTAACACCAATGATTGGTTAACAGTCAAAGGGATCACGCTGAAGGAGTTTATTACAAGATCGGAGGTTGAATTTTAAGCAAAAATGAGAAAAAATGCAGAAACAGAACCAAAAATAAAGGTGATGTTCTTTCTCCATTTAGGCCTCATAAGCCTAGAATCATCTTTGTTTCCAAGAAATCGAAGGTTGCTGAGGAGCCAAAATCAACGGCTAAGGGAGTTGGAGAATAAAGCTCCCAAGAACAGGCAACTCAGCAAATGAAGACAGATGACAGGCCCTCGGAGCAGCAAATAACTGAGCCTCTACCTTCCCAGGAAGGGGCACAACCACTTACAGACGTCTCTCTTTCACCACCTCTTTCTCCTATCAGTGTTCCTTCTTCTAGAGCCGCCTCTCCTTCCAGAGTTATGTTTGGTGATTCTCAAGGCGCTTCTGGAGATACTCTTCGCTCCTCTAGATCTATTCCTAGTCTGGCATTTCCTTCTTTCAATCTAGGAAAAAGCTCTACTCTTGATCAATCAACGGTCGGTACGGTTTCACCAATTACTCCAACCGCAACAACTGTTACCACTAGCAGTACAGATGTTACCATAGTAACACCAACTATAGGAATCATTGCCACAATAGGTACTTCTTCTCTCCCTCTTTGGATGTTAGCTTTCACGCCCAAAAAAAGAAGCTAGCCATCTCTGCAGATGACTTCGATTTTGGCAAGTTGGTGCCGGTGAAAGCTAAAGTCCCTAAGAGACCAAGGATCTTTTCAAAATTGGTTGAGAAAAAGGGGCATGAATTTCTAGAAATAGCTAAACCACCGCAGGACGCAACTATTGAGGGTTTTGACATGAGCAGCTATTCCATTTCTCGTGTTGAACTTGGAAAAGTTACTCACAAAAGTGCGAAAAATGATCTACAGTCTGCAATGGACATCATGGTCCAAAAATTTGATAGAGAAAAGGAGATGAAAGACTACTATAAAGCCAAGGCAGAGCAATTGACTGCAGTAGTCAGGAAATTCACCCTTGCCCCTGAAGCAGTAAATCTAGAGGCCTTTTCCATAGACGACCCTGTCATTCAGAAGGCAGAGAAAATCTATATGAAAGGAAAAGTGCTGGAAGATTACATTGAAAATATGCACACTCAGGAAATTTTCTTACTTACAGAAGTTGCTGAGAAGACAGACAAGATGAAGAAAGTGAGGACAGACCTAAAGGACCTTGTCTCACTTATTTCTCAGGATATTGACAGTTTAGAGAAATATCTTAGCACGTGGAGGGAAATGAAGGATCTAAAGAAAAGCACCTTGATATCCATCGGCGTTATTTTCAGCAAAGATTTCTATGTTGAGATCAAGGAATCACTGATATACATGATTCAAGTACTCAAAGCGCTGATTGAAGATCTTGAGTCTTCCAAAGATGCTAGCGAGAAAAGTGACACAGGTCTGTTGAATAGACTGGAAGAACTGCCTTGCAACTTCACCTCCAGAGATAATCATTTTCTCTCAGCCAAAGAGATGATCCAAGGATTCAAAGGTATGATTCAGAGGGATTTTGAAAAAAAAACGTTCTCAATGAATTTTGTGGATAATATTTTAGATACTCAGTTAACTCTGGATAATCTAAGATCCAGGTTAACGAGTCATGCCAAGGCCATCACAACATTGAAGGACGCTATAATCAGGGCCAGGGTCATTTTCAAGAACACCATTGCACCATATAGTATAAAAATTCAGGCATCTATTGCTATATATGATGTTTATCTGAAGAAGTCTGGCAGCAAGAGCTGAACTATTTTCCCCTTCTCTCTTCTTCCCCTCTTCTAATGCACTTTTGTCATGTAAAAGTGCATGTAATTTTGTAATGTGTAATTACATGTAAAAAATCTAGAAAAATATCTCAAAGTCAAAGATGACTCATCTTTGACTTAGATATTTTTATATTTTAATCTTTTTAATTTTGAAGGTTTCTCCCTATATATAGAGGGGACCTCTTTTGTAAATGGATCTCGAATAATTGAGAGCAAAAACTCTACTGAAATTAAAGCACTTCTTGAGACTTTGTGCTCAACTTGTAAATCATATTTTATCGAATGAATGAGAAACATGTTTATTTCAGACTTTGTGTTGAAGTAATTTGTGTTATTTAGGAAATGATTCTTATGTCCTCTTTCTTGATAATCTCTTATCTATTTGATTTAATAAGCAAAGTGTGTGTGTCGATATTATCTGAAGACGTTTCTAAAAGATAGAAAAAGACTTTGAGCTACTTTTATCTTGGTGATTTTTTTAATCTTTTGTAGTTTTATGCGAAGACTTTGTGCTTACGTAAGTTTCTTTGTTAACTTTGTTACCTACTTAAGGAGATTTTCTGCTCTATGCTGGATACCATTCCTAAAAGAAGAAGAATATTCTTAGCTAACGACCAAGATTTCTCTTTCTTGTTCCTTGGACGTCATCTCTGAAAAAAGAGAGTTGGACGCTGTTATACTACTCCGAGTACTATTTTCTGCTTACTTATATATAAATATAGCGTATAAATATTCATAGGGAACCTCTCCTTGATGAGAGGAGAGATTTACCTCGTCCAGATGTGGTAAACTCACACTTTTTGTGGTGTAAATCTCTTTGTGTTGTGGTTGATATACATATTTTGTCATCAGTTAGTTGACAAAATATTCACCCAACACATATATGCCATATAAATCCAGTAGGTCTGGCTTAACAATATATATTGTTAAGGCATTGACTGTCAAAATACAACATATTTCTAAAGTTTTTGAAAACATATATTGCCAATTTTTAGAAATATTAACAAAAAACTAAAGACAATTACACATAACAAAATCTTGCTTTTCTACCACAAATTAGTCGATAGATAATTTGGGTATTAATCCAGAATGATCACTTTAATAAATTTCCTATCACCGACCACCATTTTACTTGAGTCCAACGACTTGGCTTTCTTCCTTGATCGAGAAACAAGCTCTTCTTGATCAATTTCCCCTGAAGCTAGATAGAAAATTTCTAGCTCTTGCCTTGACTTTGAACCCACAACCGCCTTCGCCTATAGAAACTTCAACCTTTTCTTGCAACTCCCTTGCTCTAGCTTCACTTTATTCTTTCCTCTCCACCAAGGAGGCTTCTTAAACAGACCCTGTGCTACTCCTCTCGCCAACCACTTAATTGCTTTCACTCTCTCTGGCATTCGTCTCTGAGCCCTCCAAACTTCCAATTGCAGAATTGGAAGCAACAAATCCTCAATAACAGGCATCGCAATATCTTTTGCCCCTTCTTTTGCTCACTAGAACAAACATCTACTTCTTGGAAAAAATTAACCAAAGACAAGAATCTAGCTTCCAAAAGATAGAAAGTAGACAACGAAATAAATCCCAAACCATCTTTACCTGAGAAAGGCATTATTAGAAAGGGACCTAATGGAAGCGTGGCAATTGCTAATGTTGGAAATATTGTCATTGATGTCAAAGGTCTAACATTATTGATGATAAAGGCCCCATTGCATTAATAGTATTTTTTATATTCATATCTTGGTTAATGTGTGTTAATATTTATTTAATATTAATAAATATATTTTTGGTTGCATATAAGTCAAAAGAGGGCCCACGGAGAAGTCAAAGAGTCACAGGGTAAAGACAAAAGAGGAATGAGACACATTTTCTCATGAAGAGTCATCTTGAGAAATTCTAAGAGTCATTATGTGAAGACAAAAGAGGGTATGGTGCATTTTTTCATGAAGGGACACTTTGAAGAATATGAAAAGTCACCAAAATAAAGACAAAAGAGGAAATGACATATTTGTTTATGAAGGGTCACCATATGACTTTTCAAATGCAAGGATACAAAGGGTCATGCAAGTTTGGTGTCATTTTTTATGAGAATTGAAGGGTCACAAAGGGTGAATGCCAAAAGTCATTTGAAAAGCTATAAATAAAGGTTTGAGAAGCTATTTGTAATATGCAAGAGAGTGCATGGTTTGTATTTGTTTTCGAAGAAAGAAAATCAAAGGATATTGTAGAGTTCTATCATTTGTTGAGTAAGCAATATTGAGAAATAGTTATGTTTTATACACAAAAAGGGTTGGTGCTCATGTGGGTTTGTGCTTGCGAACTTTGTAATTTGAGTTGGTGCTCATTCATATACTTGAGATTATTCTCCTTAGTTTTTTTCACTTTGAGTTTTCACGTAAAAATTTGGTGTCTCTCTCTCTTATGTGGTGCATATTATTGTTTCAATTTTATTACATATCTTGAATGTGTGATTAAGTGGTTAAAGAAAAGAAATCAGATTAAATAAAAGATATATAATACACTGATTCACCCTCCCTCTCAGTATAGTTTATGCTTAATAATTGGTATCAAAGCAGGTTCTTTTTGAAAAAAAATTACAGTTTGAAGGTAGATCGAGAAAACACAATGGTTGGATCACATGAAGGTTTTTTTACAAATAAGGCACATTTGTTTGATGGAACAAATTATATTTTTTGGAGCATAAAGATGAAGACTTATTTGATGGCCCTTGTATTCGACATTTGGCAAGCAGTGGTGAAGGAATATGAAGAGCCATAGACATTTGTAACTATTTTAACAGAAAAGAAGGCAAGTAAAAATAATTTTAAAGCTTTAAATGCTATTTTATGTGGTTTATGTGAATCAAAATATGTTAAAATCATGCAATGTAAATCTGCTCATGAAACTTGGGTAAAACTTGAGAATATTTATAAAGGTGATGGAAAAGTTCAACGAGCTAAGCTTCAGACTTTCAGAAGACAGTTTGAGAGTTTAAAGATGGAAGAAAAAAAAAAAAACAAATTATCTTTTATGGGTTGATCAAATAGTTAATCACATTCAAAGTCTTAGAGAAAAGTTAGAAGAATCAATTGTCTTGGAGAAAAGTTAGAAGAATCAATTGTGGTTCAATTTTTTTGAGATCTCTACCATTGAGATATGATGTAAAAGTTTCAACAATTGAAGAGATGAAGAATTTAGCCAAGTTAAAGATAGATGAGCTACATGGTAGTCTTACAACATATGAGATGCAGATCGAACAAGAGAAATTGTCAAAGAGAGACACTGCTTTCAAGACATCAAAGAAAGAGAAAGCTAAGATTCAAGAATCAATTGATAGTTCTAATAATGATGAAGATGACAACGAAGCTCTATTTATTCACAAGCCAAAAAAGGACACAAGTAAATATAAAAAAAATTACTTTTTAAATATTTTAATTGTGAAAAGATAGGGCATTTTACAGCTAAGTGCACAGATAAGGGTAATGGTGACGATGAGGAAGGAAAGTCTACATACAAGAAGAATTTAAAAAAAAAATTCAAGAAAAAATTTGAGAAGAAGAGTTTGTATTCTAAAGATCTTAGCTCAGTTGAAGATAGTGGAGTCAATGATTCAAAAGAAGATATTATATTCATGGCCATACATAAAGATGCCTTTACAAGCAAAAGTATAGATGATCAAGAAGAAGAACATGATGAAGCTGAAGTGAATCTGGAAAGAGAACTCGTTTGTGCCTTAGAAGAGTTAAAAGCTCTTGAGAAGAAGAATCAAAGATTAAAGCTCCAGATTGAAAAAAATGAAAGAGTCAAAGGAAACAATTGAAGATCTACAAGCACACTTTGAAAAAGCCAAAAAAAATAAAGATCTAACGGCACAGTTGTGAAAAATAATTAAAGAATGTGAAATGTATGTTATTAAAATTACTTCTTTAAAAGTAGATCTTGAGAAAAGAAATAAAACAATCAATGATAAAGCAGTCAATGATTCAAAATTTGAGAATAACACTAATATGTTGAATAAGATATTAGAAAGTCAAATATCAATGTCATATAAGACAGGGATCGAATTTGAAAAAGAGAAAGAGGAGGCCACTACTTTCATAGATAGAAAAAGGAAAGAGTTATGTTGAAGTTATTACAAAAGAGGAAATAAAAAAAGATGAAGTTAAGAATACAGAAGACATCTCAAAAAGAAAATGCTATAAAGAATAGAGCTACAAAAGGCAATCAGGTCAGAGATACACAAACATGTTCTATTTTTATGGTTACTATTTTTATTGCAATGGATATAGTCATAAGAAAATAGAATGCCGAAAAAAGGCTAACAATTTCAGAAATAAAGAGAAAGAAAGTCATGTAGGGTCAAGTAGAAGTCACAACTCTTTTGCTCCTCTATCAAACTTTAATAAAGAGACCATAATATGTTACAAGTGCAACAACTTTGGACACATAGTTCGAACTGTAAAAGCGTGTTTGAATCAGTCAAGAAAGACCAGAGTTTTAAGGCTTCATTCATCAAGAAGAAAGTCTAGACAGGTTCATGACAGAAGAAACAACTTGAAAAATCCATGTTGGTACAGACAGCTTTGCATACAAAAAATGAAGAAAATCTATGGTTCATTGACAGTGGATGTTCGAAGCACATGACATGAGACAAGAGCAAGTTCATAACCTTGAAGAAGATCAATGGCGGCATAGTGAAATTCAGAGATAATACTATTGCTAGAATTGCTGAAAAAGGTACACTAAATTTGGATAATGGTAAAACTAAAATTGAAAATATTTTGTATGTAGATCTTAAGCATAATTTTTTAGTGTAAGTCAAATATGTGATCAGGAGCACACATCAAAGTTTTATGTAGAAGGTTGTAAAAAAAAAAAAAGATTCAGATGTGTTGGTTGTAGATGCTCAGAGAATAGACAATAATTTATATATATTATCAGACATCAAATATCAAAGATGTTTGAGTCAGATTGAATAAAGTTGGCTATGGTACAGGAAAATAGGACACATAAATTTTGATAATCTTGTCAACATCAATAAGAAGTAAGCAGCCAAAAATCTTTCAAAGATTACAAAGCCATTCGACATGCTTTGTGAACCTTGTCAGCATGGGAAACAGGTCAGAAGGTGGTTCAAAAAAAAAGAGTACTCAACCACTCAGATGTTAGAACTTGTTCACACTTATCTATGTGGACCTATGAGAACTCAAAGTACTTAATGTGAGAAATATTTCTTGTTGCTTATTGATGATTTTTTACATATAACTTAGGTAATTTTTTTTAAAAAAATCAGAAGCTTTTAGATATTTCAAAGCATTTAAAGCATTAATTAAGAATGAAATTAGTTTAAAGATTAAGTGTCTAAAATCAGATCGAGAAAGAGATTTTATGTCAGATCATTTTATTAGGTTTTGTAAAGATCATGGAATAAAAAGACATTATTCAGCAGCTAAAACTCCACAACAAAATTGAGTAGTTGAACAGAGAAACAAAATAGTTTAGGAGATGGCAATGACAATGCTAAATGAATATAAGATACCAGATAAATATTAGAGAGAGGCAATTACTATAACAGTGCATATTCAAAATAGAGCATTATTGAGAGTCAATAGTGACAAGACTTTTTATGAGCTATGAAAAGACAAACCAATAATAGTTGATTATTTTAGAGTTTTTGACAATAAATGCTTCATAAAGAAAATTGATAAAAAACTTAGTAAGTTTGAATTCAGAGTAGATGAAGGTATATTTTTTGGTTATTCTTTCAAAATTAAAACTTATAAATGTTATAACAAAAGAACCAAGAAAATTGTTGAAAGTGCAAGTGTTATGATAGAAGAAGATGGAACACAAAGAATTGGTGATTTAGTAGACATTCTTGAAACCATTGAAGAGGAAGATTTTGAAGAATCAGATGAAGATGAGGAGAAAAATGACACCAAAACTTCATCCAAATATGTTCAAAGAAATCATAATAAAAATGACATCATCGGAGACAAATAAAGAAATTTGCACTAGAAAAATGATGGTAAGTGAATTTGAGCAAGTTATTTTTTTTATTATCCAAAATTTAGCTTAAAACTTTTTTAGAAGCTAGACATGATAAGCATTGGGTTAAGGCAATGGATAAAAAATTAAATTAGATAAAAAAGAATGATACTTGAAAATCAGTGCCTAGACCAAAAGATCACAATGTGACAGGAACAAAATGGGTTTACAAAAATAAGTTGAATGAAAATGGAGAAGTGACCAGGAATAAAACTAGATTAGTATGTAAAGGATATGCTCAGATTGAGGGAATATATTTTGAATTTTTTTTTTCACCAGTAGCAAGGCTACAGGCTATTAGAATGTCTCTTGCATATGCAGTGTTTAAAAATTTTAAAGTGTTTCAAATAGATGTCAAATCTGCCTTCTTAAACATGAATTTAGAAGAAAAAGTCTACATTGAGCAGGTCGAGGGATTTATTCTCTCAAATATTAATAGCCATGTATGTAGATTGAAGAAAGCACTATATGGATTGAAACAAGCTCTTAGAGCTTGGTATGCAAGACTTAATAAGTACTTACATGATCAAGGTTTTAAGAGAGGATTTACTAACAATAATTTCTATATTAAAATAGAAGGTGAGCATTAATTAATTGTTGTGGTATATGTTGACATCATTTTTGAAGAAAACATTGAAAAGATGACAATTTTTTTTAATAATATGCAAAAAGAATTTGAGATGTCTATGCTTGAAAAATTATCATTTTTTTTAGGATTGTAAATATTTCAGTCAAATAAAAGAATTTTTATATCTCAAAGTAAATATGTCAAGGAAATATTGAAGAAATTTGGTTTTAAATATTGTGCACCAGTTGGCACACCAATGTGTATAGGAAATAAAGTGAGCAAGGATGAATATTTACTTGTTGCAGATCAATATTTGTATAGATCTATGATTGGTAGTCTTTTATATTTGACAACATTGAGGTCAGACATCATGCATGCAGTAGGTATGATTGCAAGATATCAGTCAGCTCTAAAAGACAGTCATGTTCAATTGGTGAAAAAAATATTTAGATATATCAAGGGGACATTAGATTATGGATTGTGGTATCGCACAAGTAGAGATTTCACTTTGATTATTTATACAAATTCAGATTGGGCATGATGCTTCGATGACAAAAAGAGTACAAGTGGAGTAACTTTCTTCCTTGGTGATAGCTTCGTTTCATGGCTACGCAAGAAGCAAAATCCAGTATCACTTTCTACAGCTGAAGTAGAATATATTGTAGCGGTATTGTATTGTACTTAAGTGTTTTGGATGAAACAAACTTTGGAAGATATCAAGGTAAAATATGATGAACCTATTTCTATTTTTTATGACAACATAAATACTATTAATATTTTGAAAAATCCAGTGATGCATTCAAGAATGAACATATTCCCATTACATATCACTTCTTGACAAAGTAGGTTACTAGATCAACATGTTAAGATGGAATATATCAGTACTACATAACAAATTATAGAGATTTTCACAAATGCACTATCAAAAGACACATTTGAGTATTTACAGAAGAAGTTGGGAGTAATTTATTTTAATTCCTACCATTGATGATCAGTATCAGTTGAGGGGGAGCTAAGTGTTAGCTCCAGGTAGGCCCTTTGCCATTGATGTCAAAGGAGAAGAATATAAATAGGTACAGGTATATGTACAAATGTAGAAATAGGTTCAAAGAATAGGTAAAGATTTCTACAATAAGGGAGAGTTATTATATGTTTTTTAGATGGTAGTATATACAGGTTTCAAGATGTGGCAGTTTCAGTTTGAGGTTGCCATCAATGACAAATGAGGAGATTATTGAAAATATTATCATTAATGTCAAAAGTCTAACATTATTGGTGATAAAGGTCCCATTGCATTTAATGGTGTTTTTAATAGTCATATCTTGGCTAATGTGTGTTAATATTTATTTAATATTAATGAATATATTTTTTATTGCATATAAGTCAAAAGAGGGCCCATGGAGAAGTCAAAGAGTCATGGGGTAAAGACAAAAGTGGAATGAGACACATTTTCTCATGAATAATCATCTTGAGGAATTTCAAGAGTCACTATGTGATGATAAAAGAGGGTATGGTGCATTTTTCCATGAAGAGACACTTTAAAGAATACGAAAAGTCACCAAAATAAAAACAAAAAAGGAAATGATGCATTTGCTTATGAAGGGTCACCATATGACTTTTCAAATGCAAGGATACAAAGGGTCATGCAAGTTTGACACTATTTTCCATGAGGATTGAAGGGTCACAAAGGGTGAATGCCAAAGGTCATTTGGAAAGCTATAAATAAAGGCTTAAGAAGCCATTTGTAATATGCAAGAGAGTGCATGGTTTGTATTTATTTTTGAAGAGAGAAAAGTAGGAGATATTGTAGAGTTCTATCATTTGTTGAGTAAGCAATATTGAGAGATAGTTGTGTTTTATACATAAAAAGGGTTGGTGCTCACAAATCTTTACAAGGGGTTGGTGCTCCTGGAAGTTGGTGTTTGCAAACTTTGTAATTTGAGTTGGTGCTCATTCATATACTTGAGATTGTTCTCCATGGTTTTTCTCACTTTGGGTTTCTACGTAAAAATTTGGTATCCTTCTCTCTCTCTCTCTCTCTCTCTCTCTCTCTCTCTCTCTTATGTGGTGTATATTATTGTTTCGATTTTATTGCATATCTTGAATGTGTGATTAAGTGGTTAAAGAAAATAAATCAGATTAAGTAAAAGATATATAATATAGTGATTCACCCCTCCCCTCTCAGTATATTTCATGCTTAACAGCTGACAGAAGACCCTCCCTATGCTCCATTCAAATAAATAAATTCACCATTGATTTAATCTAGTCCCTATTTAACATCACCAAACAAAGATTATTGGCAAAAAGGGAAGCCACGTTCGAATTTACTCGCACTCCCCTACTGATGACGAACATCTCCACACCCAACACTTCATCCACTGCCTATGCCACTTCAATGACAGGAATCCATAAGACATTAAACAATCTCATCTTGGATATATTACCCAATAAACCCATTTCTCTTGATTTTGTTTCACTGAAAATTAATGGCCATCCTACTGATTCTATGCACTTTGGCTCCATGCTAGAAAACACAACCCAACCAAAAACCCAAACCTGAAAACCAGCCATGCCTCCCCTTTCAAAGAAATTCATAGCCTTTGATCATGTCGCATAAAAAATCCATCATGAATTCATCTTTCTCGCAGGCTTGCCATCAATGAAGACATTAATGATGTTGGCATCACCCTGCCTCCAACTCATCCACCAAAAAACATAACCGTCGCCACCTTAAATCATTATTCAACAATTTTTATTTTTACCTTCTATTTAATTAATTTTTAAAATTTTATACAATTAAAAAAAATTAAAGATCAATCTGCTCAATCCCCACATAGTCACTCTACCCTTCTCTGACATTATCAATTCTGGTCGACATTGGTTGATCTATACTTACATTTGTCAAAAAATTAGTCACTCAATTGCTTTCTCGAAAGCAATGCGAACACTTCCATTCATCAAACACTGATATAGCTTGGGCTATATAATCACCAGGATATTCTTTAATTTTCAAGATTTGGCCTTCTGATTTTTCAAAGCTTGAATGACTACCTGAGAATCCGCTTCAATTTTCAGAGAAGAGATACCATATTCCAAAGACAACTCAATACCTGCAACCAACGTCTGAGCCTCCGCTTCATTATTCATTCCATCAAGTACTTTAAAGACATTGTTGTTATTAAGGATCCGCTACAATCCTTGATTACACAACCAACCCCTAAATCCCTTGGATTCCCTCTACAAGCACTGTCAAAGTTGAGATTAAACCACCCTAGTTGTGGAGGTGACCAGATTGTTTCCTTTCTATTCCTCTTATTCTTCTTATCTACAATTGACACTTTAACAGGAGGAAACATAATCTTTTTTCAATTAACACACATCTACATATCTCATTGGGTCAAAAAACCCTGCTTCCTCTAAATTTGAGAAGATACCACTTCTGAAATAGACAACTCCATTTCTTTTAAAATTGCATGTAGTGGATGTTCTTTATTCTAAAAAATACAGGTATTTCTTTCTTTCTAGATTGCTCATATAACAATAAATGGGATACATCTCCATAAGCTATATAACGAATGCTTTACATCTCCCATTGACCAAGAGGAAAAGGATAGAAAAAGAGAAGGCAACCAAGCCCACACCCAATTGAAGTTATTACAAACCCAGATCGAACACCAATTGGCAAAGGAGCAGTTGAACAACAAATGATCTGTAGTTTCTTCTTCCATCTTACAAAGACAACATCTCTATGGCCCAACAAACCCTATTTTCTTCAAACGATCTTGAGTGAGAACGTGATTATGAACTACCAACCATGCAAAAGCCCATGCGTTTTGTAGACCTTCCTTACCCCAACAAAGGAGATTTTCCCACGCTTAGGAAACATCCACAATTTCTGCCATTTGAGAACCAAGTCTTATTGAATATACACCAATTTTAGCTCCAACCCAATGAAGTTGATCTTCTTTATTATTGAGAATTTTTTTCCTATTCTGAAGACTATCTTCCAACAACTTAATTTCAGCCTACAACACTGAGAGATTTGGCAACCTTTTCCAATTACAGACTACTCCCAATTCATTATAACCTAGATCCAAGTAATCTTCCACCTTAGGGCCCCAAAGGTTTTTTAAAAAATCTTTGATCTCTGATCATTCAAAACTTTTTGCCCAAGGATGATGACCATTCCAAGAATCTTGTCAGAAATCTGGTTTCTTCCCATTATTAATTGTCCAAGAGGCATGCAACGATATGATTGATCTACATTTCAACATGAAGTTCTAGACATGAGACCCTATAAGAGGGTTAACTACTGAGACAATGCTTTTCGGGACTTCAAAATCTATATATTTAGCCCGAAGAAGTCTACACCATAATCTATCAGATTCAGTCAACATTTTCCAGACCAATTTGGCCCCCAAGGCTAGATTTTGTAATTGAAGATTTTTTATACCAACACCTCTCTGTTTCCTTCTACACATTTTTTCCCATTTCATCAAAGAAATTTCTTATCCTCTCTAGAAACCTTGCCAGAGAAAATATTTCATAACCTTATTCATTGTTCTAAGAACATCATCTGAGGGTATCAAAACATAAAACAATATGTAGGGAGAACACTAAGAAAAACTTTAATCAACATGATCCTGCCTGTAAGAGATAACCATTTTCCTTTCCAAGCATTTAGGTGGGATTTAAATATCTCTAACAATTCCCTCCATAATTTGGCTTTTCCTGCTCCTTTGAATAAAGGAACCTCTAAATATTTGCTAGGGAGTTTACCAATCTTGAATCCTAAGATCCTTCCTAAATTGATTTCTACCCGATGCAAATAATTGATAAAATAAATTACAAACTTACCTTCAATCACTATTTACCCAGAAGCTTCTTCATATCTTTTCAAAAAAAAATTTAACTCCATTGCTTCCTCAATCACTGCTTTCCCAAAGAGAAAAGTATCGTCTGCAAATTGATGATGCGTGAGAGTTTCTCTATTGTCAACTATTTGAAGACCTTGTAGCCTACCCCTCTCTTTAGCCTCTCTTACTGCTCTTCTCAAATATTCAGTGATCAAGATGCAAAGAAAAGGGGATAGGGGGTCCCTTTGCCTTAAACCTCTAGATATAGAGAAAAAACCTGATGGAGATCCATTTACCAACACTAAAAACTTAGGGTTCGAAACACAACTGAAGACTCATTCACACCAATCTTTGTTGAAGCCAAATTTCTAAAAGATCTTAAACAAGAACCTCCAATTCACCCTACCATAAGCTTTACTTATATCCAACTTCACCATCATGCCTTTTTGATGGTTATGCATCAGAGAATGAATAATTTCATGAGCCATAATAATCCCTTCTTGAATGCTTCTATCCGACACAAACTTAACTTTCTCTCTAGAGGTTAACTTCTCTAGCAGCGGTTTCATTCTAAAATAAATGGTCTTAGAAATGATCTTATAAATAGTATTACATAAAGCCACTGGTCTAAAAACACTGAAGGAAGTCTAATATTCCCCTTTAAGAAACTAGGATAGAAGTGTCATAGTCAAATCTGGGACAATCTTCTTTTTTGTTCTAGATTCTTCCACAATCTACCACACATCAACTTCCTCAAATTCCCAGACGGATTGAAAAAATGCTGTTGGGAAGCTATCTAGACTGGAGCTTTATCCTTAGCCACAGAGAAAACCACCTTCTTCACTTCTTCCAATGAAAAGGGAGCCAAAAGCTTTTCATTCATAGCTTGAGTAATCACAACTAGAATGAGAGTAAAAAAGAAATTCTGAGCTTCCCCATCCAAAAAATCTGCTTCATTCAACAAATTTTGAAAGAAATGAGCAGCGTCAGATTTAATTTTCTCCAGAGTTTTAAAAAAAAGCCCTTGCCTAGATTGAATACCAACTATCTTGGTAACCTTTCTTTTAGCTTTTACTGAGAGATGAAAAAAGCTATATTTCTATCACCATCCTTGAGCCAATTCTCCCTAGATTTCTTTTTCTAAAAATTCTCTTCTCTACACAACATTTCTTTATAATCTTTAATCAAGTATTTTTCAAGATCATACACCTGCGTATCCATTCCCCATTTGAAAATATTCTCATTCAGATTATGAAGCTTAGTTTCAATCCTTACTTTTTCATGAAAGATATTCTTAAAATGCTCTCTATTCCAAATCTTGAGTTTACCTTTTACAAAATGCAGTGTTTTACTCATTTGAGACATTCTAGACCCAAGGGGTAACAGACATTGATCCCACTAGTCTTAAACAAGCTCAAACAAAGAGGGATATCTAGGCCACATTAATTAAAAATTAAAAGGGCATTTGTCAGGGGGAATCAAAGTCAATTTTTAAGGATATTGGTCAATGATTTGAACCCACTCGAGGCAACACCCAACAATCCAATTTCCTTTTGATCTGATTCCAATGGGAAGAAATAAAAAATTTGTCCAATCTATCTAAAATATTTTTAGCCCCTAAATGCCTATTATCCCAGGCGAACCAACCAGATTTTGGTTCAACATCTTCCAATTCATACTTTGAAACAAACATACCAAAGTCTTGAGAAATGTGAGAGCCAAAAATCACTCCTTGATTTTTTTTGCAATTCAAAATGACATTAAATTATCCCCCTAAAATGACCTTTTTTCTCCTAAAACTTACTAAAAACATTAGAAATTTCAGACCACAAGAGAATTTTGAAAGGAGCCCCTTGAGGTCCATAAGCATTCAACAATAGAAACTGCAAATTAGGTAAAAAACTTGAAATTCTACAAACTTGCCAATTTTGACCAGAATCAACTAATTCCATTATAGTTGAAAAGGGAAACCAAAGAAGGGACAAGACACATGATGTTCCTATTGCTTCTACAAAAACCCCTTGCCAACATTGCCAAAGTGAACTCAAAAATCCTTCCACTTTATATTCAACTTAATTTCTTGTAGCAACAAAACATCTAATTTTTCCACACTGAGAAGACACTTTATCAAGCATCTCTTGGTAGGAGAATTTAGACCCCTAACATTCTAAGAAATTACTTTCATGATTCCAATGAAGGGAATTTCACCCCCACCTTACAACATCCATAAACGCTTCTAGAGTTCCCTGTTTACCTCCAAGAATCTCACTTGCTATGATATCTTCTTTGGTTTTCATTCCTGTCTTTGTTTTTGGCCCCCAATTAGGATGGGAGAGTCTACTCTGAGTTTGAGAGATAGAAAGAACTTATTTAGAATTTAACTCCCCTTTTGAGTCTTTTTCCAATTCCTCTTTCGACCCTGACAACTCCTCTTCTGAGATTAACACCTCCTTATCTTCTTCCCTTGAATGCTTCAAACTCTTTCAAGGCACAAAGTTCTGTTACTTTTTAAGAACCAATGATTTAATGGATTAAGATTCTTTCTCAATAAATTCATAGCTCTTAATCATCGATCCTAGAGAAATTACATATGTTATCCTCATTTTTCAAGAAAATCTTTTGTTTCACCTATTTTCTGAGAATGCAATTTCCATTCAACCTCATCCACCTTTCTCTGATCTCCTTCCTACTCAATTCTCTTCTTGCCATGATTTATTCCCTTTTATAACTTCTTAGGTCTCCATTGGGATACCATATGAACTAATTTGGTTTGAGGAGATCTCCTACCTTTATTTTAAATTTTTTGAATATGACCTGGTTGATGGCATTTATAACATCTGAAAGGGATATTTTTCACATCAATCTTTTTTGCCAAATCCTTCCCTCCGTTTTGATAATTATATGCTCTGGAATATGTTGATCCGAATCTAGCACAATCCTAACTCGATCATAGGATGCCCTTCCACCTTTTAGCGAGGATTCATCCACTTGCGTTACCAGGCCCACCAGCCCTCCCATGGTAGACAAATAATCTTCACTCCAATATTCTAAAGGCAAACCATAAAATCTTATCCAAAATAGATAACTTCCTTTTCTAGATTTTAGTGGATCAAAATTAGGGCTCCAATTTTGGAGCCACAGACCCACACCATTAAATGACCAAGATTTATCTTCAAAAAATTTTTACTTTTATTCCTTAGATTGAAAGAGAGCCACAAAAAAACCTTTAGGGAGAAAGTTTACCAAAATAGTGTAACCCTAATGCTCCTTGATCCAAATTTTGATTGCTCCATTAACTAGCCATTTTCCCATGCATTTACAATTTAGGGCACAATTTGTCAATTGATTAATCTTGGAAGTAAAAGGATCTAAGACCCATTCCAAAACCCTAGCTTCACCAATCTTCACACCATCTTCCAATGATTCCAATTTTTTATCCAAATATGCGTCATCAATTTATTTATTTCATTCAAGGTTGAAGATTGATATAATTCATTTAGGCCGATATCTTTTTCGTCCCTAATTAAAATAAAGGACTTGAGATTACCAGCATCCTTTTTCAAAATCTGATCTTGGTTCCCTACCAGTTTTTGCTTCCAACTGGGGCTTAATTTGCTAGACTTTGTTTCTTCATACCACTGTTCTATATCTTCCTTGATCACCGCCGCCAACACCTTTTTTCGATCTTTCTTATCATGGTTACCCACTACTTTCCCTCCCAAACTAGATGATTTGAAACTTGCGTAATTTCCTACCCCTAACTGTGACAATGTAATATTTCCTTGCGCTTGCTGTCACCCCTCTCCTGCTCCTTCTCCTGCTCCTTCTCCTTCTCCTTCTCCCTATTAAGCACCATTTCACTCCGTTCTTCACTCTTTTCTATTCCTTTTTGTTGTAATGGCATGAAAATGTGCATCTATAGAAAATAAATCTTTAATAAACTTCTTGAATGAATAAATTGCATTGATTATGTATGTGTTATGTACGTAGGGATATGATATATTAATGTATATGGGTTGATGGAGATGCTGATATATGTCACACATTCCCCTTAGTTATATAGATCCAATATATTAGGATAAATGAGTAACTTGTTGAATTAGTGCTTTGGATAATGGTCAACCTACATTAGGATTAATAGGTACACACCAATTGTTAGTTATATAGAGGTCTATATAAATGAGGTGAATATTATTATAAAGGATATTAATTAATCATGTAAGTGTTGAGTCTTTTATTCGGTAAAAGGATATTGGAGGTTATCCCCTCAAAGTGACATTGTAGAGTTATTTCTTCCTAAAGGAGTATTGTATGGTGTTGTCCTACTTTAAGGCTATTATTCTATTTCTACATCTATTGAATATTTGGGCATCTTGGCCCACCGATATCTAATGTGTTGTGTTCTACATTATTTTGCATATTTATAATTATTATAAGTGTGGATTAGATTAAGTGGTATCAGAGCATCATTTTAGGCAAATATTGTGGACAAAACCCTAAGTTTAAAGAATCGCTTATGTTTTGCAATCTATTACGATTTTTTTTACAATTTTTTTCTAGTTTTGAATAATATTTCAAGGAAGTCACGGCGAAAAATTTGAGGCTTTATGATCAGTTTTGAGGAAGTTATTGTTATTTTAGGGTTTGTAATAAATTTGTCATATCTACCATAATTTTAGGTATTTTTTTGTGAAAATTTTACTGATTCAAAATCAACATACAAGAATGCTAAAAACAAAATTATCAAACTTTTTGACAAGTTTGGTGTGAGTTATATCGAGTTTATGATTTTTCTATATTCTCTCTATAGGATGAAATTTTGGCATTTGTCCACCAAATTTTCACTGAAGTTGCAATATCATACATAGAAGATACTACAATTTTTTTGAATTGTTTGGATCATTTTTGCATGAGTTATTAAAATTTTAGGGTTTTTTATTAACCCTAATTTTTTTGGGTGGATCATGAAGTTACAAGTATTTTCAAGGGAGGATGATATCGATGCTAGAGAATGGTGGCTCTTTTTTAAGGAGTATAATGTTCGGACAATGTAGTGGCAAAGATGTTTGTCAAATTTTGTTATGGTTATACAATGCTTTGATGGGATGATTTGGGAGTAAAGTGATGGAAGTTTTCATGGGAAGAAATGGAACAAGTTTTCCTAGATCAATGGGACAAAGAAGCTCAATATGATGAAAATGAAGAGGAGGACAATGATGATGATAATGAAGAAGAGAATGCAAATGAAAAAACAATGAAAGAAAATAATGAAAATAAGGAAAAGCATTTAGGTGATAAAGAAGAAGAAGAAATAGAGCATGTTGTTGATGATGAGGTTTAAAATGGTGTAGAAGGAGAGATAAAGGATCATGATGTGGAAGAAGAGGAAGAAAATAGTGAAGAAGAGAATGTAGATGTTGAAGAAGAAGAAGAAAAGGAGCATAATGATGACGAGGCTACAGATGATGCAGGAGGAGAGGTAAAGGATTTTAATGAGGAAAAAGGTGAGATGGAGGATAAGGATTCAAATAGCTTAGATCCAAAGAGATGTGCATCCATATTTTAGTTGCAAGGATGCATTTAAAAGAATAATATTATGGTGTTCATAAACCCTAGCAACAAGTATATCTTCATCAACATGGATGTGGCTCAACATCTACATGTTTAAGCAAGGAATATCAAAGAGATTCAAATAGATGGTCAAAACATTCATGTTTTTGAAGATTTGAAGCTCATTATGAACAAATATGTTTTGCATTTAGATGTTTATGATTTGGATATGGATGGTGTGAATATGATTCTTGGATAAACTTAGAAACCTTTGGAGAAATAAATATTAATGTGAAGAAGTATTTCATGAAGTTTTGGTACAAGAAAAAGAAGGTTACTTTACATGATATCATGCTGGAAAGGCATAAATAATAGTTAAGGTAGAGCATGAGGATGAGATTGAAGCAGGTGAAGAAGAGTGTGAGGAAGATTCATATAAAGACATGGATGAATAAAAAGTACAAGCAAAGAAGAACACTTCATCTACTCAAGAGACAAAGGAACCACCAAATAAAATTGTGGAAGAGGTAAAAGAAAAGGTTGATAAGGTCAAAGTATCACAAAAAGTTGAGGTATATAGACACCCACATCATCATGAGAAAAAAATCATGGAGCCATGTCAGGTAGTGTCATAACAATAATCACTTTAGCTATATAATAATCTAGAATACCAATCACTATGGCTACACAAGGAATTAGTGGAGCAATCACTATGGTAATGCATGGAAGCTAAAGAGGAACTAATATGGTTAGGTATGGAATCAGAGTAGTGCATGACATATGAAACATGGAATCAATGGGGAAATAATTATGACCATGCAGTAAAGAATAACTACTATGTTCATGCATTGAATCACAGTAGTGCAATAAAATATGATACATGGAATCGAAGTAAAAATCATTATTTATGGACATTGAGGCAATACAATTATGATCATGAATGGAAGTAGAGTAGCACAATGGAATTTGGAAACAAGGTTGGGGATCTATCACTACCAAGATCACATATGGATGGTTGGATGATCGAGCTTGGAGACAATTGTGCAATGATTTGAAGCACACTCATTATTTGGTTTCTTCTTATATTTTAGAGACGAAACATGTCAAGGAGGGAAGGGATGTTACGTACCTAGGGATATGCTATATTAATGTATATGGGCTGATGGAGACACCGACATATGACACACATCCCCTTAGTTATATGGGTTCAATATAGTAGGATAAATGAGTAACTTGTAGAATTAATGCTTTGGGTAATAGTCAACCTACATTGGGATTAAGAGGTTACCTATCCATTGTTAGTTATATGAAGGTCTATATAAAGGAGGTGAATACCATTATAAAGAATATCAATCAATCTAGTAAGTTTCGAGTCTTTTATTTGGTAGAATGATATTGGAGGTTGTCCCTTCAAAGTGACATTGTTGAGTTATTCTTTCATAAAAGAGTATTGTATGGTGTTGCCCTACCATAAGAGTTTTATTCTATTTATGCATATATTGAATATTTGGGCATCTTGGCCAATCAATATCTATTGTGTTGTTTTTGATCTACATTATATTTTGCATATTTATAATCATTATTGTGGATCATAATAGTACATAAGATACTCTAGTTGAGTCATTAACAAGTTATGAAAGAGAAGCTTGCAATTAGGTGAAGTGAGGGAACTCAGATGTATTCCTGTTAAGCAAGGTGTAAGATCAAGATCACTTGTAGCTATAGACCTAGAAAAAATAATGAGAGGATCCAAGTGAGTCTAAATGCAATAGGGACAACACAAAGAACGTTAAATCACATTGAAAATGTGAGTGAAGATGAAGTTGAAGAAACTCAAGAGTTTGAAGAGGAAGATATGGAGAATATAACTGAGGGAAGATTCCATAGAGTTGTTTCAAAGTTTAGTAACAAGCCTACGCTGGACATAACATGCTATTATGGAGCTTTAATCCTGAAGATCTTATAGATTGGATTGTAAATATAGAGAAATATTTTGACTATGAATCAATGGAAGAACCATAAAAGGTGAAATTTGCATGCACAAAATTGAAAGGTCATGCATATTTATGGTGGGATAATGTGCAAATTAAAAGATAGATGAAAGGTAAGGGAAAACATCGAGTCATGGGATTGAATGGTGATAAAATTGAATGCTGAATTTTTTCCATCATACTATCAGATGAGTTTGTTTAGGAGATAGCAAAACCCGAGACAAAAGGAGACAAGTGTTAAATAATATACCAAGGAATTTTATAAGATCACAATAAGCATTAGATATGTAAAACATGACCTAGATAGGTTAGCCAAATATGTGAATGGGATTCATATCACCATTCAAGATGAGATCAATCTACTTAACCTGAGAAGTGTGGAAAAATCCTATCAATGTGCATTGAAGGCATAAGACAAGTTGTTAAGAAGACAAGTAGTGAACTATAAAAGTATAGGAAGGTCCTCAAGATGAAGAGTGCGAAGGAGGTAGAGGATAACAAACTCATGACGGAGACACAAGTAGCTCTCAGAATCAGAATCAACATATTAGAGGAAGAGAGTATTCTTTCCAAGGGAGAGGATCATTTAGAAAAGGCAGAGGAGGAAGCTTCATGGGAAAATGCTTCAGATGAAATAAATATGCTGGGCATACAAATTATGAATGTTTATAACCTACTTAGAAAAACAATAATATAATTGAAAGGACAACACATATTGCTCATGGTGATGAAGAAATTTGGATCTTCAATGCACATGGAAGATCCAACACAAGGGAAAGTGATTATGATGAAAAAAGTTGTTGAACCCAACTAAGGGAAAAAATGAATGAGTACAAAGGAAGAGTTTATTCAAAATCATTTTGACAATTAGGGGGTAAGTGTTATAAGGTAGTCATTGACAGTGGCAACACAAATAAATTGGTGTCTCAAGAAATGATGGAGAGACTTGGGATGAAAAGGTTAGTACACCCTACACCATACAAGGTTTTTTGGTTACTTAAAGACCATAAAATGCTGGAAAATGAACATGTATGGTGAATTTTCAAATTGGGTCATATAAGTATGAAATTTTGTGTGACATTATTCCCATGGATATGTGTCATGTAATTTTGGGAAGGCCATGCCAGTATGATAGAAGAGTAATACATGATGGAAGAGTGAAAACATATACTCTTGTGATGGATGGAAAGAAATTCACCTTGAGTCCACTGAAGGTAAAAGGGGAAGAAGTGGAAAATAATTCTAAGGTGATGATTGTTTCAAGTAAGGAATTTTTAAAAGTGGTTAAAGAAGAAGAGACATGTTTTGCCTTCATTGCAAAACCTATACCAATTGTGATAGACAATAATGTGAGTGATCTTCCCATTGAAGTGTATAATTTATTGGAGAGTTTATATTGTGAAGAATGATCTACTTGATGGATTATCACCCATGAGAATCATATAGATCTGGTGCCAGGTATAATATCCCTTTTTGGACAAAATATGAATTTTATTTTTTTAAATTTTTTTGCAAACCATTCAAATCTAGAATATTATAAAATAGTAGTTGAAAACACAGTATAAACTACTGCATAATAATAAATGTGAATCTTTATTCAACTCTAGAAGATACAACAACATAATAAAGTCAAAATACTAATTTTTCCACCAAACCCTAACTTGAAACAATGTGAAAACACATAAAGACTAAATATTTTCTTGAAACCCTAGATATAAATAACTTTAAACAATATGATAGACTTCAAGAGGGTATGATAGACATCCAAAGTTAATGATCTGCCCTATAAGGTCAAACACAACTCCCACAGTCAATAATCTACACTAAAATGTCTAGTACAATAGTGAAAATGCCATAAAAAGTGATGCCAATAATCTAGGTATTATATGACAACATTAAATGCCCCAAAAATATGATGTCAATCATAGGTAATGATGACACCAACAATTTAGAGGTCTGAAACATTTGAAATTATTACCATAAGTGGGACACCCTTCCCTAAAACAATGGAAACCCTCGTTTCATTCCTCTGAAACCCTTGACGATAGTTCTAAAAATTAATAATCACTTTTAGCCAATACTAATATGAAGTAACCTAATTGTCTACACAAATTCAACCCCTGGATAGAGTTACCTCTAAAAATTGGAGGGTTTTTGTCCTCAAACCTAATAACAATGGAGGGTTTTCATCCTCAAAAGCAAAAGTTAAAAGAATTATGAATTCAATTGTGAATAATGAATAATAAATAATTCATCTTTTTGGCCCCACTTGTCTTTTTATAATTTCACCCTAACCCTAAAACCATTTAAAACACTTTTAGGCAATTATTACCTTTTTGGCCATTTAATAAATATTTCATTTTTTGTCATGTAATTAATATTGCTTTTTGGCCCCATTTAATAATAATAACACCTAAGTGTCTTTTATATGTATTATGAAATAAAGTAACTTGGACAACTTAAATGAATTATTATTAAATTATTTCCCTCATTAAATATTTTTAAAAGGGGACATGGCAGTCCACCCTCTGAAAATTACTTGCTCTCAAGCAATTACGAGTTCAATTATTTTAACTCACCCAATCTGATTATCTTTGTAATACTCGGATCCCAAATAATCCTTGGGAACTTGCAATTCCAAATGACTCCTTTTGAAATAGCTTTAGACTGCTCTGAAAGTAAATGCATATAAAATAATACCTCTGTAGGTCTTATCTCTATTGGCCAAGCTTGACCATTCTAGATGAAGGTTTCTCTCCCACCTTGCCTTCCCCTTGCCTATGCTAACTTCTGCTTATGTAATCAAGATAGAAACCATTAGAAGTGAAAAGTGGCTAATATCATGTGCTTTAAGAAGTCTATGTGCAACCATCAATAAGAATTGAGAGCTATAATCTTCCTTTGCAAGCTCCATGCAAATGGCACCATGAATAATATGTAAACATCCTTAAAACCACATAGAGCAAGCTTGAGCTAAATCTCTTGCCTATGATATAAAATATCCATTTTAAATAAATTTTTGACCCCGCACTAACTCAAGAAATGTTTTCCACATATACTAGTTTCCCAATCTAGACATTGTTATTGAAAATTTAAATTGTAGTGTAGGAGGAATATTTTTAGAAAATGATGATAAAAAAGGTCATTTTGAGTTCATGCATTTGAATAAGTACTTATTTTTGTAATTGTAATTGCTGATCCACCCAACTATGAGACAAAATACAACCCCATCTATATAAATTTCCCATCCATAACCATGTTAGGAATGCTAGTTTGTTGAAGAAATATTTTCTAATTGATATAGTATTCCCTGACTTTTCATATGGAGTATTGCCTTTGTTTATTACCATTAATTGATGCACGATTACATAAATTCTGATTTGAGGAGGTACCTAATCCATTTTAATTCAAGTGCATTTATTTTTTTGAAGGTCCATACAAGAGTATATATCTTAGTTGAAGCATCAACACTGCATGCAACAACAAAGAGGCATGATTGAGTCATTGGTCCTCTTAACTCTAGAGCAAGTGGATTGCAAGATTTGTCTAGTACCTTTGATTTCTCTCTCTTTTGGAAAATTATATTATAATAGCCTTGAATTGATGACATAGGTATTTCCTACAACATGGGTGATTCAATTTGATTTTGTGGCAATGGCATTGCTGCTACTGAAGTCCTAAAAGAAGTATTTTTCTTGACCCCAAACCTTTGCTCCTTATCAACCACAAGAAGACCCATATTATTGTAGTCAACTTGATTCCCAAGGAGTGCATGAGTTTCAACAACAATGCTGATATACCCTTCACTAACTCTAGTAGATATCTTAGCCATATTTGCCTCAGTTTAAAAGTTTTTAAAAAGTGCCATCATGATACCAATAAACTCCCAAAAGTGATCACATACAATCTCATAATGTTGCTTTGCCAAAACAATAGTGAGTGTTCAAAACATTTCTTGATTCCTTACTGACACTACTAAAAATATAGATCTAAAGCAACTTCTATTTTACCAAGGCCCTCATCACCACATATTAATCTATATATGGGTATTTCTTGCTTAGTTAAATTTGCCTCCACATTTGAAATAACTTTTACTATTGTTGATTTTTGTAAATAGTTTCCCTCCTTCCATATTTATAAAGAACGACTGTCTAATTTTAAAATCTTTCCATCAGAGGTCCTGGATAATGAATATAGTCCCTTAATTATCACCCAAGATGGTATTAGACTGATGCATCCTCTGTCATGATGAGTTATGTGGATACTAAGATCCCACCTTTTTATGCATATCCAATTTGACATCTGAGTAAAAGGATACGTGTCCTTTACTACAAGTGGTATCTTTTACTTTTTTTACCAAGATTAGAGTACCTTCCATGATGACAAAAATCCTGTAAAGACATAATAGAAAGCAGTAGATTCAAAATATTTTCATACCTTAGACTATAATCAAAATGCTCACCTTTTTTTAACGAAAGAGAAATTGTTGAGATACACTCAACACCCCAACTTTATGACTCAAAACTCCTGAATTAGGTCTAACCAATGTATTTTCCTCAAATGCATATCCATCCACAATGCTACTTTGAAAACCAATCAATGGCTCACTATTTGGAAGTTCTAAGGAGAGTGCAAGTTTTGGCACAACTTCCTTCCCTTTGAAATATTTGCATTCAATAAGTGAAGCCCTTTTTGCCTTAAATTTTGATTCTAATCTTTCCTCTTCCTTCATCACAATAGGATAAATCTTTCTTTGTTGATCACTAGAAGTAAGTCCCTCAACTGTAACATATGGCTTCAACTTCTCTACATAATGAACAATAACATTTTTAACTAGTGTATGTGTAACTAGTGAAACTTCATGTGCCAAACTAGAAAATAATACAGATAATAAATATTGGGAAATACCATCACTATCATTCAGGACTAAAGTCATAATTATCTGCATTGAAGCTATAACATTTTTTGCATGATTCTTATTGATAGTTTCAAGGAAATGTTGAAACATTTCAAGAATAAGATCATTGAATTCAAGATCAGACACCACAACACATGTCTTGACCTTTGCCATAGTTTCTAGAATTATGACTCTCCTAGAAAAAGGACTTTTAATGTTATATATACCTTGAAAATTTTCCACAATCATTTGAAATATCGCCCTCATGGTATTATTATTGTATAGAACTTTAGGAGTTGTTACTCTTATAATTTCACTAATACAAGTGATAACTACAAGTCTCACCTCTTTGTCCAGGTGTCTCAAAATATTGGGCTTAACCAAAGAAATCATTGGTGGAGTTACTACCCATTGCATAGCCTTAGAATGTGACTATTATACCATGGATAAATAGTTTCACACTTCCTTCAAAATAATGAGTAGAACATTTTTTGATTGAGGTAATTATTCATGTTTCTTCCTTGCTTTGTAAAGCTTTATTCCAAAATCACCTTTATTCATTAACTCCATGATTCATAGGCTATACATCAGATAGTATCTATAAAAAAAAATCTTCCCAATAGGTTGGCAAGATAAAGGCTATGATACCACTGATATATCCCTTTCTAAACAAAATATGAATTTTAATTTTTTTTATTTTTGAAAATATATTCAAATTTGGAATATTATAAAATAGTAGCTAAAAACACAATATGAACTAGTTCACGAGAATAAATGTGAATCTTTTTTCAACTTTGGGAGGTACAACAACATAATAAAGTTCAAATACCAATTATTTCTAATTTTTACACCAAACACTAATTTGAAACAACATGAAAATGCATAAATACTAAATCTTTCCTTGAAACTCTAGCTGTAAATAACTCTATATAGTATGGTAGTTGTAAAATTGTATGACAACACTCCAAAGTCAATGATCTACCCTACAAGGTTAATGCACAACTCTCAATGTCAGTAATCTACACTAAAATGTCTGGTACAATAGTGAAAAAGCTAGAAAAGGTGATGCCAATAGTTTAGGTACTGTACGACAACATTAAATGCCCCAAAAATGTGATGTCAGTTGTAAGGAATGACAATTCCAATAATTTGAAGGTTTGAAACAACTGAAATAATTTCCAAAAGTGGGACACCCTTGCCTAGAATAGTGTAAACCCCTATTTCATTCCTTTGAAACCCTTGATGAGAGTTTTGGAAATTAATAATCACTTTCAACTAACACTAATATGAAGTAACTTGATTCTCTGCACAATTACAACCCTTGGATGGAGTTACCTCTAAAGATCTGAGGGTTTTCATCCTTGAACCTAATAACAATCGAGGGCTTCCATCCTCAAAAGTAAAATTTGAAAGAATTATGAATTCAATCGTGAGTAATGAAAAGTTAGTAATGAGTAATGAATAATTCATATTTTTGGCCCCACTTGTCATTTTATAATTTCATTTTTCCAATTTCAAACTAACCCTAAAAGCATTTAAAACATTTAAGGCAATTATTACCTTTTTGGCCATTTAATAAATATTTTATCTTTGGCCATGTAATTAATATTACTTTTTAGCCCATTTTAAGAATAACACCTAAGTGTCCTTTTTACTCATTATAAAATAAAACAACTTAGACAAATTAAATAAATTATTAGTAAATTATTTCCCTCATTAAATATTTCAAAAAGGGGATATGACACCATGTGCGAGCTTGTCAAAAAAGGCAATTTATATATTGTCTCTAATGGAGAAATAATAGGTAAATAAACAATTGCAAGATTTTATGGGTAATGACTTGATTAGGGAAATTTTGAGACCATGCATTGTACCAGTTGTGTTAGCACCCAAGAAAGGTGGGAAAGGAAGAATGTGTTTAGATGCAAGGGAAATAAACAAGATCACCATCAAATACATATTTTCATTACTAAGGATGGATGATTTGATGGACTACCTAAGTGAAGCCAAATACTTCAACAAGATAGATTTTAAGAGTAGGTATCACCAAATTCGAGTAAAATAAAGTGATGAATAGAATACCATATTTAAGACCAATGATGGATTGTGTGAGTGGTTGGTTATGTATTCCAGATTAACAAATGCCCTAAGTACATTTATAAGGTTCATGAATAAGGTGTTGAAGCCGTTCACAGATAAGTTTGTGATTATTTATTTAGATGATATTTTAGTTTTGAGTCATTTTAGATAAGAGCATTTAAAAAATTTTAGGTTGGTATTGGATAATGTTTTTTTAGATCATTACAGGGTTTATATTGGGCCCCTAACTTGTAAATAAAAAGTTTTATAGAGCACAATATAAAGCTAACCAAAATACCATAATAATAAAAAACCTCTATCATTTTTAACAACCAATATGGAGCCCTAGATGAACACATGAACTCTACAAAAAACCCCAAAAATAGAAATCAATAACCAAAAACTAGACAAGACCAGGATTCGAAATCGACCAGCTTAAAAAATTTACACCCACCATGACCTCATCATATGTATCAGTCTGAGCACTATTTCTCATCCATCACTAGCTAGTTCCTCTTCCATAAAAGCAACTTCTTCTTTGACAGGTTCCAATAGCTCATTCCCCTAGATGAAGATGGCACTAAGAGATTAATGCCCTCTAGTGTATCAGGGCCTATTTCTTCCAACATGATTGTGTTATATCACAAAAACACCACCACCTTGCCTCTGAGTACCCATCTTACCAATTTTATGACTACCTCTACTCTCCTCTGCTCGTGTTGGTAATCCCACAACCAAACTAACTCTAGAATTGGGATTTTTAGCTGTGACATAAATGACAAAGAAATAAATTTCCCAATTTTCATATCAATAAAATCACCTTCTTTTGCAAATCCTCCACAAAACCTAAGAGGATCATAAATCTCGACTCAAGATCCCTAAAGGTAGAATACAAAACAACTCCTAAGTCATCTTGCCTAGATAATGACAAATTTGGTAGAGGACTTAGGTCATGTAGTAGAATCTTCTTTACTATATCTACAAGAAACTCTAGATGAACATTGAATACCACCACCTTTTCCACAACTTCAATGTCAGATACCAAAAACATGAGATTCAAGGTAAAAATCATTGCCAATTTAGAATTTACCCTACTTTTCACTCCCTTTACTAGAAAATCTTGCCCAAAGATGTCCATAATTACAACATGCATTTTTTCTGTTGACATCCAAAATATATTCCTAAAGTGAACACAAGAGATTTTCCCATCAAATTCCATTTCTATACCTTCACTTGTGCCATAAAATCATATAGTTGCTAACACTATCTCTCTCAGACTCTCCATGTTGTACCCAACTGAACACCACACAACACACTAAAATTGACAATCCATGAGCACAAGGCTTGAAAATTGAGGTTGTAGTAAACTTAAAGAAGCACGAGGGAATCCTCGAAGATCCATCATGACATAATATGCCATCATTCCAACCCATAATAACCTCCAAACTTCATTAAATCCAATATGCTATCTGAATCCCTTCATAAGTAACAAGCATGTCGTGCAATGATGGAAGGTGGTGCTAGATTGAAAATCTTGAAATATCTAAACACCCACACTGCTAAAGATAAATCACTGCTTAAATAGCTAGAGATTTTGAAATTTCTTTGTGAATCAAAGCAATACAAAATAGATATCAGAATGAGAGTTAATCAAAATCAATCATCAATGCAGATGAGAAATCTTCCCATACATCCCAGACATCATCCACACAACATACCTCTGCTTGATTAATGTTGTAGTTTGCCAAGAAGTCTATAGCCAAATTTGCCTCTCGATAACAATGTTTCCACTCCACCAAAGAAAAAACATCTAGATTCCTCCAGGTATTCTTTAGAATATTCTCAAGATGCCAAGAGTTAGCTCTTTTTTTCCAAGGCTAAGATGACCACTTGAGAGTCACCTTTAATAATCAGATTTAGAATTGCACACTAATTGGCCAATTCAATGCCACTCGCCAACACTTAAGCTTCTACTTCATTATTGGACCCATCCTAAATTTTCCTAGACATTGTGAAAATTAGAGATCCACAACAATCTTGAATGATGCAACCCACCCTAAATGCACTTGGGTTTCCTTGAGCAACACCATCAAAGTTGAGTTTAAACCACCCCAAAGGAGGAGTCCATTTTTGCTTCCTTATTCTATCCTTATTACCAATAACTATTGACCCATTAACATGGGGATTGGAGATCAGATTCCATTTCTGTGTGATCCTCATGTCCCAACTAGAAATAAAACCATTACATCTCTTAACCTCAGAAGAAATGACCTCTGAAATCACAATCTCAATATATATGAGGATCTTAAGAAGAGGCTTTTCTTTACCTTCAAATATGCGAGAGTTTATTTCCTTCCATAACGACGAGATCAAAATATCCAAACTAGCATACCACATTCTAAAAAGTGAGTTTTTAATATCCCCAATTGACCATGAGGAGAAATCCACCAACATTGTTGGGGGCCAGGCCTAGGACTGTTCTAGTTTGGTGCAGAGTCATTGCCAATAGCAAGTCACTAGGGGGCATGAAAATAGCAAATGGTTTGCCATTTCTTCATTGGATTTGTAGAGAATACACCATGATGGAATGTAGACACCCATCTTTGAGAGCCTATCTTGGGTCAAGATTCTATCTTGAACCACCAACCATGTAAAGGCCCCAACTTTCTATAAACCATACTTATCCCAATAAAGAAAATAGGTCTAAGACATCAATTCATCCATGGCATCAGCCATTTGATATGCAAGACTAACCTTATAACTACCTGACTTAACCCTAATCCAATGTAGTTTATCATCTTCTTCATTAGGGAAGATCTTTCTCAATTTCAAACATTTAGTGAGATAAACAATTTGATCCTTAGGAATACTCAATCCCTTAGGATATTTCCACACCCAACAGATCAGTCCTAAATTATCCTGAGGTAATAAATATTCTACAACCAAAGATCCCCAAGCCAAAGATAAAATACTCTTATCATCCCTCAATGATTTTGTCTCAGCTAGGGGTTTATGACCATTCCAAGAATCATCCCAGAATTTAGCAATCCTACCATTATTAATGGTCCAAGAAACATGATTTTCTATAATGGGTTTGCACTTAAGGAGAAAATTCCATAACTGAGAGTCTTAGGGAGGATCCTCTATAGAGATGATTCTCTAAGGGTCATCTAAATCTAAATATTTACTATTCAACACCTTGACCCATAAGGCCTCTAGTTTTGACACCATATGCTAGACTAGTTTAACACCTAACACTTGATTCTAAAGGTTTAAATTTTTGACTCTTGCACCACCCATTTTCTTGATTTTACAAACCCTTTCCCATTTCATCAATGGGATATTCTTCTGGTTATGAGTGCCTTGCCATAAGAATTTATTCATAATTTGATTTATCTCTCTAACAATGTGTCCTAGAGGCTGAAGGACCAAAAAATAGTAAGTTGGAAGTGCGCTGAGAACTAATTTGATGAGGGTAATATGGTTATCTAGGGAAAGCCATTTACCTTGCCATAAGGCTAGCCTATTCTTAAAAGCATGGACCAAACCCTCCCAATGGAATGAGCATGAGTTGATGAATAATAATGACACTCCTAAATATTTTGACATAAGTTTACCAATGTTAAAACCCAGCACCAGATATGTCGCTTATTGGATTTGCTCATAATAGTTTAAGAAAAAAATATTTGATTTGCTTATATTCACCATCTGACCAGACACCTCTTCATAACTAGAGAGGATATACTTGAAGCTCTGAGGTTCCTGAACCAAAGATTGAAAAAAAAGAAAGGTGTCATCAACAAACTGTTGGTGAATTAAATTCATCAAACTAGAGGAAACTTAGATTCCACATATTAAAGCACCCTCATTAACCTTAGACACAGGTCTACCTAAGACTTCAACCACTAAAATAAATAGAAATAGAGATAAAGGATCACCTTGGCAAAGACATCTGGAGGCTTGAAAGAAACCCGCTAGGCTTCCATTCACCAAGATGGAAAATTTGGGACTGGGTATCCAGCTAAAAATCCAGTCACACCATTTTTTATATAAGCCAAATTTCTCCAAAACTTTAATAAGATGCTGATTGAATCTCTCATATGCTTTATTGATATCCAATTTCAATAACATACCTTTCCTATGTGAGATCGAGAGGGAATGAATGATTTCATGAGCAATAATAACTCCTTCTTGAATATTCCTACTCGAGACGAACCCCGCCTTTTCTTCTAAAATCAAGATCTCTAGTAAATTCCTGAGTCTTAGAGCCATGGATTTAGCAATGATCTTATAAATTGTGTTACACAAGGAGATGGGTTTAAAATCATTAAAGGATTATTGAGAATATCCTTTAGGGAAGAGAGAGACAAGAGTAACATTTAGATCAATAAAAACTTTATTTCTTTTTCTATATTCTTCCACGATCAGAAGGATAACCTCTCCCAAAATTTTCCTGAAAGATTGGAAGACATCAGCTGGAAAATCATCTAAACTAGGGGCCTTATCCTTTTTTATTGAGAAAACAATTATTTTTACTTCTTGCATAGAGAAATGGGCCAAGAGCTTTTCATTATCTTCTAAAGAGACCAACCTCAGAATGAAAGAGAGGTTATGGTTCTGTGCTTGAAGATAAGAAAAATTAGCATTATTGAGAAGATCCTCAAAAAAGGTAACGACCTCATTTATGATTTCAGGGACACTAGTCAAAAGATTTCCATGAATGAATTTGAGAAAAATGAGTGAAGTTTCTTTTGATCTTGACCTATTTATGAAAAAAGGCCAAATTCCTATCTCCTTTTAGCCATTCCATCCTAGATTTTTACCTCCAAAATATTTCTTCCCTTAAAATTAATTCTTCATATTTTACCAACAGAGCTTTCTCTTTCCAATAAGAAACCTGGTCCATTCCATCTTGAAAGACAACATGACTTAGATTATACAATTCTATTTCCACTCTAACTTTCTCCACTAATGCTTTCTTCATGCCTAGCTTCTCTAATAATGGCTTCCATTTTTGGGATATCCACCTTTTTATTTTTGGAGGAAGGGCATTCTAATAAGGGAGATGCCAGAGGGGAGGGAGAAATCACTGTCGAAGGCTGAGAGGAAGATGGAATTTCTTTAGCTAAGATTGATGAGTCTTATATTCCTTTATTTTTTATAAGATCTTGAGTCTTTTTAGCCCAAAAATACCTTGAATTTTTTCCACTAAAATCAATGGAGGATGACAGTCCTGTGTGATTTAAAAGTTGAGCAGGGGTAGAAAGATTCAGTGCACCTTAATTAGTGCAATGTTTCTAGATATGCCCTACTTTTTTGCACTTGAAACACTGAAAGGGGAAATTTTTGATATCCATGGTTTGATTCCAGACTTGACATTGAGATTTAATCAATATTTTGTTTGGAACTGCTTCAGGGCATAGGATGCTAAGAAAACTTACTCAATTTTTGGATCTATTTCAACATATGAGGCCAATAAATTTCCCAATGCTGTAAGGCATTCTTTACTCCAGTATTCCATTGGGAGACCATAAAACCTAACCCAAGTAATAACATTTCCTAATTGTTCAGAGGTCACATCAAAGTTGGGATTCTAGGGTTGTAACCAGAGACCCACCCTATAAAGGGCCCAAAAGGGTTTCCAAAGAATTGCATTATGATTATCTGGGTTGGGGAAAATTACAAAAAAAAACCTTTAGATAGAAATTTAATTCGAGATTCTTACCCCAGTTTGTAGCTATCTAATCTTCAATCTCCCCAATAGCCAACCATTTTCCCACAAACTTACCAATCAGGGCTTATGATTCTAGGAAAGAAATGGCTTGAGTGAGCTCTATAGTATCCCAAACGAGCTCTATAGTATCTTCACCAATTTTCAAAATCTCCCTATACTTAGGATTTTCATTTAAAGAGCCACCCTAATCAGGCAAGATCAACTCAAGTTGGTTTGGAGCTATTTTTGAAGAAGGAGATCCGTTCCCTCTATGCATACCAACCATGGGGGTAGGGCCACCTACCAGGACCTCTGAATCCGTCCTTGAGATAGATAGTAGCTGCTCCTCCCCTTCTTTTATTCCTATTTCAGTAAAAAAATTGATCTATTTCTTAGTTAGATGAACGTCCTATACTGAAACTTGAGCTCCTTTTTTGGGTTATTGGTGCCTTAAACCTAATAAGAACATTAGGGTTTTAGGGTTTTTACTCAATCTTCCTTTCTCCATCACTCCTCCTTCAATTTCTTAGTATTGGATAATTTTAAAGAAGATAAATTTATGATTAATTTGAATAAGTGTAGCTTCATGTAAATGGAGCTAGTGTATTTGGAATTTATGATCTCAAGAGATGGGTTACAGATGGACCCTAAAAATGTGAAAACATTTGTGGAGTGTCCTTTATTGAAGTGTATGTTTGAAACCATGAGTTTTCATGGATTAAAATGTTTTAACATGGAGTTTATTATAAACTTTAGTGGCTTATGTGCACCAATCACAGAGACTATGAATGAAGATAGATTTTTTTGGTTGGATAGTTGTAGTGGGGGATAATTTTAAGATTTTAAAGAAGATAAAAAAACAAGTGTTGGTTTTGCTTGTTTTTGGGAAGGTGTTCCAAGTGAGTTATGATGTGAATGGAACAACCATTGGTGTAGTGGATAGTCAAGAATAAATCTATTACATATTTTATTGAGAAATTGAATGAGATAAAAATAAACTATTCTATTTATGATTAAGAGTTTTATGTAGTAGTGGAAGCTCTCAAAAAGTGGCGACATTATTTGTTGAAAAAAGAATTTGTTTTATATACAAATCATCAACCTTACTATTTATAAAAAACCAAGGAAAATTAAATTGAAGGCATATATAGTGGGTGGAATTTCTCCACAACTATTATTTTGTGTTAAACACATAAAATTAGACAGTCAAATAAAGTTGTGGATGCCTTGAGTAGGTGAGCTCTTGTTGTGAATGAGCTCAGAGTTGAATTCATTGGATTGAGTTAATGAAGGAATTATATGAAGAGGAATAATATTTTTGGGATGCATGGACAACATACAAAAATCCCAAAAAATGGATAGAACTCCATGGCTAGAGTACATAATCTATTATGAGTTTTTGTTTAAGGGTAAGAGGTTATGCATACCTCAAGGTTCTATGATAGAGAACCCACTAAAATAAAAACACAATGAAGGTTTAGCTAGGCATTCTAGGTATGACAAGACATTGGCACAAGTAAGTGACCAATATTATTGGCCAAAATTGAGCATGGGTGTGAAGAAGTTCATGTAGAGATGCAAAATTTACTAGCAAACAAGGGGGAGAATCCATAATACTAGTTTATATCATCAATTACCTATTTTAGATAAACCATGGGATACACTAAAAATGTATTTTGTGCTTGGATTACCAAGAACTCAATGAGGCAATGACTATATTTTTGTTGTTGTATACACTTTTTTGAAAATGACACACTTAATAACATGTAAGAAAACTAGTAATGCCACAAATATTGCTAACCTATTTTTCAATGAGGTTGTGAAATTGCATGGGTTGTCAAGGAGTATTCTGTTGCATAGAGACATTAAATTTATTGAGCATTTTTGGAGGAATTTTTGATGAAATTTAGGCATAAGGTTAGATTTTAGTTCAGCCTATCATCCCTAAATGGATGGGAAAACATAATTTATGAATCACAATCTTGGTAATTTGTTGAGATGCTTAGTTAGATACAATCCCATGCGATGGGAGTTGGTATTAGCCCAAGATAAATTCACTTACAATAATTTAGTCAATCAAAGTACATGTATGAGTCATTTAGAGACTGTATATGGTAGTAGTCCTAAATGTACATGTGAATTAAGAGATAAAAATGAGTTAAGTCAAATAAATTTTAAAGGTAAGGATTATGTATAAATAATACATGATGTGCATGTGGAGGTTAAAATGAGATAGAATAAAGTGGAAAAATATATAAAGAACAGAATGATTAAATAAGAAGAAAACAAAAAATTCAAAACTCAAGACTTAATTTTGGGCCATTTACGTAAAGAAAGATTTCCAAAAGGTGAGTATGACAAATTCATGTGGAAGAAAACACGATCTTGCCAAATTTAGAAACTTATTAGCTAATACATATGAAATTGAGTTTCTAGATGGAGTGGATATCTCCCTAATCTTCAATATTTTATATTAATATCCATATATTGCAGAACAAATAGGGATGAAGTTTCAAGCACAAATTTTACAAATATTACTTGGAAAGAACAACTATTAATTAAGGGAAAATAAGATATAGAGGCAATTCCTGATAGATTGCTTGGAAATAAGATGAGGGATAACAAGTACTATGAGTACTTGGTAAAGTGAAAAAATAAAGGATCCAAAGATGCAACTTGGATAAAATAAAATGAGGTTGCCAAATATGGAAGATCAATTGAAGAACTCGCAACAAGTCTATGTTGTTATACTCAAAGTTTGAATTCATGAATTTTTAAAGGTTTTTGGTTCCCATTTTTAGCTTTCACCATTTCCAAATTTTGTTTTCTTTTTGTGATTTCAAATTAAAAGTACACAAAAACCCCAAAAATTAGAATAATATGAGGGCACTACCCCTCACAAATGCATAAAAAAATCACCATCTTAACAGTGATTTATATATTTGTTGTCAAATTTGTGTTACTTCCCATTGGGTGAGTCATAAAACCAAACAAAACACAAGTAACATAAATTTTTATACCAAAACATGTAGAAGCTCATGGAAATTTTATCTTGCCCTATGTGTTTTGATGCAGGAGCATTAAGGGTGAATAAAAAATATTGCATCACTTTAGACATTAGGTGTTTTTGGGTAATTTTTCAATAAATGGCCTTGGGTCACATTTTGTTTTTGTTCTCAGAGATCACATTAGTCACATTTTTGGGTCATCAAGTCACAAGTTAACATTGGGGGATACACAGTCACATATTTTTAGTTGTAATCACATATTTTTAGTTTCAAATTTAGGTTGCAATAGCACAATGTGATAACATATTCTCAAGGCTTAATAGAGACCCTATGTGCATATTATATGTAATCATAGTTCATAATAACCAATTTATAATTCACTAAGTGTTAAGCGGTCATGGCTAAGTATTTAGCCAATGAAGACCATCAAACTCAACAAATTACAAATTGAATTGTAATTCCAATGGGTTTGTGGCAGTTCATAGTGTCCAAAAAGCAATTGCATAAATCTGAAACCCTGATATTTTGACAAGTGTCACAATCATATCCTACTAGTTGGTTGCAAGTCAATGGTGGGACCATAACTTTGGATAGAGGCATGATCTATTTATAGCGTGGATTTAACTAGTTCATGAGAACCAGGACCTTAACTTTCTCTCATGGAGACTTAATGATAATAGAGAAAATCATGGAGTCCGTGACTTCGTGGATGGATGATAGGTGAAAACATCACGTGCTTTTGCAATATCATAGTATAAATAAAAATCATGGGCCACTTTATGGACACATGATAATTCAAAGGTAGATTTAAATATTTCATGAGTCTATTAACCAAAGTAGCCACACTATTCACATGGTGAACGCATGACTAACTCCAAGTGGATTTTATAAATCTATGGGTCCACCAGGAAGCATCAAGACCATAGGGTTAATTTGGAGTACATAATTATCATTCCATGTGGCATGATCACATGTTGCTTATGACCATAATGAAAAATAATATTGTAATTTATAAAACACAGAGATCTCCATGCAACCACAATTTTTATGACAACATGCCATTTAAGGTGTTTAAAGTCTCTTTGGAAAGATCTTGATGGGAACATTATATTTGTTGTGATCATGAAGTAGTGAGCTGGCCCATGTGTTGGATATTATGGAAAATCTCTTGAGAATCATAAGCAATTATAGAATGAATTCTTGAAGGTTGATGAACAAGAAATGAATAAGAATTGTATACATGAAACAAATATTAGTATAAAATTGTAAGTTGTTAAATAAATCAAAACAAAACAAAACACAAATGAGATTACTAACTAGATCACTGAATCATATACCTTAGATGAGATTCCAAGAAAGGAAATAAGAAAATTTAATCACCTTGACCTTACCAAGAATGTTTTTGATCCTCCTTCAATTGTAGAGATTGTGCTCACATTACGGTTGTATATAGTTGCAAATATTTATGGATTGCATGGAAAAAAACAAACATCACTTCCCCTTGAAAATATGATGTGATTTGATTAAAGATTTTGATAATTACATTGATAACACTTCATTGACATAAAAAGGATTGATGGAATGAGGAGGGGGTCCCTTAATTTATAGATTTTGTAAATCAATTCCAACCATTGGATTGATCTCCAAATCAAAGGTGGAGGATTGGTCAATTATGGAGGATGGGTAATTATATTTTGGGTTTGAGTATATAAGAAATCCCATTATGAAGGTTTGAAGTGTGTAAGGAATTCCATTTATGAGGAATGGAGATAACTTGTTTTGATATTTGGATGAGGTGTGACCTTTGAATTTAAAATTATGTTTTATTGGTCACTCACCCCTTTGCCTTGAAGTTTGGGATTTTACATGGGGATTGGAGAGATTTGGATGATGTCACTAAATTTTGATCAAATATATTGATTTTTAGAATTTAGATAATTATAGAATTAGCCAAATCCATGGATTTTTGGATTAGGATTAAATTAGGTAAATGATTTGATTTGATTAGCTAATAATCATAGATTTTTTTTGTGATGATTTCTACAATGTTTTTTATTAGATAGGGTAAATAAATCTAGTTTTACAAGGATCCAACAATCATAGAGTTTAAACAAAAAGAGACAAACATAATTTCAACAAACAAAGCCCCAAAGGGCAATAAAACATAGTATACAGGGACTTCATCCATACATAAGAAAAACTATAAAAAAACAACCAAGTGAAAACTGACCAACCAAGCAAATTAAAGAACTAGATAGATTATGAAAGCTCCTCTGAGCCTACCTAGTTTTTTAGGATGATTCATTTCATTAACTCAGTATTATATTTTATTAGGTTCAATGTCCTTATGCCCCTCATATGTTTTCTTGGGCATTTTTTGATCCCATTCATAGTATTTTTAGCAGTGTTTTATGAGCCATTATATCTTTGAGAGGTGGTTGCGTGTCTTCAGTAGCCTACTAGTGAGTCTTGGCATTGAAAACTATTGAATTTATGATGTTTCAAATTTATTTTTCATATCCAACTTCTAGTTTGAGCTTGTCATTCTTAGCGTTTAGGTTGTTCCACTCCTTAATAAGGCATGCCATGGCCCTTACCATATCCATCAGCCTTTCCTCGAATGCATAGAGTTTCCTTTTACGTTCCCATCCAAGGTCATCCAATTCAAAGATATCTTTTCCATTGTGACCATCTTCCTAACTTGAAGAAATGGTGATGAGTTTAGGTTTTTTTACCTCTTGAAGCTAGGGTGTTGTATCTCATATGTTTACCCAATTTGGAACCTATGAGGAATTTGGGGCTTGGGGTGCTAGCATAAGGGAAGTTGGGTTGAGTGTTAACAGGGGTGGGGGACTTTTCCTCCTTATCTAGAAGACCAGTGTCCTTATCAGATAAGTCAACTATGGGGATGATTTGGATAGGTTTGTCCCTCAAGGTTTCTATTATATCATGGAATTGCACCCCTGTGCGAGAGTTTATCAGGCTCTCCCACTTCTAGCTATAAGCATGGGAACAACCTCAAGATGTGGGTGTTTTATGGTGAGGTTGAACCTCTATGATTTTTAAAGATGTTAGTTCCTCTTGGTGGATCACCTAAAACTAATGCTAAAATGAAACTTCATGAGGAAAAGGGTTAGAAGGGAGATAAGGGCTCCTAAGAAGGCTAACCAGGTGATGCACTATAAATAAATGGATACTTATCTACGCTTAAACCCACACTAGATTAATCATAAGGTGACTTGGGATTGCATGATCTTAGGGTAAAGTTAACACATGATGGAATAGGTTTAGTTAAAAAACTAATCTGAACCTACAAAACCTAAAAATGCTTCAAAGAGGCAAGCAACAAGCTAATGGACTAGGAATAAATGCATTCACAAACCCACCAAGCAACAAGTATACTAAAGCACTAATTGAAGACATGAAATAGGCAAGGAAATCAAGTCTCATTACATTTAAGATTTAGTTCTTACAATACTTTGATAGGGTTTATCTTGGTCGAAGGAGCACACTTTTGTAAACATCTCAATGGGCATCTGTCTCCAAACAAGATGACAAAAACTTCAAAAATTGGGAACACTTTACAATGGAAAATCATGAGATATATATAGAGAAAGGAAGAGAGATAAAAAGGGCTACGTGAGAAAAAGGGAAGAGGGAATAAGTTGCTGAGTCATTGATGACTGGGGCTGTTACTGTCATCCTCCTTTGTCCATGAGATGCATCACCTAGGATTACCACCAAATCTCCTCGAGCCATTCCTGCATTCAAGTACCTTCTTTTTGAACTGATAGGGCCATATCAAAGGTAGCTACATGTTCTTTCTTGATGTGAATTATTTCATCCCTACATTAAGACTTGACGTGTTCCTTTTACTTTCATGTGTCCTGCCTAAAAAAGGATGACGTCTCCATAGATGCCTACAAGCTATCAATCTCCTTGCCAGTTGGATTCACTCATGCCACTTTTCACTGACTAATTATCCTTTCATATTATTAACTATTTGATTTAATCTTGTAGCCCTAAAAACTCAATTTTTTCTTTGTAGTGTAAATCAGGCTTTCCTGATTACTTAACTTATAAGGTTTATAAGTTCTTTTTAATTAGTTTTGACCTTGGAGAATCTCAAAAACACTATTCAAGACTTATGCAAGTTTTCCAACCTCTTCAACTTTAGAGTTACCATTTCTTACAACTTATAAAACATTTTGAGTAATGCAACTTGGAAAACCTGAAGTCTTCTACCTTGGGAAACCCAATTTACCCTAGCCATGAGTAATTCGGGTTCATAAAATTAGATTACTTTTGTTCATAATTTTTTTATAATTTGAGCTATTGAGAGAACCCAATTTGTACTGGAAGGAGTAAAAACACTTAGCTTCTTTGACTTACAAAATTTTTAGCCTCTTCTAGATGTGTTCCTGCAATTACTACACATGCAAAGTGTGGCACTTGGAAAGCTCTTTTAAACTCTACTAACACAGTCCTTTTTCAAAATGGCTAAACCTTTTCCAAGGCCTGTATGTTCTTCTAAACTCATGTTTGAAATTCTTGAATTACTTTGTTTCATCATGAAAACTTCTCAAAAACATTTTTCTTTGCTCTGTCGGTCTGTCCCTTAGAATTTGACAAAATACGCTTTAAACAATCTTAAAGTGTTTCAAAATCTTTTTTAGAATTATAAGATCTCTCTAGTCCACTCATTTCATTTAGAACATTTTTCATCCACTCATCCATTAACAACTTGATCCATTCAACATAGCTTGGTATGTGGGACAAATTTGTCTAACATTTTTGACAACTCATAGGGAAGCATGCTTGCTATGCTTGGGAACCCAGTCCAGTCAGTCTGAGTCTAATCCATAGGGCATATAGTCTCCATTTGCCTCTGCAACTAACCTGGTCTAAAATGGATACAAGGCTGACCCTTGATGGAACTCCCTCTTGAATTAAAAAGGACAACACAAAATAAAAAAAAATCAAAGTGCCTAGGACACTTTGAGGAAAGGAAAAATAGAACAGAAAGGAAATGTGCACAAGGCACTTTGAGGAAAGCATGAAATCTATATTAATATGTACAAGGTTACACTTTACAAGTACTCCCTCCTGGATCAAATGGGAAAGTATGAGTATCATTCACCTGTAACAAATCAAGATGAAAGATACCTTGCTTTGGAGGTACCAAAATTGGTGAACCAGACAAATTTATGTTCAAACCTTTTGGTGTGCCCTCTATTGGAGGAAATGAAATGAACATGTCCCCAATGTAGACATACTAGTTCATGTCTTCCAAACTTGGTTCATGTTGGACTGTGGGGGCTCTTACAATCTCCTCATTTGATGGCTCAAATTTTTGCTCTAAATTAAGCATAACATGTGACGGCTCCTTTGAGTTGGTGCTTGGTTTGATGTCTAGGTCTAAGAAAAACAACTCTAAGTCATCCCAAAAGGTATATTTCTCTTGGTTATCTAAGATAATGCCAACTTCAAATCTATATGTGTTTGGCTTGCTTTGAAGGGATCTATATGGTAGTTAATCAATCCATATATGGCCCAATGCATCATATTTTTATAGCTCTGGATCTGACCATTCTCTTTCATTCTTGAAGACATCAGTATTGCCTTCAATAGACAATTCATCTTGAGATTAGTTAGCTTCTTTAACCTGATCAGCAAGTTCATCCTCAGAATTTGGAAGAGGCATACGTTGGTTTAGAACCTCTACCTAATCCATGAAGTCATGGTACAACTGCTACCATACTTCATCTTGATCCTCTTGCTCATTTGTACCCTCTCTAACATGGTCAGCCAATTGATTGACTACATCAATCTCTGTACCTTGATCATCTTCATCTATAACCATGCCAAATGGAAGCTCTTGGGACCAAAAAATACCCTCCTTACTCTTAGGTACATTTTGAATATATTCTTTTTTAAGAATGAAGGCATCAATATTGCCTTCAAGCTTTAATTCCTCAAAGTCAAAGCCATGCCACAACTAGTCCAAACCTGACTTCTCCTCACTTGATGGCTCAAATTTTGTTGCAAGATCCTCCTCTATTCCTTCCAAAATATGTTCTTCCTCCAAGAGGAAGATGGTGGAAGGGTGAAAAATTTCACCTTGCTTGCAACTTGAGAGAGTGTTTTTCCAGCTAGGGAATAGCTTCTTTGGTGGCTCTTGAGGGAAGGAGAAAGAGTCTTGGAAATCTTATAGGAAAAAATTATTGAGCTGAGCTAACCTCTCTTTGTTACTTTCTTCAACCACTGAATCCTCTTAACTTGGCTCTTGGATCACCACATCTAGCATCTCTTCTTGAATGGATCTCCATGAAAGAAAGGCCCTAGGATTTTGAAGGGAAAAGAGTGGAGGCTGCAAAGCTCCTTCTTTGACTTCAGGAATCACCACCTCCTTCTTCAGCCCACTGATCTGAATGGATTTATATGATGGAAAAGATAGAGACTCTTGAGGATGGAGGGATGGAGGCTAAATGACCTTGGATTTACCTGGCTGCGTAACTTGGCTCCAAGATGGGAAAGGTAGCAGTTCTACTTTCATCTTCTAATTTTGCCTTTCATCTTCCTTCCTTGCCTTCAGATCCAAATCTCTGATCTACTTTACTATATCATCTTGAAATATCTCCTCCTTAATGTGGTCAGGAATAGAAGAATGCTCTTGGAAAGGGATGAAGTCTTGGACCCAAACAATAGGTAGTTCCACAACAGGCACTTTGTTTTTTGACATCCCCCTTGGATAGATTTCGAAGAAGGAGAAGACTTTGGAAAATATGTAGAACTTGGAAGATTTGAAGGAGCACTTGAAATGGTCACTTGAAGAGGAATGGGTGACACATAAGATGGTTGAGGTGATGTATATGTAGGCACCAAAGGTTGGTAGGGCCGGCCCTGCTGTTCCTCAAGTTCCTCTAGCTTGTCCTCAACACTCTGAATGTAACCATGTATATCCATCATGTCATTAGTGAGTTTTTTCTAATTTTCTCTCTCAATAGGGTCCTATTCTACTTTTATTTGCTACAATGAATCCCTCACACAATGAATCTTGTGAGTAGGGACATTTTGGCCATAACACCTTTATGAGCGCAACTCTAGTGTAGGCTTATTAAGGCTCACTAAATTTTGCCTAAGTGTTGGTATAGATGGCTTATGATAGGGCTGATAGGTCATTTGAAAGCCACTTGGGGGGAACACATAAACATTATTATCTTGATAAGTGTGCTACTGAGGTAGGGAATACACATGTTGGTCAAAAGATGGCTGATTATACATACCAAATATGTTGATTAGGCACTTGGATTGCTCAAACCGGTTGATAAATACTCAGAGTTACCATTAATATTTGTAGAGTGCCTTCAAAGGCTGATAAGTAGAAGGCAACATAAAAAATCCTTCCACTGCTTTGGACCTTTGTCCCACCGGGTGTGCCAAAAACTGTTATAGCATGGAATTTCACCCCTATGGGAGAGTTTTTTAGGCTCTCCCACTTCTAGCTATAAGCATGGGAACAACCTCAAGATGTGGGTGTCTTATGGTGAGGTTGAGCCTCTAAGATTTTTGAAGAGGCTAGTTCCTCTTGGTGGATCACTTAAAACTAATGCTAAAATAAAACTTCATGGGGAAAAGGGTTAGAAGGGAGATAAGGGATCCTAAGAGGGATAACCAAGAGATGCACCATAAATAAATGGACACTCATCTACACTTGAACCCATACTAGATCAGTCACGAGGTGACTTGGGCTTACACAATCTTAGGGTCAAGCTAACACATGCTAGAAGAGGTTTAATTAAAACACTAATCTGGACCTACAAAACTTGAAAACACTTCAAAGAGGCAAGAAATAGGCTAATGGACTAGGAATGACCACATTCACAAACCCTCCAAGCAAAAAACATACTAAAGCACTAATTGAAGATAGGAAATAGGCAAGGAAATCAAGTCTCATTACATTCAAGAGGTAGTTTTTACAATACTTTGACAGGGTTTAGCTTGGTCGAAGGAGCATGCTTTTACAAACATCTCAATGGGCATCCATCTCCCATTAAGATGATAAAAACTCTAAAAACTAGGAAAAATTTACAATAAAAAATCATGAGATATATATAGAGAAAGGAAGAGAGAGAAAAAGGGATGCATGAGAAAAAGGGAAGAGGGAAGAAGTCGTTGAGTCATTGATGACTGGGACTACTGCTGTCATCCTCCTTTGACCATGAGATGCATCACCCAAAATCAATGACAAATCTCTTTGATCTATTTTTACATTCAAGTCCCTTCCTTTTGAACTAACAAGGCCATATCGAAGGTAGTTACATGCTCCTACCTGATGTGAATGAGTTGATCCCTGCATTAAGACTCGACATGCTCCTTTTACTTTTGAATGTCTTACCTGAAAAAGGATGAAGTCTCCATAGATGATTGCAAGCTGTTGATATCCTTGCCAGTTTGATTCACTCATGCCACTTGTCACTGACTAATTACCCTCTAGATTGTTGACTATTTGATTTAATCTCGTAGCCCTAAAAACTCAAGTTACTCTTTATAGTGTAAATTAGGCTTTCTTGACTACTTAACTTATAAGGTTTATAAGTTCTTTTTAATCAATTTTGACCTTGGAGAATCCCAAAAGCACTATTCAAGACTTCTTTAGGTTTTCCCAGCTCTTCAACTTTGGTGTTCCCATTTCTTGTAACTTATAAAACATTTTGAGTAATGTGGATTGGAAAACCCGAAGTCTTCTACCTTGGGAAACCTGATTTACACTGGCCATGAGAAATTTGGGTTTGTAAACCCAAATTACTTCTATTTATAATAACTTTATAAGTTGAGCTATTGAGAGAACCTGATTTGTATTGGAAGGAGTAAAAACACTTAGCTTCTCTGACTTGTAAAATTTTTAGCCTCTTCTAGATTTGTTCCTGCAACTGCTGCACGTGCAAGGCATGGCACTTGGAAAGCTCTTTTAAACTCTGCTCACATAGTCCTTATTCAAAATGGATAAACCTTTTCCAAGGCTCGTATATTATTCTAAACTCATGTTTGAAATGCTTAAACTACCTGGTTTCATCATGAAAACTACTCAAGAACCTTTTTCTTTGCTCTGTAGGTTTGTCCCTTAGAATTTGACAAAATACGCTTTAAGCAATCTTAAAGTGTTTCAAAAGCTTTATGAGAATTATAAGATCTCTTTGGTCCACTAATTACATCCAAAACATTGTTCATCCACTCATCCATTAGCAACTTGATCCATTCAACACAGCTTGGTATGTGGGCCAAATTTGGCTAACAGTTTCAGCATGTTGAACCAATATGAATATTAGGAAGGATTATATCATTTTCTTGGCTAATTTAGTATGCAAGGGTAGTTATTTCTAATGATTTCAATAAATAGAACATGAGACTAATTTTATAAACCTCATAAGTGATTTAATAATATAAAATGGTGGTAAAATATCAAAGTAAACTTACCCTCTAGTATCAGGGAGTTCATAATCTATAGGCAACTTTTTAGTCATTGACACAGTAAATCCTGATGTAAAAAAAAAAAAAAAAATTGTCTTTTGGGTAACATTAGTGTAGAAGAAATTCTATATTAATTCCATTTTTATACTTTTATCCTTAAAAAATTTTACCCCCTCACAACTTATTCGATAGCCTCTCCAATGGTTTCTTCTAAGACAATGATTTTTATGTCCCTCATTCTTATGGTATGCTTGTTTCAGGCCAACACAATTTTTTTTCAATAGATATACATTGTGCCCTATGATTCTTTGCATGAATTTAGTTAGGCCTCTATTTTGGAGCTTCTTCCAAACTCATGCATTTCCCTAGGCCTCCACACGGGACAATGGTTGTGGCCTATCTCTATCACCTCCCATTTTTGCCAAATTCTTATCCCTCCAATTCTAAATTATGTTGCTAGCCTTCCTAGATCCCACAGGAGGATTTTAAAAATGAGCTATAATGATAATTCTTCCCATATTTGTGATTTAGATTAACATTGTAGAATCATTAAACATGAGGGGGTTAACACTCTAAATGCCTGATGATGAGATTCCCACGTTTAACCAGAGCCTGGAGAAATTATGAATTTCAATTGGAATCATTTTTTATTATGTCTAATAAATGAGTTGATAGGTTGTTGGCTCCCTACCATGTGACCATCGAGGGAGGCCCTACACCAAATTTGGTGAGGTAATTGGTGGTTGTGTTCCCCTCCCTAAAAATATGACATATGTAGACTTCACTAAAGAGAGCTATGAGGTGTTTAACATCATCAATGATGAGGTTGATAGTATGGGAGGGAATGTAATTGCTATAGAGGGCATTAAGGATGTGATTTGAAGTAACAAATTTTAAAATAATGAAAAGGCTGAAAAAGAACATACAAGGATGTGAAGAATACATAATTTGATTAGGAACAATAATTTTAAGAAAAAATGCTAAAAATAGGCTCATAAGGATGCCCCAAATGAATATAATGAGGATGATACTCCCTCGCGAGGGATAAGATGAAAAATAAATTGGGTGGATAGGCCCTTGAAATGAATAAAATGATGTATAAATATATAAGAGGTAAAAAATGAGGATGATGGGATAAAACAAGGAGACAAATGGAGAAATGAGTGAAAAATGAGCTCCTAGGATGAAAAAAGAATGCATGCGAGAAAAATATTATAATTTTACAATGATTGGGGTGAATAAATAGGAGTTTTTGGGGGGGGTGAAAACAATTCATTTTCAATCTATGCCCTAGAATTTTTTACTATGGGACCTTAGAAAAAATGGTGTGCATACCGATCAAGAGGTAGCTTGGAGAATGAGTGTGAGATTAATAATGACCAATGAACACAGGGGCATAGTTAAGTGTTTTCAAATTTTTTTCCTTTAATCACATTTATTAGGCCTAGAAATGCCACATGTGGTGAATTCACCATGATATTTTTTTTTCTTATGGCAGATCCACCCATGCAAATTATGGGATCACCTTATAAAGTGGCATCATCATTGAAACATAATTTTTTTTGAGGTTTTAATGGCATAATTAATGTCATGATAAGATCATAGAGGGGATTAGCAGCATTGAAAAAGTCATGTTGAGTTCATTGAAATAGCATATTCACCTTGTAAAGTGGTAGAATCACATTGTAGATTGGCAATATCAACCTATAAATGGCATAATCCCTAAATTCTATATCTCTGACATTTTTAGAGATAAAAAAATGAATAAATTTGGATTTCATGATGAAATTATATGAGTAGATGATAAACATGATGAAAATTATTGTGTGATAACACTTTTTGATTGCATGAGCAATTTTATGTTATCATGGTGTAAGAGTGATGATCATGTGTCTTAATAGAGATTCATGTATGAAGCAATGAGTTGGTGGGACTCCTATAGGTAGTGGGCCAACTTTACATATCCTGGATGATAGTTATTTTCATTGATAGATCCCTATTTACTGCATTGGTGGAGAGATGGAACTCTGAGGCAATACATTCCACCTATCATCTAGGGAGGTTATAATGACTCTAGAGGATGTCTAGAGGATTTTTTGGATTTTAATCTATGAATAAGCCCTTTATTGGCAAGAACAAGATTAATTGGTACTACTAGAGTAACTAGTAGGGATCATTGATATATGGCTATGGGATGGCTTCATTGATATAGATGTACTAGTGATAGACCCTACCATTAATTGATTTCCCCTTATATTGATGGTCATTATCAACAACATTCTATTGCCCAAAAAGAAAAACAATTTTTTACATGGGATTGGGAGGTGTGATCTAGGATATGTTATATGATACATTGATATTTACATTGGTACCTATGGTTTTGAATTAGTTATACAAAGATCTACATGTGGTAGCCTATCAAGGTGGTCAGAGCATTAGATCATCTACCTTTCTACAGGTGTGGTCCTGGGAGCACATCGACATTGAGAGGCTAGTGGGACAAGTGACAACTATGGCATAAGGTTTTTGATGATCCCTTGGCATATGGATGGGTGATTGTGGATGGTGGTTGGTATGGGCATTTAGGTTATCTTGGACTTTATAGACACATGATTGATGATTTACTAGATCAGTCTATTATATGGAGACCACATTAGGAGAGGCAATTTAGATGGGTTGAGGATCGGTTATACATGGTATACATGATTATTGCATGATATATCATAGGTCTTTGATATTACATTATGGAAAGATACATGTTAGATTGAGTGATTTGATAATCTGGTATTCCAAAGGATGTGCCATAGGTTCCCCATTTTTTTGCACACATGACAAGAAAGATCAGATAGTGGGGTCCTCTAGTTCCTAGAGTAAATGCCATGGTAGATTGGGACATGGTTTAGGGCATGGATTGGGACTATGGAGAAAGGTTAGCTGATGCAGGTATGAAAAATGATTATGTTGCATTATGGGCCCAAGATATACCAATTTAGTTGATGAATTTAGTGGTACTAGTAGCCCATACTTTATAGGAGAGGATTCATGCAACGATGTGAGCCTACCCACAATGATGGAGGTAGAGGGAAACAATGGGGAGGGCATCTAGTGTCAGTGGACCACCAATTCAAGGACTGATTGGGGGAGATGGGGGATAGGAAGATGGAGGACATGTGAAGATGGAGGTGGGAGATAAAGGAGATGGAAAAGGGGATTGAAGAGATGGGGGCCAAGATTTGATTTTGATTATAAAATCTCTAGATCAGACATGATAGGTACCCATAGGCCTTACAATTACAATGATAATGATTTCACCATAGGTATAGGTATGGCCATACCCATACAAGACATTAGTGATGGAAGTGATGCCAGGGATAGGCACAAGGGATGGGACTAGGCCCTCACAACCAACAAGCTCAATTGAGGATGAGAGATTGATTTCTAACTTGGAAGAGGAGGTCAAGGAAAATAAGATAGCCATGTTAACATGCATAGTGTTAGATAATATGTAGAGATTCCAGAGAGAGACATGAAGCCTACCAATATTATTAAAAATATCATGCATTTTATTATGACTTTGGCCACTAGGGATGGAGAGGTATAAATCCTATGGGCTGAGAGAGATAGTGCTCAAGATTTACTAGGCCAACATGGATTTGGATAGGTGACTACATAGGTGATGAGGGAAACCATGGAGGCTCAATATTAAAAATAATTATATGAGTAGGATGTACCCATAGGGCAAAGATCACCTACATATACAAAGAGTCCTTAGACCGAATTATCTTCCTCACATACCATGACTTATACTAGATTAATATAGGTGCCTCCCAAGAGAGATCCACCTCTATATGGGCAAAGTGAGGCATGAGACTCTAATGTGTTTTTTTACATTTTATAGAAGATTTTTGATTTACATATTGACATTATTCATTTGTATATGTATTCTTTTGATGTTCACATGGACATTCAATATATATATATATATATATATATATATATATATATATATATATATGGACATTTGATTTGGAAACTTTAGCAATGGTCTCATGGGTATTTATGATTGATGTGATGATTATGAATGTTCATGTAGTTTATTTATTTCTCATGCTTTATAATTGATACTCATGGACAATAAAGGATGCATCCATTGTATTGATTCTTGATGTGATTGATGTGATGAATGTGTTATGTTTTGATGATTATGGATATGTGATTATTATTCCCACTATTTTGAATATGATAAATGCCTTTGATATTTGATTATGATGCTAACACACTTGGCCTTGATGATTTTTGGTGATGTGGATATATATATATATATATATATATATATATATATATATATATATATATATATATATATATATATATATATATATATATATATATATATATATATATAATAGATTATGATTATGTAAATGTGATAAAATTTTCAAGAGGATATACTTCCTTTTTAGCACATCCCCACATATACTTTATAACTTGATTATTGGTGTAGAATTTAACATGATGCATCATGATTATAGAAAAATGTGATAACACTACTACCAATTGCATAGGGACTAACTCAAGTACAAGTGCATGACATAAAGAACCATGACATAAAAAATCATAATGATGTTATTGGCATGTATGGATTGAGTTAAATCTCAACAATAAAAAGAAATCAAACATTAAAAAACACAAATTTTAAAAATAAAAAATAAATAGAAAGTATCACTTTTCTTATATGTTTAAGACATTACCTACTTGATTTTCCCCCAAGCAATAATATGTGCAAAGGAGCAAACATTGCAATCTTGGATTGGATGAATATTTGGGTTGATCTTATTGATACATAGATGTGATGATAGGATTGCAATGACTTATTTAGGAATGTATAAGCCAAAACAAAAAAGAGGGGGCCATGGGAATATGTCTGAGTTAACCTTAAAAACCCCATGTAATTGAACATTTCCTACATAATCTTTTTAGATCTCAGATTTATGTAGTTATCCCCTTAGGGGAGATGATATGAATGATTTCAATAAATGATAATTAATAGATGAAATGCACCCCCAAAAACTGACATGTGTGAGAGAGTGAAATGGAAAATGATGTGCTATACTGAAACATCAATGAATTTGTCTAGAATGAATCAATGATGGAAGTCCAAATTCAAACATGATTGTTAACTGGAATAGGCTTTTGTGGATTTATATATCTATTTGGTATGTTATGAATTTTATAAATTTTAGTGATTCTGGGATTTTATGATGTTTTTAATTTTTAGAATAAGTATATATAAATGGATTTTTTGGATGTATGTACAAGGGCCACTAGCAAAGGGAAAATTGACTCTAGTAGCATATGTGGAAAGCGATGCAAGATGTGAAGGACAAATGAATAAATGGGGAAAAAGGAACCTATTCAAGGGATGCAAGTCAAGGAAAATACTCATGGTATTTTGATGCCCTATTGCAAATATGTTGTCACATTATGACCATGTCAAAATTCTTGTACTTGTAAGTTGCCAACAAGGTCAAAATGAGAAATGATTTTTTGATAATGATATGGATCAGATGGAAAAATGTGGAAAATTGATGGTTGTGAGGATGATTTTTAGAACTGTAAGTCCCACTAGGTGTGCCAAAATATATACATGAAACATAGATTAGTAGAAAATTATAAGTTATTAGATAAATCAGAACAAAACACATACAATGTTGCTAACTAAATAAATGAATATTATACCTCATATGAGGTTCAAATAAAAGAAACAAGCAAATTATATCACCTTTACCTTACCAAGAATGATCTTGATCCTCCTTTAATTGTATAGATTATGCTCGATTGGATGTAGTAACAAATACTTATGGAACACATGGTCAAAAATTGACATCCCTTTCCCTTGCAAAGATGATGTTTTGATTGGAGGATGTTAATTGTTTTAAGCTCTTGATAATTTATTTGAAAACACTTCGTTGGCATAAAAAGGCTTGATGGAATGACGACAGGTCCCCTCAACTTATAGATATTACAAATCAATTTCAACCATTAGATTTATCTCCAAATCAAGGGTGGAGGATTGGTAAATTATGGAGCATGCAAAATTAATATATGGGGGTTGTGTATGTAAGAAATCCCATTTATGAAGGTTTGAGTGTGTAAGGAATTCCATTTATGAGGAATAAAGATAACTTGTTTTGTTATTTGCATGAGGTGTGACCTTTGACTTTAAAATTATATTTTTTTGGTCACTTTCCCCTTGGCCTTGAAGTTTGGGATTTTACACATGGATTGGAGAGATTTGGGTGATCTCATTGATTTATGACCAAATAGATTAATTTTTTGGAATTTAGATAATTATAGAATTAGCCAATTCCATGGATTTTTTTATTAGGATTAAATTAGATAAATGATTTGATTTGATTAGCTAATAATTATGGACTTGATTTATGATGATTTTTACGATGCTCAAGATTAAATAATTATTCAATTAATTGATCCAAGGTGAAAATTTCAAAGTGAGGATTTGATTTAGGATGTGGTTGATGAAATTGATGATATGTTATGGTGAAATACCATGACTAATAATACATCATCATGATTCAAAATGAAATTGATAATCATATTGATGATTTTTGATGATAGAAGAAATTAGGGTTTGGTCATGTGATAATGATGAAAATGATTTAGTGAATAATGATGACATCATAGTGGAAGAAATGAGGTATCTATAGGGATGTCAAATAAATAATTAAGGGGAATTTTAGAGAAGGAAAGAGGGAGGAAAGAAATCAAAGATAAATAAATAAGGGTCAGTATATTGAATAAAAGTAGCTGGTAGAGAGGAGATCCCAAGGAAGAATGCAGAGCTTGAAACCTACATGTGTGGTATGAGACTTTATGGTCTCCATTTATGAAATATGAATATAATGTGGTCACAATTTCAAATAAGAAAGTTTTGTCTCTATTTTGTGTCTTGTGTTATTGTGAGTTTACAAGTGAGGGACCATTATTGGGGAGTGATGTAGTCATTAACTTCCCCCTTATAACTCTTACCTACACCACTTAGGATATGAATGAAGATCCTATCATCCAACTACTAAACCTGAATCCGAAGGAAATAATGCAATGAACCAAGATCTATCATCTCAAATATGTTCTTCAACTCACTTTTAAAATTGTAGACAACCCATTTTGGCCATAACTATGTTCCAACTGGACTTTAGATTGACTTCTACCAAATAGTGCAAATTAATCCTAAGAATCATTGAATGTTCCAAATTCGTCCACACATTAGACATTAGTGCTCAAAATCATATTGAGGCATCCATATTTTGGGTATTATCCTATAGACAATAGTAATCTCTCATGGATTCATCTCCAGTTGACTTGAAACTTAGCAAATTGATAGTTTAGCCTTTGGACCCATTAAGTGGGGTACTTAAATAATTTCTAAAGTGCAAAAATGCTAAGCAAAATAAATTAACTAAGCAAATAAAATTAAATGATTAAGTGAAATTTCTATGTGCAATTAGTAAAAGTGAATTTTGTAAAAGGAAAATTTTAATAAAAATGAGGTCATGATGATGTCATCATATTTAAAGTCAAGGAATTGAAAATATCTCCCTTAAAGCCTTAAATTCAAAAATGGAGAGCCATGCTTAATAAATGGGATCTCTATCCCAAATATTAATTGTTTGTCCCCTATTTAACTCAACTAGGGTTAGTTTAAACTTAATTATGGGTTACTCTAACTTAATTTCACTTAGGTTAGAGTTAGTTTGAAAGAATATAAATACAAGGATTCACCCATTATTTGACAAGCTCTTTTGGTGTAATTTTATCATGCAAAATACCTTCAAAGACCTTTTTTGCAGTGTTATAATGCTCGTTTGTTGAGAGAGAGCCAATCCAAGGCAAAGACAAGCCCAACATTGCCAAGGTGACAAGGAGATATGATGCGAGAAGCACTAATGCCAAAGATTCTTTGATCACACAACCAAGAACATCCATTCATGGCAAACATACCATTCTTGCTCTCAAGGAAGGTAAGTAATGGTTGTTTTATCTTCTATTGATAGTTACTTGTATTGTTATTTTGATTCTTGAGTGTCTAGGCAGTGTTGTTAATTTTATTAGTGTATTTTTTATTTGGATTTGATCATACTAACACAATACTAATCTCCCTTCTTGGATTCCTATTGAGCACATAATTGCATTCCTAGTGGGACACACACCTCACAAAGATCTTATAGCTACTTTTTAGGATGTTTTACTAATTGTTTTAATGCCAAGTTTTTGATTTAATCACCAAAAAAGTGAAGAAGTTTGACTCTTAGCCACGCCATAGGGATCAATGATGATTGAAACAAATCAGGGTCAATTAATAAAATTGAAACCGATCTAAAGAATTAGAAATGATCTCTACGTCAAAAACATAGTCGAACCAAATAATGAAAATGAAGTAAAAATAAAGTATTTCTTATTTTTCTTAGTGCCAAATAAATATTTATTTCCTGTTTAACATTATTTTTTTAAGGTAGTGAGAAGTTTTGAGTTTAAAAAATAGTTTGTCAAGAAATTTTCCTATCAAAACACATTTGTTTTTGATGTGGTTGTAGGAATTGACAACGATCACAACAAATTTGACATTGATCGTAGGAATCAACCATGATCCTTATTGATCATCAATAATTTCTCTATGTTTTTATTTTTTATAAACCTAAGAGTTAAATTTTGTGATTGTATTGAGATAATTTGTAAGAATATAATATTGACTCAAATACAAATTAATCCACTAACTTGTTTGCAAGGAATTAGGCCAATAAAGAAGAAGTTTGGATGCTTTTTAATAAATTTTTTATTTTTTGAAGTAAATTTTTTGCAAAGGTTAAAAAGACATTCACATTTGGTTAAAGTGTTTAAAATTCACTTAACAGTTTAAACACAGTCAAGGGGCCAAAATTTTCAAAACACATTTCAATTTGGTGTTAGTACAAAGAACTTACATCTTTAGTTAGAGATCTTAAGAGCTTTTTTGATTCTTATTTATTCTTTAGACTAGTTTCAAATTGATTAGATTAGATTCTTTGATTTTTTAAATCATAAATTTTAGCATGTATGCTCTCCCCCTGTCCCCATTAGGGAACTTAGGTGATTAAAAACACATAGTTTATTACCGTATTTTGTAAAAAATGTGTTAAAAAGAATGTCGTGTATGCTCTCCCCAAGCTCCAAATGACTTCGGTGATTCAAAAACGACCTCTAAAGTTTTTCTCTTTTTTTTTTTTTAAATTTATTTTTATTAACTTAGCTTATGGGAAAGATTTCATCACCTCCTCATGAGTTCTTTAAAGGTGCATTGATCTAGGGTTTCAAATCCCAACATCATACCGATCCCACTCCATGATGGGGTATACAAATTGGGCAAACTATTAAATGAGATAGTGGCAAGTGGTTAGCCTAATCATCCCAATAGATACCTAAGCCATGCAATAATTAGACATCAAACTCCACTAAACATTAATATACCTTTGCATGTTAAGCTAGGTAATTTGGATTCAATTGACATGATTGCACCCTTGTGTAAGTCACACTTGGGACCATTTAGTACGTATGAAGGTTATATATTTTTTGTCAAACCCAACTTACCATAGAATTTCATGCCAAATTCTAAGTGATCCTAACTTTAATTTTATGCCATGTATCAATGCTTGAGAGACAGAGGGGGTGTAATAAATCTACCTATATATGTAATTTAGTTTTTAGAATAACACTTAATTCCTCACAAGCATTAGTATATTGGTGGAAACTTTGGTTGAATCTTTGCACACTTGTGTCAGCTATATGGATAGGGAAATTTATTTGGGATACTTCTATTTTATTTGATTTACATGCATTTTTAAAGACTAGAAACTATTTTTTTGTTTGTTCAAAACAAGTCATAAATCAATCACATGTCTTTTTTACCACTTTAACCAAAGAGGTGTTATTCTATCCATTTGGTGATAATTTTGCCTTAGAATTTACCAAAATATTTATGTGTGTATCACTATTTGAACGGGGCATTGTTACATTGCCTATTTCATCCCAATTATTTACCTTAGAGTTTTAAACACCATTATCATACCTTTTGATCAAGGTAGCATCATTACACTACTCGTATTATTTCAAAAAATATTTCCTTGTTTCAAACCAAGTTTGAAACCATGTATACCTTTGGTATACAATTTGTGTCATTGTGCCATCCATTTGGGTCTAGAATGTTATCTATTTGAATAATCCAAGTCTTTTAAACCATGTTCAAAATTTGTCTTGAAAAGTTTAGATTCAAAATTTGATTGGTCTACACCTATGTCTTACTTAATTTTGACTTGGGTGTTTACATTTTACCTTTGAATTGTGATAATTGTTCAAAATTCCTTTCTTGATTGAAAGACCCTTTTGCCTAGATCTAGGAAGGTATCTATTTTCCATATGCCTTGATTTTATTTGTTTCCTTTAACTAAGGTCGAAGCTCTCTTTTTAAGTACAACCTTAAGTGTGACTAGTTTACATTAGAGCCTTATTTATCACTTGGGATTGAATTCTTTACTTATCACTCTTACTTTTTATTACTTGAGATTGAATTTCCCAATTAGTTTAGGCATGTGCATAGATTGAATTTATTATACCAAGGTCAAGTTTTGTTTACAATCCATGTGTTGAGATTGAGTAAAACTATTTCGAATTGTTTTAGAGTTAGATTAATTGCCTTGCAGTTTTTACCTCAACCTAGTTTATTTTCAAGTTTAGATTTGTGCCTTGTTTCCAAGTACCTAGCATTTTCCTTGTAGTTTTTAGACACATTTTATTTCAAATTCTATCTTTGTGCTTTGTTTCGAAAGACCTAACATTTGCTTTAGTTTTTAGATTTTATTCATACCTTTTAAGTCTAGCTTTGTGCATTGTTTCCAAATATAGCATTTTCCTTAGTTTTTAGATTTCATTCATACCTTTTGAGTCTATATTTATGCCTTATTTCCAAAGACCTAGCACTATTTTTGTTATAAACCTAGATTAGATTCATTCAAAACACATTTCCAAAACTAGGATTCAAACTTACCTTTCATTTGACCGTTTGTGTGAAAGACATTAAACCTTAGATTTATTTGAGACCAAGCTTACCATTGCTGATTTTGGAAAAGAGTTCCATTCTAGGCCAAGTTTAGACTTTTTGCAACAATAGATCAACTTTTCCATTTAGACTGAGTTTCTAGACATACCAAGAATTGACCAATTCTTTTAGACCATGTTTCAAGAGTTTTTATGAACTCTAGACCTTTTCTTCATTACACATTAGTCATGGATTTGGATATGCCTCACCAAACATGTAATGGAACCATGTACAAATTGTATTATGAAAATGTAGTCACAATGATGCCTTTGTTGAAGACCCATATGGTGATAATGTAATTTTTGAGATGGATCCATATCTTCCTTACACTACTCAACATGTAAAACAAGGGAAAGATCCATTAACACACTACCTATTTAATATACCTTCTTATCTAGGCCGGGAACAAGAATAAACAACTCAATACCTTGCTAGTGTTCCATCTATTATCGAATAAGTCCAACAATAACCTTACTATGTTACCATGCCATCGACATATGACCCATACTTGTTCGATCATCACTTGCTTGAAAACAATGATGAGGTTTTAGTTACAACTATAGAAGTAAGGGCCAAGTTTTTGAAATACTTTCCTTATGAGAACCTACCTAATCTAGATATAGTGCCTAGAAACGTACCTTATACCCAAACTATCAAACAAGTCTTTATTAGTTACCCTCAGGTACTCATGCTAATGTCACACCAAGATTCAAATAACTTGAAAAGGGGAAGGGACCCATGGAGGACCAATTCATGCAAATGAAACAAGCATATCCAACTTATCTTAATATAACATGAAAATTTTACATTATGGCCATATCAAATGCCCCGCTTATAAAACTAATTCCTTTAATAGGAGTTTTAATTGATTTGTTAGGTTATGATAATCTGGATGTGGACCCATTTTCCTAAAGTACTTCAATAGGTGACATGTTTAATGTCCAATTCATTGAGGAAGTGACTGTGCCCTCTACTCATAACCATGTACCCAATACAGTGAATAACACACAAGTGTCTTCCCATTTAGAACAAGGTGGGTAAAATGCACCACCAAATAATCTGTAACAAAAAGTACCTCTTGCAAATACCATGAGTTGTTCACAATAGCATGAGGCAAGAATGCCTAGTTCCTAATCACAATAGGTTACACCCACTCCTCAACCAGCTACTTCTTCAAGCACATAACAATAAGGGATAAATAATTAGGCACCAACCAATTTCTTATCTCAACAAGTGATGAATGTTATCCCACCTCAATAGGTGATGGCTAATATTCTATGCCCATAGGCACAAACTAATTTACCACCTCAACAAAGGTAGAACATTATGCTACCTCAATAGCAGAATAAATGTTCCACCTCAACAGGTAGTGATGAATGTACCTTAATAGTCACATACCATTTTACCTCAACAATCATAGATATTGTGTAATAAAAAACACATTACTATTGGTCAATGATAAATATTAAACACCCAACAAGCATCCAGTTCATAATACTTGTTTATTCAACAAAGAAGTACTAATGTCTAACAAGTACATATTAGATAACCATTGTATTTTACCCAACATGTGCCACATATTTAAAAATAGGGCCTTAGTCAACATCAAGTACCCTTTATTCAATCAGGTTCAACTAGTTGATAATAAGACCTTACTGAATCTCAGTAGGCACAATATCTTCCATAAATCCACATACTTCCATCACAACCTTAATTCCCTCAGACCCAAGGCCATATTCCAAATCCAAATCATAATATTTACCAATGACACATGCACTGCCAACAACCTCATCCCAATCCATGAATGCACATTCTTGGTTGATTGGTCCATCAAACTAATATTCCATAATACTCCATACCTCTATTATACCTTGGTCAAGGTAATCCACCTTTGACGGCCAAACCATAACCACAACCAAATGTGCCATCAAGTTTTTTGGCTCAAGAACTGTAACAAATGAAGGATTCAATTGCAACTATTCAAACAAGAAATCAGACCAACAAGTTCAAATTAGATGATGTGTGTTCATACCCATTTAACATGGAGTATCTCTAGATACCATTTCCTTCAGGTTATGAGCCATGAAAATTTGAAAAATACAAGGGTAAAGGAGACCCTATAGAGCATCTAAAATAATTTTTTATTGCTTTTTAGCCCATGGGCTATAGTGACATCTACCTACTTATTTTTCCTTGAAGTCTAGTTAGACAGGATTTGGAGTGTCTTTTTAACTTTTCAAAGAACTCAGTATCTGACTTTGACAATCTATCGGATAAGTTTGTGTAACATTTCTCCTAAAATATTGAGCATGATATTTAAGTAGTGGGTTTGAGTCAAGCCAAGCAAAAAGTTGGTGAGAGCTTTACGAGTTAATTAAAGAGATGGAGAGCGTTTTCTAGTCACTTCACTCATAACTTACCAGATAAATAATTGGCAACTATGTTTACCAAAAATTTGCAAAGTGAAATATTTTGTCACTTGGAGCTTCAGTGTGATCACACATTCAAGGAGATCATTAAGAAAGGCATATAGATCAAAAAACCCTTATCAACAAAGGGATTATCAAGTTATCTTCCTCAAACCAGAATCAGAGCTAAAAACAAAACTCATACCCAAGTCAGATCCCTAGCCTAGTCTAAGTGTAAGCATCTGCACCTACTCAGGCCAATAATTTTGAAAAACCTAAGCCATACAAACACACCAAGAATGTTGTAGGTAATATAGTAATTGAGTCACACCATGTTCAAATGATTCAAACACCATATCCTTAGCTTATGCCACAAATGCAACTTATTCCATAAATTCAACCTATCCAACAAGTGCCACCTATGCCTCAACCTAGGCTAGCTCATCAAATGCTAAAACCACCACCTTTGTAAACCCATCCTCTAAGAATAAGGGTCACTCTTAGAGTCTTTAGTGACCTTGGTGATCCTGTTGAAGTAGTGTTTCAAAAACTAACCACGATCATTATGATTAGTTGGCTAATTCCAAAACACTTTTTTGAGGGTATACCTTATCTAGATTGGTACAAAGAGCATGCGTTATGTGAATACCATCATGTTCATGGACATTCTATATGCCATTGTTTTCAACTGAAGCAGCTCATCAAGAATATGTTGGAAAATAAAGAGATCTAGTTAGATAATAGAGAATTTACTTCTAATCAAAACTTGGTTATCTACCAAAATCCTTTTCCACAACATAACAATGTCCATTAGCAACAAAAACAATGAAGGCCATATCCATAATAACAATAATAAAAATAATATCAGCAACAATAACAATAATGTCAACCACAAAATGGAAGGAACTAAGGATAAAATGAACCTAATAACCAACATACCTATCACATAGTTGCACATAACTATAATAAAGTTGTAGGTCATATTGTGGGAGGTCATGTATCTACCATTACCATCAATCTTAGACCAAATGCCAATAGACCAAGACCATTGGCTAACAATGTTGATCAACCTACCAATGCTAGTAATCATTACTTGACTATGACCACAACCAATCAAAATAATAACCAAGGATTACCATTTTATGATCCTATACTGATAACCCTTAATTTCCATATGATAGTATCCAAACATACTGACAATCAAGAATTATCCTCTCTATCTCATTTCCATAATTTTCTAGTTACGATGGTCCTATACCCAATATAGATTATGCAATTATAACTTCACGATCTAAAATCACCATTCTAGGTCCAAAACCCCCTACCAATGAGCTGATTCGACCCACTATGTTGGCTATAAACAAGCAAAATACCACTATTAGGGAAAAAATGTATGACATTATGGAAAAAATCTAAAAGACACCCACACAAATCTCCATTTTGGATTTTTTATGTACATCTACCTTCCATAATAATATGCTTACAGAACTCCTAGGCCAATTCTAAGTGATGAATAACATTACACTAGACAAATTTCAAGATTTGGTTGGACACCTAGCCCCAGGCCAATAGTTTACCTTCAACTAAAGTGATATGTTATCCCTTAGCCATCTTCATAATAATCCATTATACATTGAATTTGTCATCACACAACACAATGTTAAATGTGTCCTCATAGATAATGGACCAGGCCTGAATATTGTGTCTCTAAAGCTAATCAAGCATCTGGGATATACAAAACCAACCTTTAGCTAGAGACTATTACTATCAAGGCCTATGACAATGAAGAACAAGAATCATAAGGAACCATAAGTTTTCCAATGATCATTGAGCCTCTGACCCATGATACATCTTACCATGTGCTAAAACATGAATTTGTCATACAAATTGCTTTTGGGTAGACCATGGATACATGATATTCATGCAACCCCTTCAATATTGCACCAGTGTATCAAGTTTCCTCACTCAAGGATGGAGGTCACTATTTAAGGATATTGATAGCCATATGAACACTACAAGCATTTGGAGGCTAAATATGAAAGTTACAATTACCATTTTGGTCTTGATCCAGTACTAAAGAAGGAAAAAGATAAAGAGATACTTACTGAATTGCTAGAGGTCACTTGCATAAACATTAATAGCCTTGCCTCATCTACACATATAATTCCTATTGAAATGTCTAATCATTTTACCATTCTGGACAATGGTCTAAGAGAGTATTTTACCCATGATACATTCTATATATCTAAGCTTCTACATAATCCCAAGACCTATGGAAGGTCCAAACCTAAGATATTTTGTATGGAAAGGTGACGAAATGGAAAATAAAAGCTTCATAGCCCAATGCCTATTATTTTCACACCTACCACTAGCCAAGAATATGACCCACTTACCAATGATTATTCCTAGTTATAAAATGACAAATTGGCTGATTGATACCATAGTAAAAAGTATCCCATCCCTAACAAAATCAAGGATAACCAAACATATGAAGGCATAGGCCTGGAGGTAAATCAACAGGGTACTCTTGAGCCCATTTCTATGACCAGATACAAAGGAAATCATGGTCTTATATTTAAACCACATAGGGGTGACCCCATGTATCTTATTCATGATCCAACACCAATGACTAGTGATGATGATGTTGATAGAAAAGCAAAGTTCGATCATAGCATATACGAAGACATTGTTAGTACTAAATTATTTGACCCATAGACCATTTTCACCATTATGCTAATAATCCAACATTCCCCTCTTCCCCTTTATCATCTTCAAATTATATACTAGGGCCAAAAAGAATCCATAGTACCTTTAGATGATTTTGAGAATGATGAGTCTTTTTGTGATTTTTTAGGCCTAAGAGATAATGTTCCATTAGGAGACCACAAATAAGGGTTATCTATCAAACTAGATCCTACAACCTATTTTGGAGAGTGGGTGAAAACCCTTAACCAAAAACAAAAGAATAATAAATTGAGGTCCCAAAGTGAAAACCTCTTTGAGGTACTTTTAGACCAGGGTAAAGGTAAAAAGAAAGGCTAGTCTCTTTGTAAAAACCTATTTTAGGCACCACTAGATGGGGATGTTCACCCTTCTTCGAATGCAGCTCATGAGACCACTAAAAATGAACCTAATTTTGGTTCTGAGTTTAGTACAGAGGAACATCATGCCTTTGATCAAATTATTCGAGAATACCCCACAGTATTTGTTACATTGCCATTGCTACCATTGGGTGATTTAGATTCATCTTGCTTAGGAGAGCTTGAAGAACTAGTTTGACCTAAGGACTTTGCCATTGCTAGCCAATTCACATCCTTGACAACTATTCTGGAAGATAACTCGACTCTCCTATTAGAGGATACTATGCAAGTCAACATTGTGACTCCAGAAAACCTAAAGTGGATCAAATTAGATGTATCCCTCACTAAAGAGGAACATGAAGTTTTTGCAACCCTTTTGAGGGTTTTTTTTAACATTTTACATGGGCTTACATAAATATGCCAGGTTTAGACCCTAACTTGGTTGTACACCACCTCATTGTACATCTTGATGCTAAAACCATGAAGTATAAACTACATAAGATACATCATCATATTGTTGTGTTAGTTAAGAAAGAGTTGGAAAAACTCTTGGAAGTGAGATGCATTCGATTGATAGACTATTCAGAGTAGATCTCAAACATTATGCCTATCAGTTAAAACTAGAATGAATCAAAATCTACATTGATTTTAGAGACATCAACAAGGATTACCCCAAGGATGACTTTCTTCTACCAAATATAAACATGATAGTTTACTCTACAACCAAGTATGAAATGCTTTCCCTTATAGATGGATTTTGGGGATATAATCAGATTAGGATTACGCTAGAGGACCAACACAAAACAACATTCACCACTTCTCAGGGAATTTTTTGCTATCAGGTCATACGATTTGACTTAAAGAGTGTTAGGGAAACATACTAGAGAGATATGACTATTATATTTCATGACATGATGCATGATATTATCATGATTATGTCGATGACCTATTAGGTAAATCAAAGATCCATGCAGATCATCTAACTATACTATGAAAGATATTTGAAAGGCTTCATGAGTACAAGGTTTGACTTAATCCCAAGAAGTGCATCTTTGGTGTCACTTCCAAATTTTTTTTGGGATTTATTATCTCTCATTGAGGCATTGAATTTGATCCAACCAAGATAAAAGTTATTATTGAGATGTCACCACCTTCCACTTTGAAGTAGATTCATAGTTTGTAGGGAAAAATCTAGTCTATTAGATGTTTCATTTCATATTTGGCCAATAAATGCCATCCCTTCACTCACTTATTTAAGAAAAGTCTTGCATTTATTTGGGATGAATAATGTCAAGAAGGCTTTGATCACCTCAAGTAATACCTAGCCAATCCACCAGTTTTGTTACCACCAATTCTAGGGAGGCCATTTCTAATGCACCTATCTACCACTAACAATACCCTAGGACCACTTTTAGCTCAACATGATGAACATGGGAAAAAACATGCCATGTATTATCTAAGACACAACCTAGTCACATATGAATATAACTATATGTTAATAGAAAAAAATTGTTTAGCTATGGTCTTTATAGCCTAAAAATTGCATCATTACATGATTAAAAAAAAGACCATAGTCATTTCCAAAGTATTTCTACTCAAATATCTACTATCAAAAATACCTTTACAGGGTTGCATAACAAAGTGGATCATGCTTGTGAGTGAATTTGAGATTGAGTATGTCAATAAAAAGGCCATAAAGGGACAAGTACTTATAAATCAGATTATTGAATCTCCCCTTTCAGACACTCAACCACTCACTTTTACATTCCCAAATGAGTCCATCATGACCATCATAGAAACATCTCCTAAAGAGACGTACTGAAAGTTGTATTTTTATGGGTCATTTACATCTCATGGATTAAGAGTAAGAATATTATTTATTACATTTGTATTATTTTCTTATACTAATAACATGGTTGAATATGAAGCATTCATCAAGTAGTACAATGGAGCATTCAATATATTTTAGTTCATGGTGATTATCATCTAATCATGAATTAGGTTACAAACTAGTTTCAGACCAAAGATGATAAGTTGGTACCATACAAGGCCATGGTGGACATTATCAAGTAACATATTACCCACATTTAGTTTGAAAACATACCATGGGCCAATAACATGATAACATATGCCATGGACACCATTGGTTCTTTGATCCATAACACAAGTAAGGTAAAAGACTATCAATTCCTTGTTGAACATCTTATAGTGCCTGCTTATAAACCCTTAACCATTGAAATGATTTGTGATATCATTGGTCCTAGTTTTATTTGGTATTCAAAATTATATAACTACCTTCATGACCAAGTTATTCCACCAGACCTTTCATAAAAAAAAAAAAATCCTTTACACACCAATCCTATTGATATACCCTACTTGGTCCAACCCTTTACTATAGAAACTTTGATAGAACTTTGCTTCATTATTTAAATTTAGTAGAAGCTTCATTAACATTGAGGGAAGTTCATGAAAGAGTTTATGGAGCCCACACCAATGGGGCCATCCTTGCCAAAAATATTTGACATACTAGTAACTATTGTCTAACCATAGAAGAAGATGTAGTTGATTATGTAAGAAGATCTAACAAATGTCATATGCATGCCAATTTGATACATGTTCCAACCAGGAAACTCGAACCAATAACTACACTATGGTTATTTTCAATGTGGGGACTTGATCTCATCAGGAATATTAACCTACCTCCTCAAATGGCCATAAACATAATATTACCACAACCAAGTACTTTACTAAGTGGGTTGAAGTTATTCCCCTCACTTATGTGACTAGAAAACAAATTTTCAAATTTATCTTCAACTATCTCATTTACCACTATGGTATCCCATCTAACATTATATTTGATAATGGAAGATCATTTGACAACAAGGATATCAAATCATTCTATGCTAAGTTTAACATTACCCAACACTTTTCCACTTCATATTACCCATAAGGTAATGGCAAAGTAGAGGCATATAACAAGACCATTTTAAATATTCTTAAGAAGATTATAAATGATGTTGGATATGATTAGCACCTACAGATCCTTAAAATCTTTTGAGCTTACCATACTAATTACCATACTCTAACATGAGCCAAACCATATTCCCTTGTCTATGTAACTAAGTCCATTCTTCCCATTGAGGTTAAGTTACCTTCTCTGTGTATCTCATTTAAGCACATTCTAGATGATGAGGATTACAGATTAGCTCACCTGTAAGAGCTAGAGTTACTAGATGAAAAATACATGGTCACTATAAATAGACTTCAAGCATATCGTAGCTAGCTACATGGTTAGTATAACCACCATGTCAATCATAAAGAGTTTCAGCTTGGTGATCTTGTTCTCAAAGAAAACCAGAATAATACCATGATTGAGAAAAATAATAAATGAAAGTTCAATTATAATTAGATAGGCCCTTATGTCATTATTGCTAATTATGGATCTAGAACTTACAAGTTAGCTACATTAGATGGAGATGAACTTGATGATCCCATGAACATAATACATCTCAAACATTATTTCACTTGAGAGACCTGAGGTATTATCTTTGAGGACCATTTACTTCATACTATAATCTCACCTTCCTTAAACCATAATATATACCATTCCTTCCATTCCTTACCTATTGATTATAGTTGTTTTACCCTCCCTTCCCTACCCTTTTTAATCTTGGTTCTGATCCATTAGTTCTTCAGGCACCTTCAGCAAGGGGATTTAGATGAAGTTTTAGAAGTTGATTTAGTGTTCATAAAGAGGCATTATCTTGGGTAAGTCTGATAGTGGTTTGGCAATTTTATTCTTCATTATTATCATATTCTATCTCATTCCTAGTGTTACTAATTATAACTACTTTTGGGCCAATTAGTATCATCGACCCATGTCGTTATTTCTTAATTATAACCACATGTAGTCAAATTAGGAACAAAACCTTTACCATGCATTACCGCATCACCTTGCCATTATTGTTGTTATAATGTGCCCTTTTCTTAAATTCATGAACTTGCTATTACCTAGTCAGATTCTTTCATTGAAGGAGGAACTACATTGACTTGAGGTCTCACTTGAGACTATGTAGGTAACACTAGATTTACATTGAGGTTAACTTAATCACCCCTTTTTCATGCTCTCGTTATTTTATGATCAGTTTAAGTTTGAATGCTCTTTCCATTTTGAGAGCATGTTTAAGCCATGCTCTTGTCATTTTGTGAGTTGAACCATTTTGTATCTCGTAATTCTTGATTGAGTTGAGATGCTTAGAAATTCTAAAAACATTTGAAAATTTTAAAAAAAATCTTAAAAACCATAAAATCATGAAAATTGGCTTAGAATTTCCATGTGAGATATATAATCATAAATTTTTTCTAGGTTGGACCATCTTATTTGTTCATTTTTTTAGACCACCTTGGTCTTTTTTAATCCCATTTCTATGAGAACTACATTGATCTGACATCTACACAGACTATGTAGGCAACACTTGGATACTTTGGGTATCTCATATTAGCTTAGATACACCTTCCTTTCTTTTTTGACCACTTTGTTGACTTAAGGATTATGGGACTCCTAGCTATTTCATAAGTAACCACTTGTCCTTTAGTTTCCCCATCCTTATTGGCCTTAGCCATATGTTCTTGTCATTTTTTGAGTTTATATAGTGAGTATTGTGCATTCAACTTTGATGCATTAATGACCACTTGGATTTTCTTATGCTCTCGCCATTTTGTGAGTTTATATAGTGAATATTGTGTGTTCAAATTTGAAGCATTAATGATCACTTAGATTTTCTTATGCTCTCACCATTTTATGAGTAACCATTCCAATGTTCTCACCATTTTTTGAGTTATTTATGCTCTCACCATTTTATGAGTTTATTCTCATTCTTAGCCTTAGATGTAGTAAGCATTATGAACCTAGTTCATGTATGAATGTTTGTTTATTTCCTTTTAGTGTGGTTTTAGCTTAGAACCATACTCTCACACTCACGTGATTTTTTTGTGTTGATGCTTTCATAATTATGAACGTCATCCCCCTCTTTTTTTATATGCACTCACTATTTTATGATACCATTCCCCTATTGCTCTACACAATAATCATGTTTCCTTATCATGAATTTTCTTCTATCTCATGTCGTGGGAGAACTAAATTTAACCTAAATCTCATGTTGGACCTTGTGTCCATGGGACTATGTAGGCAATGTCCACTTACCTAGTGCATTTGGAGTTAGCTCGACTACACCTTCCTTTTCTTCTATTCTCTCCATTTTTATTTTTGTGTCATTGTTCCATATGGCATAGAGGCAACATTGTTAGTCTTTTGTTCTTACATTGTTATACTTGCATCATTTATACTTAGCTTATGGGCCACTCTGTCACCAAGAGTAACACCTCTATTACACATACACGAATAATTTTTATTTTATTTATACTAACATTGTAATTAACCATTGTTTATTTATTTTATTTGTTTATTTTTTTTGCGACCATGTTTATTTATTGCTTATTGGTGTTTTGTTATTAATTTGTTTATTTTTATTGTTGTTTTATTGTTTTTTAATTTATTTATTGGTGTTTTATTTTGTTTGTTTGTTTATTTGTTTATTTTTATTTTATCTCTTTTCTTTTTTTTCTTAATTACCATAGGATTCTTACACTTTATGTACACTTGATTCTTGATTACCCATTTCTTGTACTTGACTTGTGAATTAATGTGCATTCCTACACTTAGTTTATTAAAATATATTCACTTGGAATTTGATTGTTCATATCTTACACCTAAGTGATCTATACTTGCATTTAAGTTGAGTTTTATCATACTTTGGATACACATTGTTATTATAGTTGTCTATAACTATGATAAATAATATCCAAAACTACATCAAATTTAGTTTGGTGTAGCTTCCACACAATGGTGTTGTAGTACTTCTCCTTGTTCACACTTGGAAAAATCTCTGACCTACCCTGATACTACCAAAATGTAGAGTAATTAAATAAAAAATGAATAGCAATCCTTGATAGTTAGGACATGTATATTCATACTAATATGTATCCCAAATTCATGTTTATCCTATGTGCTAGCTTATTCTTACTCTATAAGTACAAATTTAGTATGTAATCCTCCTCTTCCAATTTTACCCACTAGGGCAAAGATGAATTATATCACGATGCCATATGCCCTACTAGGGCAAACCACTCTACCCATGATTATAACCACCTTTGGGCAAATCATTATTACAAATTCACTCTATTAGGGCATGTTTTAATTTATCTAATGATTATAATTGCATTTGGGTAAATCATTATCACTCCTTTGCCCTAGTAATCACTTAAAAGTGGTATTTGAATGCTAAGAGTGTTATTTGAGACAACCTATTCCTAGTTTAACCCTATATATATATCCTAGAGCCTTTATCATAGTTTTATAGCCATTGTGTGGACCAAAAACATCTTTAATCATCTCAAACATAGTCCTAAGACTACATTCCTAGATCCATACCCTTCATGCCCAACAACCTTTCATATGGACACTAGCACCACATTAAGGACACTAGAGCCACATGGTGCTAGTGTCCCCAACATGGCACTAGTGTCCCTTACCCTAACTCTATTGAATATATATATTTTCAAACATGTACCCCTCCTTAGGTTGGCCTAATCATATTTTATCATCTACATAAGCCATGGATCACTATAAATATAAAACTATTAGACTTGTATCCACTATATGGAAAATAGATGCAAAAAGATTATTCAAATAAGAAACAAGTTAAGAAAAATCAAGGTTATTAATCTATATTATTCCCTACTTCTACATACTACCATATACAACTTCCCTAAGCCCATATTTTAAAAAATTTCAATCTCAAGCACACTCAAGGCATTGAAGACCACTATAATTCTAGTATTCACTTGCACTTGCACCAAGTACTGGGTGGGAGAACTACATCAAACTTGATCCCTCCTTAGAGTATTGGTATATAGGTAACTCTCTTCACAGTGGGGTATTGAGGATGTCCAACCTATCCTACTAATAAACACATATTTTACATTTATGCCATACTTATAATTAGGATTAGGGTTTTAGAATTTAAATAAACTATTAAAAGCATAATATAGAGTTCCAAATTTCATGTGTGTAAGAACAAAACCTAGAAACATGAGCATAAGTGCTCTCAAAAATTAGGAACACTCTTACAAATAGGATATTAGCACCATTTTAAAGACACTAAAGCCACATGGCACTACTATCTAGGTGGGGTGCTACTATCAAGAGGGATATCTAACTTAGGGATCTTGTAGACAACATTTAGACCTATATGTAACCTAGTTTTGAGCACCCAGATCTTTCACAAGAACTATTTTCTAGATAAGTCTCTTTTTACATATATTTATTAATAGTTTAGAAAGTCAAAGCAATTCATATTCTGTAACAAATAAGTGGTTATTTATTGCATATTATTTCACTGAAAGATTTACATTAGTAAAACCTTAAAAGGTTAAAACATTTGGTGAACTCGACTTACTTTGAATATTGCTCAAAACCCTAGTTTGCATTCTCCACAATTTTGTGCATTAAATTAGGGTTTTAAACTTATATTTTTTTAATTATTTGGCATAACATATTTCATTAAATCAATCTCACATTAAGGTTTCATTTATTTAAATATAATCTAACTCTTTGCAAAATAACCCTAATTCACATAAAACCCTAATCCTAAGATTACCCTAGGGTCCATATTTCTAGCATTTACTTAACCTCAATTTATAGCTTATTACGATGATTATTATGAAAAAAGTTATCTTTCACTTCATGGTAAAAATACTTGTACTTTGGTTAACATGTTTATGACCAACTATTTTTCAAAAAGTACACATGTATGTTACTACTATCATGGATTTGGCTTGAGATAAACTTGTTGTACATATTGGTCCTTCATCATGTGAGTCCCATTTTTCTAAGGATCATTGATATATAGATCACTTTGAGATACCTCTAGTTATTACTAGATGAAAAAGGGATCAAAGGGCTCCTTTTGTTCTGCCTCCACCTAGACCACTTGATTATCTACACTCCCATCCTACCTCTACTACTCGCCCATGAAAAATAGTAGATCTTGTAGTTAAAATTATCACTAAGCAGAATAGGGTACCTCCTCAGCCTATACAGGAGTAGCATAACCCTACCATCTGTCCTCATCCTCATCACACTATAATGGGACCCAAATATCAGTAGAGAAATTTTGATAGAGTTGATTAGTTGAGAAATATGCCATCCAAAATATGTCTATTGGAGTTACTTAAAAAAGAAATAATATTCAAAGATATTCTATTTTAAATACTTAATCACACATATGTTCCTCGTGATACCAAACCATCTTATTTTTTTTCTATCATGAATACTATGAAGGATGTGATATATTTTTTCAATGAGGAATTGCCTTCACAATCAATAATTGATCATAATTTGCCACTTTTCATTCAAGCTCAAATCAATAACATAGATATTAAATGAGTTCTCATTGACAATGGATCAAGACTCAATATATGTAACATCACATTTTTACAAACCATGGGGGTTGATATAACATCTATTCAAAATACATATAAGAATATCTGAGGGTTTGATGACATTCCTAGATAAACATTGGGTTTAATCACATTGGACATTATAGTGGGACCAAAAAAATTATATATACACTTTTAGGTGAATCCAAATCATTTGCATTATAACTTGGTGCTTGGGAGACCTTGGATACATGCTATGGAGGTTGAACCTTCCACTCTTCACAAATGCATCTATTTTTTACATGATATGTACCTATACACATGTCCAAAAAATAATAAATAATTTAGATATTACAAACTCATAAATCCTCCTACATCAAGTACATCATTATATGGGACACCTCATGTTCTCATCGAATCTCCACCTCACAAGATTCACATTGAGCAGATGTATACATATGAGGTGGGGGAGTCTAGCAAGACTATACATATACCATCTCCAAAGTTTTCTACAACATAGTTACCCTCACCAATGATAGAGGAACAAACTCTCTTAACACAATTACCCTCACCGATAATAGAAGAATAACCTATCACAACACAGACATTTTCAACCAAGATAGATGATGAGATTCTTACAACCCAATTACCACTACTTGTTAATTTAGATGAGGTTTATATTCATAATTCCAACACAGATTCACAGGCCATCACAGAAGATGATCAACCACTTATAGATATTGATGATTATTTATGTGGATTGAGTTTTACACCAATGGGACCAAGAGAGTATAGAGATAATTCAAAGGAAATTATACCTCACCCTACACTAATAACATCATTTGTTTAGGATCCTATAGTTAAAGGTTCCCATACTCAGCTATAGTCAATAGTATGTCCATTGATCCATTCAGTACATATGGTTACATCTATGGATATCGATTCAATCATATAGATTTAGGTAGGGAGTTCATAGGATAAATTGTACTAGATTTTATAGATACTATTTGATAGAGGATTGATGATATTACCATAGTTCATCATAGATCAGTTAGAAAATTGTCACCATAGGAAGGGAAACCCTTTTTCCTCTTTTATAGACTCACAAGACATGATACAGACACATGCTCAACATTGTAACATAAACTAAATAAATTTAAGGCTAAGGGAACTATCCAAATATTACAACCTCCACCTCCACATGCACCACCACCATCAATGATATGATCTCCTTCATAGATATAAACACTATGATAGAGTCATCATCGACATATATATTCATGACATGATCCATTAACTTTGAAAATTTTTGTAGCAGACACATATATTCCCCATGTGGTGACATATGAGTATTCATATCCTAACGCTTGCACTTTGGAATTTTTACACCACATTGGTTATTAGGAGAACAAGATACAACATGATATACACTATCAATATTCCATTGGACACATTAAAATACTAGTTGCATGTGGCCCTAAGGTGGCCAATACATTATTATTCATTTTGAGTAGGGACACTCATGTGTAGGTTATACTTGGTAGTATATTATTATAGGTGATGGATGTCACAGTTGATTGATCAGACAAATGATTGACATTCATTCATGATGGACACATGGTTTGCATCTTACATAATGACATAGATGAGAACCATAGGTTTCACATAGATACTCCACAATCTAATGTGGTTTACCCTAGGACTGCATGAGAGACATATTACATAGCTAATCAACACACCATTAAGATGCATAGAATCTAGACTCATGATAAGGATAAGGATCCATTGATACATACATATTGGTATGAGCATCATGATGATGATGCTTAATTTGAGTTTGGATAGATTCAATATCTAGCTTCGAATGATCTTCCACCAGATCCATTGTTTGATTATCCACATCCCATGGAAGTGCTCTTGGGTCTATAGAGACATTACACTTTGTTTGTATATTATTTCATTTACATTTCTAGTATTTACTTATAAATGCTTTCTTCTCTCTCACTCCTTATACATAGTTTATTTTCTTTTTCCTGTACACAACTTATTTCTAGAAAATACAAAAATAATATAACATGTCAAAATATAAAAACATTCAAATATTACTGAAAAAATAAAAAATTTATAGATTGTATGTATTGCTATGTTTACATTTCTTATACTTGCCAGACATTAGATATGATATCTATACTAGTATAGTTAGATTTATCATACATACATGCTTCACTTGTTTTTGTTGAGTTCTTACAGATTAAATATAGGACTTAGGTCCACTATACTAATCCATAATTTATATCATCTACCCACTAGAGGCATATACACCAATCTAAGTTTATTCATTTGATACATTCACCCACTCAGGGGCATCTCATACACAGTTTTTATTACCAGGTTCTATCCTTACATTCTATAAATTCTAGTTTTAGCATTATTATATATTGATATTAACCATTGCTACTCATACTCAATTTTTTTGATGACTATCACTAGTTAGACTCAGCATATGTACATCCTAACATTTACACATATTTGTACTACATTCATACATACTTTCATTTATAACTTTCCTAGTTTAGACTTGATTGTGTTTCTTATGATTATTCTATTCAAGGCCATTTGAATATGCCATTATTCTTTAGCTCTACTCCACTTCTATTCATGTATGCCTTGGACATGTTTCCATGTCCCTTATGTGTGCTTTCTTTATTGTATATGTGAAGATTTAAATATGTCCTTCTATGTGGATCTAATCCAAATTGATTGTTGCTTGTGTATATGGACATTTGAACATGTCCTTATATGTCTTTTATTCTTAGATTTAGTGACATGTGCCCATGTCCCTTGTATTGTGACCCCTTGGCCTATTTTGTGTGCCTCATGTTTTTTTATGTATATGTTATTATATGCATATTCACCATGACACTTGTATTTACTTGTTACACACTCTAGTTTTCGATGCCATGAGGGACCTCATGCATCTAACCTTTTTACTTGGGTACTGTGATGGACATCATGTCTCATCCCTCAAGGTAGCTACTTAGATTTGTTGTTAGATAGATTAATTAAATCTATCTTGACACCCTTGTGTAATGCTAGATAAAACATACATATTACACTACATACTTATACTTAGATTCTCTTACATTCCAATGTTATGCTTGCATATTATATTGGAATATCACACAATTATCATATATGATCCAGCTAATACATTTTGTAGAGCTACTTCTTTTGAGGATAGTTTTTACACAAGTTCCACAACTACCCTCAAAAGAGGGGGCATTCATAAAGGTTTGTCATAGAGACTAGGCTCTTACATTGTTATTCACAAATAATTTTCATCACATAGGTTTAGTTTCAGGAAATCAAACATAGGTCAAATGTAGGAAAAAATAGGGACTCAAAAAGCAATTCAATCACCTAGATTTTAGACCAGATAGACATTAACATCTAGATTGGGACACTAACACCACATGATGCTATTGTCAACTATATGGAATTATTTTCTAGTAGCCCCAATTTAGGGAAGTATAGATTATCCAGAACAATACACCAAGTACAATACATGTTTGCATATATATAACTATAGGTTTGATAGTTATGTTTACATTTTATTCATATACACTCATTTCAACTTAGATTCATACCAATTACTCAAATTGGGGAATAATTCATGATATTATCACTCACACATTCAATTTATATACATAAATATAGTTATTAAATACTTATTTCATAGTCAATGTACTCAGATATCATATTAGAAGCATATGCATGGCACATAGTTTCCATATGCTCAGTTACACACAAGTTGATCAAATGGAATAACAAACTCCATGTCATTATCTATGTTATATACACTTACTATCATATTCAATGTTGTTACCAATTTCATGCCTTACTCCATCTATAGTGATTGGCATTCCTAAGTGGCCTAGAGCTATCTAATGTACTTAAATGGCCATAGATCTGACATACATAGTTAAATATACCTAGTTAGATAATTTCAACACTTTGTGAAATTTTGTTTCATATGCATCTACTACACATGAATGAGAAATGATGGATTCATAGGCTACTTGAGTTCTTAAGCCATACATATGAGAGGGATAGACACACTTACAATATTATTCAAGCTATTCACAGGTCATAATCCACCAAGTAGGGTGGGTAATGATGGAGTCAAAACTAGATTGAGTTAGTGAGCCACCCATGTATGAGAATTGATAAATTTATCAGCTTAGTCTAAGCTATTCAATGATTTGATCACTATGTACACACACATAGGTTCTCACTAGGTTCATGCATTGGTTCACATACCCAATGATGTATATTTATTCCTTTCCTCTTTCACATATCTTTACTCATCTTTACTCAATTACATTATTTAACATAGTCTTTTGATTTTGACATCTCTTAAGGATTGATTTATACACATTTCATTGTAGGTCATTACTTTGGATCATGGTTCACATACACATACCTAGATTCACATACTCAGACTCAACAACATATGATTCACTTCTTAGGTAAGTCCAGGTATGCTTCTTTTTCCTTTATACTAGTTATTTCACTTTGCTACATTTATAGCATAAAGGGGGAGCAAATGTATCACTTAAAAGTGGTATTTGGACGCTAAGAGTGTTGCTTGAGATAAATTATTCATATCTTAACACTAGACCTATCCTAGAGGCTTTATCACACTTTATATATATATAGACCACAAACATCTCTAGTCAGCTCAAACACAATCCTAAAACTGTATTCCTAGATCTAAACCCTTCATGTCCAACAACCTACCAGCTGGATACTAGTGCCACATTAAAGACACCAGAGCCACATGGTGCTAGTGTCCCCAACATGGTGCTAGTGTTCCTTACCCTAACTCTCTTGAACATATATGTTTTTAAATGTGTACCCCTTCTAAGGTTAGATTAAGCACATTTTATCATCTTCATAAGCTACATATCACTATAAATATAAGACTATTAGATCTCTATCCACTAGATGGAAAATAAATGCAAAAAACCTATTCAAATAAGAAACAAGTTGACCAAAATCAAGGTTATTAATCCCTATTCTTCCTTACTTCTACATACTACCATATACATCTACACTAAGCCCATATTTCAAATATTTCCAATCTCCAGTACACTCAAGGAATTCAATACCATTATCATTCTAGCATTCACTTATACTTACACTTACACCAAGCATTAGGTGGGAAAATTATATCGGGCTTGATCCCTCCTCAGAGTATAGGTATGTAGGACACTATCTTCATAGTGGGATTTTCATAGTGGGATTTTGAATATGTCCAGTCTATCCTACTAATGAACACATATTTTTAGCTCATGTCATACTTGTAATGAGGATTAAGGTGTTATAACTTAAATCAATTATTATAAGCACAATACAAAGTTCCAAATTTCATGTGTGTAGGAACAGAACCTAGAAACATAGGTGCAAGTACTCTCATAAATTAATAAAAGTCTTACAAAGAAGACACTAGTGTTATTTTTAAGACACTAGAGCCACATAGTGCTACTTTTTAGGTGGGGTGATACTATCCAGAGGGACACCTGACTCAGGGATCCTGTAGATGACACTGAAACCTGTCCATAACCCAATTTCAATACCTAAATCTTTTGTGATTGTTGTTTTCTAGATGAGTCTCTATTTACACATATTTATTACTATATTTAGAATGTTAAAGTAAGTCAAATTCTGTAACAAATTAGTGGTTATTTATTTCATATTATTTCACTAATTTAGAAAACTCAACCCTTTAATATGAAATATGATTTACATTAGTAAAACCCTCAAAGGTTAAAACACCTTATCGGGGCATGTTTTTATTATGCTAATAATTATAATCACCTTTGAGCAAATCATTATCTTCACTCATTTATCTTATTGGAGCATTTTTCCTAATATTAATGTTTATAACCACCTTTAGAAAAATCATTATTTTTATCTACCTTACTGAGGCATCTTGCTATGCCACTTATTATAACTATCTTTGGATCAATCAATATTCACATCCCCATTACCTATAAGTTAAATCATTTCCTTATTTTTGAGGGAATGTTCACCAACCTTATTTTATACCTACTCCCTCAAGGGGGCATCTAGGGCTCATCCATCACATTCTAGGGAATTACCCAAAGCATTAACGACTTTTTTATTGTTTGAGAAGATGTTACTATACCTATATTTTGTAAAATATTCCCAAATAGGGGAAAACCATAGACACCCCATTTTGGCCATAACTATGTTCCAACCAAACTTCAGATTAATTTTTACCAAATAGTGTAAATTAAGCCTATGAATCATCGAATGTCTCAAATTCATCTACACATTGGACATTAGTGCTCAAAATTGTATTGAGGCATCCCTATTTGGGGTATTATCCTGTTTTCAATAATAAGCTCTCATAAATTCATATCTAGTTGACTTGCGACCTAGCAAATTGATAGTTTGGCCTTTAGACCCATTATTCAAGGCACTTAAACAATTCTAAAAGTAAAAAAATACTAATCAAATCAAATTAAATGCTTAAGTGAAATTTCTATGTGAAATTGGTTAAAATGAATTTTGTAAAAAGGAAATTTCAATAAAAATGAGGTCATGATGATGTCATCATCCTCAAAATCAAGGAATTTAAAATATCTCTCATAAAGCCTTAAATTCAGAAATGAAGTGCCATGCTTAATAAATGGGATCTCTATCCCAAATATTAATTACTTGTCCCCTCCTTAACTCAACTAGGGTTAGTCTAAACTTAACTGTGATTAACTCTAACATAATTGTACTTGGGTTAGAGTTAGTTTGAAAGTCTATAAATACAAGGCTTCATCCATTGGTTAACAAGCACTTTTGGTGTAATGTTATGATGCAAAATACATTTAAAGACCTTTGTAGTGTTATAATTCTCATTTTATGAGAGAGAGCCAAAACCAAGCCCAACATTGCCAAGGTGAAAAGTAGAGATGATGCAAGAAGCACCATTTTCAAGATTGTTTGATCACACAATTGAGCACATCCATCCATGACCAACATACAACTCTTGCTCTTAAATAAGTTAAATAATGGTTTTTTTTATCTTCTATTGATAGTTGCTTGTATTGTTCTCTTGCTCCTTAAGTGTTTAGGCTAGAGGTGTTAGTTTTATTAGTGTGTTTTTGTTTACTTTTTATCATACTAACACGATATTAATCTCCCTTCTTGGATTCATATTGATCACAAAAACTATATATGTAATAAGTACTATCACTTGTGACATTCAAATCATCAACATATTAGACTACTATTGAAATAAATTTGTTTACATTATTCATATAGACATTGTATCCACCTATTATTTATTTAAGCCTCATGAATGAAACAAACATGTCAATATTCTCATACTAAACTCAAAAAATATAATTTAACCCATAAAGTGAATTCTAAAATGATCTGAGTACAATTGTGTCCAATGGGCTCTCACTTTCCAATCCATGTGCATCCCAAACAATATGTATAACATTACACCATTGCACATCATTTGCAAAACACCAAATAACCTTGCATTTCTTGAAAAACACTAAAATCCATTCCATGTAACCCATCATTTATAAAGAGCACTCAACACACCTACATGAAGACAAAATATCATCTGTTGTAGAAGTTTAAGCATGTTGTAACCCTATTATTATGTAACTTCTTTCTTGTAATGAGATATTATAAAAAATTGACCCAGGAGGGACAAACATCAAGTGGTCATCTATTTACACTCAAGCCTAGGAAATTAGTTAGGAAGTGTTTCCCATTTTTTATCATGGGAATCATCATTATCAACATTGTTACACCTTGTACACATGTACCACACCTTATCAATTCTCATTGAATAAAATAGAATTATTTTGTTAACTCTTTTAATTAAAATTTGTATTGGTTTATTATTGAGTATTCTATAACTTGGTGATTTACTAGATTAGTTATTAAGTTGTCATCCACGATGCCATCCTATGCCCTATCATGAAAATCATTAGTGTAATTTTATATTATTTTACATGAATGTAAACACATGAGCATAATATTAGAAATGAATTCAACTTAATATTATATTAGACTACCTATAAAAATAATGACCCAAGAGTAATATGGTTGATTTTGAGAAGTAACCTTATGACACCTCCTGAGACATTCATCAACTCATTCAGGATGCTCTTAAGGAGCAATTAACTAAAATATTTGGCAAATTTAAAAAAAATATTATGTATCTTAGTTGAATATCATATAATTATTATGTATTTCCTATCAATGATCTGCACCATGGGGACTAGGACCAAGTGTGTGAGGAATAATTGAGTTTGGTTGTGTAGAGTGGATACATAGAGACATGTTCAGATAGAACAATCAATACACATCAAATGGAGTGTAAGTCTTATGCTTTCAAAAAATGAAACTTCTATTCACTATGAAATAATAGGTAAAATGGTATAGTGTGTTACAATTCATGTGTTACAGAGTAGATATGCGAAGCATTCTATCTATGTTACGACTATGTATGGCATCGACCCTTGGCCATATGCATATGTTAAATATTTATACAAGAAGAATACATGAGTAGCTACAACTATTATTAGTTACAAATAAGATGGTTACAAGTCATTTCATCTTCCTTACTAAGCAATGGTTGAACTTTCAAGTTAGTGGAAACTAACTGTCCAAATGACATATTCTGGATTGGAAAGTGCCACCTGACAAACCATGTGGTTGAAGTAGGATAAGACATGGATGTGATGGAGTGAATATAGGTGTGGGAACATGAGTTTGTGAATATTTTCCAGTGAGGTGTGCATGACTATGGTTTGAGGAGTGCATAAGTTATGATATGTGGTGATCTAGGTAGGGAAGTCTACAAGCAAGCACAATACTTATGCTCAGGAGTGTGAACAAGATTTAGGAAAAGGAGTGCATAAGATTACATAAGAGGTACAAGATATACATTAAAAAACAAGTGATAAGTAAATTATACTGTATAGATCTACGCACTAACCAATCAATCCTTCATTTCAACATCAAGGTCATTTCAAAATCCAAGTCAATCTAGACTTTCATGTGTTTGAAGGAAAAAGTGACACCACAACTATGGATAATTTTATTTCTATTTATTGGTCAAATATTTTAGGGACATAATGAAGATCAATTTTACAATGTTAAATATGTCCATCTTAGTAAAGTACTAGTGTGGAGATTACAATTTGTATCAATAACAAGAGTATGAGCCTACAACATTGGAACAAGTTTTTTGATGCCATGAAAAGTGAATGAAATGAAATTCAACATTATGAGAATGAATAATTGAGGTTTTAGTGGTTTTGTAAGTTCAAGGAGTATTCAATTAAAGACTTAATCAATGACATCCTTGGATACATTGTGTGCCTGTGAGAAAACACAATTAAACAACATATGGTGTTGAAGTAATATCATTATAATCTTACCTTATACATGTGATTAGATGGATCTATTTACCTCCAACACATTGTACCAATAATACCATAACACCACCAAGATTGATTCTAAATCCAAGAATAACAAGTTTTCATATTCATCCAATGCAACACAAAAGTGTAAGCCTACACCTAGTGAACTTGTTGGGTTTACTTGTAATACTCCTACACAAGCTTGACACTATTGAAAAAATAAAATACTCATGAAATAATATATCACTTAAGGAAATAACTCAAGGGTTCACCTAAGGTGCAATGAGAGATCAATTAATCCCACATCATTAGAAAGATATGTAAAGATAATTAGTGCACATAAACTATCCATTATAAACCCTAGGATGTAATATGAAATCACTTAAACATATAACAAATATTCATGTTCATCATAAAGATTCCATTACAATACTAAATATAGAAAGGTCATTACAAAAGACCCCATGAAATATCAGAAGTAAGTTATCATCATACAAAACATTACAATCTTTCTTGAATCCTTAGATCAACTTTCACTGCTCTTCAATATTTATCAAGCTTATCCAAATATATTTTTTTGTCTCTATTTAACTCTCCTTAATATTATTTCAAGGGTGTAATTATAATGTTCTTGGACCTTCCCTTGCTTGCAAATTATTGCCTAGTTAGAACCAACTGAACATGTTCTAAAAGGTTATCAAATATTCCCTATTTATTTCCCCATGTACATTTCAATACTTGATCTTGGATTATCCACTTTACATCTTTATTCCTTTCCTTACACCTGAAATTTATATGCAGCTCCTCCTTCAATGGGTGTCCCAAGCAAGGTTTTCCATTTTTTTCTTATTTCATGCAATGTTGTGCCTAATTAGGTTATACACTTCCATTTCTTGTGTAAAACTATAATAAAAAAAAACTACTCTGAATGATTTTTTGGGGTTAACATTCCCCCATACTAATTTCCCTTTTTTCATTTAAACAAGGTTGACATTTTTGCACATCTATTTCTTCAGGAACTTTCTCTTGAAGTTTCTTCTCAAAATTTACATATTCAAAACTACATAAATTGTAATTAACACCATAAATATGGTTATATTCATAAAGGAAATAAATTATTTTTTATGTTTTTCATGGAAAAAATTCGAGTTATTTGTGCCATTTTAGTGTTACAAAAGATAAGCAACTAAACACTTTTAATTGCAAGATATTTTTATCTTGTTTTAGTGTCATTATTATGTCATTGTTTTGTGCCATAGTGAAAATGAAAAAAATGCAATATAATTATTTTAAAAAATAATAATTATATTACATTTTTAATTATATATATATATAATGTTCTTGGACTTTCCCTTGCTTGCCAATTGTTGCCTAGTTGGAACCAACTGACCATCTTATAAAAGGTTATCAAATATTTCCTATTTATTTCTCCATGTACATTTCAATACTTGATCTTGGATTATACACTTTAAATATTTATTCCTTTCCTTACACCTGAAATTTATATGAAGCTCCTCCTTCAATGGGTGTCCTAAGCAAGGTTGTCCAATTTTTTCTTCTTTCATGCAATGTTGTACCTTATTAGGTTATACGCTTCCATTTCTTGTGTAAAACTATAATAAAAAAAAAACTACTCTGAATGATTTTTTGGGGTTAACATTCCCCTATACTAATTTCCCTTTTTTCATTTAAACAAGGTTGACATTTTTGCACATCTATTTCTTCAGGAACTTTCTCTTGAAGTTTCTTCTCAAAATTTACATATTCAATACTACATAAATTGTAATTAACACCATAAATATGGTTATATTCATAAAGGAAATAAATTATTTTTTATGTTTTTCATGGAAAAAAATTGAGTTATTTGTGTCATTTTAGTGTTACAAAAGATAAGCAACTAAACACTTTTAATTGCATGATATTTTTATCATGTTTTAGTGTCATTATTATGTCATTGTTTTGTGCCATAGTGAAAATGAAAAAAAATGTAATATAATAATTATTTTTTTAAAATAATTATATTACATTTTTTTTTTCATTTTCACTATGACACAAAACAATGACATAATAATGACACTAAAACATGATAAAAATATCATGCAATTAAAAGTGTTTAGTTGCTTATCTTTTGTAACACTAAAATGACACTAAAATAACACATTTTAAAATTTAAATAATGATGCAAGAGCATTTAGGCTCACTTGTAATCCTACATCAAACATAAATATTTAGATTAGAACACAAGCTAAGTTCCTTTTTTGCACAAATATAATTGTGCACAATTTATTTATGTTATTTTATGCAACTTTTGCATGCACACAAATCCCTTGTAGTGTTATGATGAAACATTTGTGTGTGTGTGTGTGTGTGTGTGTTATTCCACACTTATTTATTTTTGCATGTAGTTTCAATTCTAATTTGTAGTTGATTTCAAATATTTGTGAAAAATATGTTTTGTAGGTCATTTTTCAGTTGAATCACAATGTAGAAGAACCATAAAGAGAATTGAGAGTTTAGTTTTTGTGAGTTTTAATGTGAAATCTTGTGAGATATTATGCATGATATTGGTGTGCAATAGTTTGAATATAATTTTATTTGCATAAGGATTATTTAGTGCATATTTTGTTTATGAATCATAAATATTTATCCTTATAAGGTTGTGAGCTTCACATAATTTGTTTTGGGTGTATATATTATTATGATGTCTTATGGACAAAGAGTTATTGCAATTCCTATCTATTTGCATTTAATTCATTGGATCATGAAAGGTTGTTGTGGTTTTACTTAACTTCACCTCATGATAAACTTTACCATGATGCATTAAAATTTGATGTGTTAAGGTGCTTTGGTATTTTAATTAACATTTAATGTTTGTGGTGCATAGTGATGTGTTACAAATATATAATGCTAGTAATGTGTTGTTGAGCATAGTATTGTAAGTAGGTGGATCTTATGCCTATATATAAACATGACCCTACACTTGAGTTAGCTATTTTACAAGTTTAAAGACAATATGTATTATTTTGACAGGTAGGTATACTAGTTAGCATGGAGATATATGAGGATTGGTTGTAATACATCTCAGTTGAGATTTTTGGGTTATGCTCATTGAATGGAAAATCTATATTTATAGACATTGAAATGTAATAATAGAACATTTTTTTTTTCTAAATTTTATTGCATTATTCTATTGTGAAAATTTGAGGGTTGCAGAGTCTAAGGCATATCTTCATTGTGGCACCTAACCATGCTTGCATAATTTGGTATTAAGACAAATTTTATTCATTCCAATAAATCATGTGGATAAAAGTTTATTTTATTCATTTATTGAGTGTGGGTATGGAAACAATGAGTACATGTGCAAAAATTGTAGGGAAGGTGTATGATTATTCTTTGATTTCATAAAAGTGGCAAACATAATAGGGTTCACAAAGAGAGTGCCTAGAGTGATAATACTTAGAGACTTAGATAGATTAATGAGATATATGGAAGCCCATCTAGAGGGTATGGAAACCTCAAAATATCAAGGAATTAGGGTGGTAGATGATGAAAGTGAACATGCATCCATAGAATAATCCCTTGAGAACTAGGTTGTAGATGAAGAGGTCAATGAACCTAAAGATAGATTCTTACATGTAGATGCAAGGATGACTAATGAGCTGAAGTTGGACCTCCTAATTATTGAAGGAGTTTGAGTTTTGAAGAGCTCATTGATTGGATCACCGAGTTAGAGAAATACTTTGAGTATGAAAGTATGTGAAGGATTACATTAAGGAGTTTTATAGACTTAATACCAAAGTGGGTCATGTTGAAAATTACACATATATGATCTTAAATTAATTGAATGGGTTGCAAATTTTTATTCAATATTGTTAGCCTACCAATTGGTACATCCAATGCACCTATTGAATTGGGTACATTGAGTGACCTTGGAGGAAACTCAAGGGAATTTTTTTCTCTCATTTTGGGATTGTTTCTAGGAAAATATAGGGCATGAGTTATAGGGGATCCATGAAATATCCTTCCTAACATAGATATCCAAGAGATGCATTGCTACCATCGAAGGCTCAATTCCTCTTTCCACCTACACAAGATTCTCTATCCTACCTGGTTCATTTCAATGGGTCCACTAATTAAATAACTTAGTTCACAATTTATAAATAAAAGGGCCCAATTAAAGATATCAAATGGGAAGGAAGGGTAAGGTATGAAAAAGAGGTTTCTAGGCAAGCATGAGAATATTAATACCAAAGGCCCAAACATGTGCCTAGCTATAGTTTTACCATTGTATGTCGAGTTTCACATGAGATAAAAATTCATCCACATAGGGAAGTGAGTATAAGGGAATTAACATGTGTAGGATTCCAATAAATTTTTATACAAATCAACACATATAAGACTGTTTTTAATCACACAAAACACACAGTGATTAAATGAAATGAAAAGAGTAAAGAAACTAATTATAATAGCACATTGCCCATCCTAATAATTATATATATTTCATAAGGACATACATTCAAGATTATAACATTAATATCATTCATTTTTCCATTAAAAATTAGAAGACATTCATAATATAAAATACAAGGAGATGAAAACAAATATTGTATTAATCTTATGGTGTTTTACCATAAAATTACTCACCTTTACAATGAGCTAAAAAACATCATATATAGAGATGAGATGGGATCCTCATCCAAATATAATATAATCCCAATCTTAGCCACAATGACTCAAAATAATTACAAACTCAATCATTTCCATTATTTTCCTAGAAAAGACAAAGAGGAGAGAAAGGGGAACCATATTTATTATAACGCACCCCCTATTGGGACCACAAGGAGAATCAATTAATACTTGGTGTAGGGAAACTTCTTAGATACTCAAGGCATCTTATTGAGCTACCAACACTTATGCCACCAAGTTAGCCTCCCAATCAATCTTTTCCATTTTGATAGGTTATTTTTGGAAGAAGACTTATGCATGGGTCAACATCATGTCATGGGACTTGATAAGGGCTTACAATGAGATCTCTACCTCATTGACTTCGATAAGTCTTATGGTTTATTACATGGTAAGTTATAGGATACATCAGGGTTTATCTCTATTGACCTTTGCCACATTATTCTTAATTTCTAATTTAAAGTCTTCCAGTTGGACCTCGAGTTCATTAAGGCTAAGCAAGGTGCCATATAGGTGGAAGAGGAATGTGATGCTAACCTCCTTGAAGTAATAAAGTATTTGATCCTTGTTTTTCTCCAAGGGTTTGATGGTGGCCTATAAATCCATGAACCAATATTTTAGTGTGGTCCTCATGCTTCATGTGAATGTTTGATATAGGTTCAATTCCATGAGAGGCATGAGATTGAGCTATGCAAACATCCATTTGTTGATGATTCCCACCATCTTCCTATATTTATTGTCAACCTTGACAATCCCCTCTAAATACTATTATGATCTTTATAAGAGAAAATTGCTCTTGGAAAGAGCTTTGGTAATTTTTATAGGGGTTTAAAATAATTTTATAATGGTAGCCTTAACCATTCCGACCAAACTAATAGGGAAAAATATCATCACTTAGGACTCTAGGGTTTTGACTTGGTCCCTATGGTCCTCCATAAATTTATCTATTTGATCATTGTGATAATCCTATTCTTTTTGAGAGAGAAGAGATCCTATTTAGTTATCCAAATAATAGGGTCCCAATCCTAAGTGAAGGTCTAAATAAGCGCACCCTCTTCATTTTGCTTGAGTCTTGATTGAACTATAATTGAATATCAGGGTCCCCTTGGTAGACCATTTTGACCCTTTGTGCACCTAAAGCTTCCATGGGGGTAATTCATTCTTGACCTACCATTATTACCAAGGTAGTGGAAGATGATACAATGGGGGTGGTGGTAACTAAAGTGAAAGGTGGAGGCATGGGTGTAGGAGGTAAGAACGAAGGTGAGGGATGTAATATAATGGATGATGGAGGGGGAAACATGGGTGAAAAGGGGGGAGTTACCAAATGGGAATCCCAAGGGAATAATTGAAACCATGATTGGTCACAAGTCATAAATACTTGGGTGCCAATTACACCTAGGAGCTATGTATTCAATTTGAAAGAGGAGTTTGGATGGTTATATCCAAGTTTGGAGGATCTTGATGTGAGGGAAAGAGAGGCCCATGATGGTGTTACTAGTATAATTAGGGACTTTGGGGCTAGCCAAGGTACAATTATCCTTGGACACTTGACAGGATTCTACTTAGGGATCACTTGTGGTGCTACTAAACTTGAAGGGAAAGTCTTAGATGGAGCTTGTGGAGGTGTTGTAGTCACTTCTATACTTATTGAAGCACCAAAAGTTGTGGGAATAGAAGATATAAGGTTAATCAAAATCATAGTTGTTATTGAAGTAATTATGGCATTGGTATGGAATATGACAATTTGTGAGGCTATCCTAAGAGCAATTAATGGGGTTGACCAAGTTGATGTAGTCAAAGTAAGGTCACAATGTAGACTAGGGGATCCAAAAATATTAGAGAACAAAATATTTTATAATCTAGTATACTTAGGGGGATTGGAAATTTTAGGGGATGAACCATGAGGATTCATAAGACGAGGTTGTAGTTAGGTTTGGAAATTAGGAATAAAAAATCTAACCAAAAATAGTGGAGTAGGGGAAACTAGGGCACTCACTAGGGATGTTGTGAAAGGGGGTGCAATAGGGGTATGCTACACTTGATTTTGGAAACTAGGAGGAGATGTAATAATATACTTGGATATACCAAAAGTAAGATTAGAAACCTTCTGGGATGCAACATCATCTCTTGTGGTTCTAAGCTACTTGAAGTATGAAGTGCATGGGCAACTTGGGGTTGACATACCTAAGAGGTTAACATAGGTGAAATTTATGTTGAGGTTGATGGAGTAGTAGTAGGTATGCCCTAAAATATTAACTAGGAGAGTCTCCTTATTATTGGGATTTCAACAACAAGCTATTAGGGAGCTGATTATGGAGGAGATAGTCTCTTTTCTAATATTGTATTAGGTTATGATTGTTCCTTCTAGTGATAAGTTTCTTCATTATCTGTGATCACTACCACATCAACATGGTGGAGGTGGATCACATCATTGGGTGGCTCTAATGGTATGTATTATTATGTCATGCTTGATACTTCTCCACATGGGCATGCATTGTGCCCTGGTGACCCCATTATCTATCATTAGCCTTGAAGAGATTGAATGAGTCCTTGTGGAGGGACACCATTTACAATGTAGTTAAATTTTTATATTCATAGTGCCCAATAATAAGGGGAACAATGGGTAAGCCTTATACCTTATGACAAGGTAGAGACATGCTATGCTATTGGCCAACTTCCAAGTGATCTCTTGATTTGTGAGGTAGTCTAGGACCATGTATGGCAATTGAAGATGAGTCCCTTGGATGCCTTCCATACTAATCATAGTATGGTCTCAGTAATACCAATAGGCATTGATGGGAAGAATTGAGGTCCATATCTCCTTATAATCCTGGGCATCTTTTTTGTTGTTGATGGTTAACTATAATTATGGGTAGTAACTATCACATATCTCCTAGATAAGGTGCTTATAGTGGTGAACATAGAGCTTAAAAAAGGATACATGTATGATAAATTTGATTGGCACCCATGGAGGGAAGGCTATGATTTATAAATATTGGGTAGCATAGGTGGTCTTGACCAAATATGACATCATGTATAATTTTCCCCCAACCTTCACCCTATTGACTTATTATGTGATGATGTCCCCAAGTGTAGGGAACTCCTCCCTTTTGAAGATGATGATGAGTAGAAGGACCCAACTCTTATTGACATTTATGATTTCATTCATCTCATATAAATGGTTGAGTAGCAACATGTTATTCCTCACTTCCTCGTAGAAGGTTTTGAAGGTGTGAGAGTCAGGGTCTTCCTTATTCATCGAGTGATCAGAGTCTTTGATCTAGTCCTTAAGGACCTCATAGATATTGTATGTGATCAACCATGCAATGGTGACCTCTACATCATACATGATGTTGAATTTTGAGATATTGTAATATTGCTTGAAGTTAACCTAGAGATGTTTACAATCTTAAACACTGTGGTCGGGGAGTATACAATGTTTGTATTATACATAGAAGCACATAACAAGTTTCCAAAGAGATCTCTGCATGGAAAGACTTCTAGCTTAACAACATAATTATGTAGTCCTAATGCTCTAATGGATATGAGATCATCTGCAAACTCCATTCCATCATCTTCCACTTCAACATCATTGCTAGGCCTCTATTATCTTTAATCATCTTGAATTTTTCATTGGAATGGTTAAATATGGTAACACCTTGTAGGAAGGTAATATCCCAAAATTCTTGCTCTTGTTTAGGATATGAAATTGAGGTGGCCATTTCTATAATTATTTTTTTCTATGTGAAGGACTTAATAGGGATGTTATTTGGGATCTAAAGGGAATTCAAGGTAGAGGTCTATGAATAATTTTGAACTCACAGAAGATAGATAATGTGAGCCCAATTTAGATAGGACCTTATAGGGTAGTGTGATATTTTTTGTAGTAATGGATTTTCAAACTCATGTCGTGTGAATTAAAATTTGAGTTTAAGAGATAGATCTCAATTTGACCATTACAAATTAGATACAATATTTAAGAATATGCCTCAATTAGATTGTATGACTATGATGGGGCATATCTATGTGTCAATATTACAAACTAAGTGAGCTAATAAATATAGAGAATGGTGTGCACACACCTATTTTTGGCCCTAATGGCACTTGAGATGTGTCTTTGTTAGCCACATGTCATTTATACATTAATGGGCTTAATGGGTACTCTGATGACTTAGTGCATCGGGGCACTTCCTCAACTTAAGAGTTATGCTTGTGTAGATTGGATGCTTGAGTGTACCGAGTACATGAAACATTATATTACTACATTAATGGTTCCTGGTGTAGAGAGGATTACATAACATGATTATTCAAACATTATTCCAATAAATCAAAGGAATAATGCATAAGAACAAACTGAATTAAGCCTATCTATTCATGTGGGAATTACAAAGGATAGCAAGAAACAAATTAAATAAAGCAACATCATAGTACCTTCCCAAATGGATTCACCATACCAATGTGGCTCAAAAGAATGTTCTCCCTTGATCAAGAGATTTTGTCATCAACAAAAATGGTGGCCAAATCCTCTAATGTCTCAAGAACTCCTTATAAGACCTAGGCTCATGATTTAGAATCACTAAACTAGCCTATTAATGAAGCTTGCAACTAAAATTATTGGTCAAATGCAAAGGATTATGGAGACAATTCAACATAACTTTGCACAAATCAAGCTTGAAAATGATGTTCATGGCCTCTCTATTTATATATTTTTGAGATTGGTCAGGATAAACCATGACCGTCCATCTCAAGATTGAGATGTGTGGTCATGGATTAATTGAATTATGTAATTAAATCCATAATTATCCTCATCATGAATTTGGAAGAAGGGACATTAATGAGGCATGGGAGGTAATAAAGAGGCATGGGAGACCCATAATCTTGATATTTTATGCACTTATGACTTAATGGATGCCACCCCATAGATGACATCCCCTGATGATGTAGATATCAATAATCAATTTTTAATAATAAGATTTTCAACAAATTCCATGGATTTATTACTTAAGCTCTTGATTTGGATTAATTATTTTAAACAAGGTTAATCTACATTTGTACAATTATTTGGAAATTAGCCCTCAATTAATCAAAATGGTCAGAAAGTCATATTACTGGGTTATAATTTAACTAGGCAAGAATTGAAAGGTGATGTTAGATGCATTGAAATCGTATTCTCATTTAGGATGTTGCCAACAAAAAATAAAAAAGGTACATGATGTGTACTAATGAATTTAGAAGGAAAGAGTGATCTAAAGCACAAAAAGGCAAAATCATCATTTTGACTCAAAATGAATTGATCAAAGTTAGGTGGCCCATAAAATGCATTGCCACATTTAGGGATACATTAGCCTAAATCAACACTTGTAAATGACAATATCAAAATATTTAGCATGTTTTATAGATTTTTACCTAAAATATGCATTTGAGTGTAATTTGAGTAAGATTGACAATTTCAACACAAATGGTGTTAGGAATTGGATGTCTTCATTTTGATCCTATTTGAGAAGGTGTAGCCTGAAGAAACATATTTTCAAAGAAAAGATTTGTCAAGAATAAATTGGAACATACCTATGATGCCCCCTCGAGAGGATATACTAGGATGAAAGAGAAGGATGGACTCTCAAAAAAAGAGAGACAATGAGAGATTAAACCATGGAGTAGATCACATCCAAATGAGCTAAATATTGTACACATGATTACCATCAATGATCAAAATATAATTAGAGGTATAATAGGCCCCAAAAAAGGGGTGAAGGGGAAAGATACAATCCATAAATATAAGAGACACACTTTTAAATGTACCCAATTTGAGAGTACAAACTACATGCTTACGACATTGATCAATCCTAAGACAAGTTGCACATTAAAATATTACCATCATGGGCATTAGTGTGGAGAGCTTGGAATTAGAGGAAAAGAGAGAATGTTCTACTTTAATAAGGGAAGCATCACTAGAATGATGTCTCTAAAGATAATAAGAAGTGCCCTAGTAGAGCATATTTGATCATGATAAAATAGTTTACCCTAATAGGGCTAATTTTGATCATTGATAAAGAATAAATAATGGTTTGCCCCTGTAGAGTGGATTTGATTTAGACGTGGTTCAGAGGTTGGGCCCCAACATGGATAATTGGTAAGAAAAATAATTCAAGGATATAACCCAAAATATAGGTTAAAGTGAATGGGCACAAATGTACATGCAATGGTGTAATGTCTTAGAAAGCCAAATAAAACCCAGCATGCAAGCATGCACAAAGTGATGAGAGAAATGAAAATAAGAATGAAAGATAGCTGAGCTGATCTTAATAAAAATTGAGTGCTACCTACATAGTTACATGGACTCATGTTCCAAAATGAACTTTAGGCCAATGTAGTTCACCCAAATTTAGGAGAGAATGAAATAAGGAATCATGAAAACTAACCAAGAATTGATTAGAATCATAATGTATGCAAAGAGATGCACATCTAAACATAGAGTTGAGTCCTAAAATACATGTTACCTAGATGCCTAATTCCATATCATGAGGATAAATTATGCAAAGTGTTCTTGAGAATCATTCATCAAAGTTGTGTTGAAATTTAAGACATTGAAACTTGAGCACAAAGTGCTTGCTATAGAAAAAGAAATTAGTCATCATAAGTATTAATAAATTATAATGACATAATATTCCAATTGCACTGAGCTAGTTCAAATGTGAATACCTATAAGTAAGGCTAATGGTAAAATAATGACCAAAACCAGATTTACAACTATTTACATTTAAACAAAAAATCAAAGATAAAATAAAAAAACAAGACATATTAACAACATGAGATCAAGATATAAATAATTGAGATCTATGTGTACCATCAAGATGTACTTGGAAAATAAAACAAAGAAGCAAGACCAAATAGGAAAACAAAAAACCAGACAACAAACAATAATCAAATAAACACATAAAATGTTTTTGTGTTTCTGAATGTTTTATAAATGTTTTTGGAATTTTATAAGTATCTCAACTCAATTGAGGATTAAAATATACATAATGGTCTAATTCATGAAACAATGAGAGCATGCCAACTTAAAATGCTCACAATACAATGAGAGTGTATGATAAGAGGGACTGAGTTGACCTTGACATGAATCAAGCATAGCCTACATAACCCCAAAATAATCCCAAGTCAAAGTAGTTTTGCCCACACAATAGGCAATGAAAAATTGACTAGGTCACAACAAGATAACAAATAAATGTGAATGACAAAACAAATGATAATAGTAATGATTAGATGAAGTGGCAATGCATAATAAAAAAAGACATCATACCTAATTTGCCCATAGGTGGTTATAATTAGGAAACAATGTCATAACAGTGATTTAACCAAAGGTGGTTATAATCAGGGGTACCAAAATAATACTGATTTGCCTATAGGCAATTATAATTAGTGATATCAGATAAGATAATAAAAAAAAGATAACTTGCTAGATCAAATGCCACACTACTACCATAGACTATCATTCAACATAGAATTATAAAATTGTTGAAATTAGATCAGAATCCCCCCACTAAAAGTGTAGGATGAACCAAAGGAACCAAAATAAAAATAAGATCAGTAAGATGACTAAAATCAAGCCTTGGTCAATAGTAAATAAATGGTATAATAAAAATGGTATAATGAAATGATCAGAAAAAAATTGGATATAACAGCAACAAAGTTGCCCCCAAGTGATGATTAGCTTAAATTTCTTGCAAAATAGTGAGAGTGTTTCTTAGGTTGCTCACAAAATGGTGAGAGTGTGAAAACTTAACAATTGCTCACAAAATAGTGAGAGCATAAAAAAGGGGTGACCAAGCTGACCTTAATAAAAATTGAGTGTTGCCTACATAGTCCCAAAAGACCTCAAGTTAATTGAGTTTAAATGACATGGTTCATGGATTATAATGGTATAATAATGCCTTAAAAGGGTCTATAGGGTTACCCCCAAGAGACGAGTCATGGTAATTGGAAAAGTGAAAAATAGTTCTATTGCTCTTGTTGACAGGGAGATGCACATCCTAGTCAATATGTGAGACAACAAAAATGATCAGTTATAAAGTTGGTATAAAAACACCCTTTCGATAAAATTGTTCTATAAATAACTTGTTGTAGATCTGGATCTCAATAATGTGTTCATGATCTTCATTAGCAATTGATTTTGCTTCCTTCAAACATCAAGACAAGATAACTTCATAGCCTTTATAAAGGAAAGTGTTGCCAGTGATAAATGATATACGTGGGTAATAAATGGGTGGATGATAATGGAATGTATAATGAATGGGAAACAAATGAAGACCAGGAATTTTAGTCACATGTAAAGTTGTTGATGCCAGATTTGACATCATTTTGGTTGTGTTAGGGCCAAAGACCTCTGAAGATGCTCTCGATAGGACCACTAGATTATTATGTTGCTTGATCTTGAGAGTAACTACCATCTGATTATGTAATAGATTGAAAGCTATTTTGATTTGATCTTGAATAGTATCTTCAATAAATAGTGAATAACTTTTATGCTCAGTTATTTGTGCCTTGATGAGGTTTTCACCAATGAATTTGTTCTGATCATCCCATAGTGCCTCTTAGAAGGTTTCATGAAGAGATGTTAACATTTGACTTTGATTGTCTTCTAGCACCTTCAAAAATCTTTCACTAAAAGATGCTGATTTTGATCTTTGCTTATCCCCTAGTGCCTCTGAAAAGGTTTCACTAGGAGATTGTTCTTCTTCTAAATGAATGTGGTCTTTGTCCCCGTGATATTCTACAAATGGTATATTTCCATGGATGTAGTTCAATAAAGTGTGATTATTTCAGTCCCAATCAACACTTATGGGAGGTGGAATGTCAATATAATGGCTATGTTGGATGGTGGTAATAATGGGATGGTGAAAGGAAACATAATTTTCATAGAAGATACTAGGAGAACTTATGTAGATACTAAAGTAATCATCCTCAAAAACCATAGAAGGATCACAAATATATTCAAATAGTCTGCAAGGTAATTGTAACCAATGTTGTAATAACCATGACTATAATTTATTTCTAAATCTAATTCCAAAGTAAGGGACTCTAAATCCAATGTCACAACTAATGTTGATTCTATTTCTAATGCTAAATCTAATGTCAGTTCAAAAATAGAACCTGACTCTAATTCTGATTCTTCATATGATGTGGTTGTTTCTTTAATGTGTTATTGAATGCTAAATATTTGATGAGTAATGGCTTGTGATGGAATAATGGGCTCAATAAAAATTGATTCGTCTTGGAAGGGTTCAACATAGACTAGCTCATCTAAGTGAATCCCCTCAAAGAGAGGGAACCACTCAAGGGATGTCTTGAAAAAATCATGTTTGTTAAAGTGAGACTCCTCAACGAGTGGAAAAAGATCAAGAGACAACTCTAAAGAGACTGGCTTTTTAAGGAGATGAGGCTCTTTAAAGAAAGGCAACATATAAGTAGGTAACTTATCATAGGTTAACTTGTCATAAATAGATGTTTCAATAATAACATTTTTGTTTTAGTTTATAATTGGTTGCAAAATATCAACTTGGAACACATTTTGATCCTCATAAGATGGCTCTTGAAGAGGTAATGGTTCTTTTTTTGGCTCAAAGATGGGTATAGAATTTATAAAGTGGGGAACATTTGTTTTATCAAGAACAATAGTTTGGGGTTCAATAATAGACTCTCCAAAAATTAGAGTATTGAAGAAGGGATAAAACACAATTGGTTCATCAGATGGAGGTTCTTCAACAATAGGTTCATCAAAAATTGGTGATAGGCCAAGAATGGTAATAAATAGATGATTCTTAGTTTAGTTACTCATGCAAACCAAAGGAGGAGGTCCTAAAATGGTAATGACTGGACACTTCTTAGTTTGGTTGCATGTGAAAACTATAGGAGGTCCTAAAATGGTAATGACTAGATGCTTCTTATTTTGGTTGCTTGTGCAAACTAAAGGAGGAGGTCCTAAAATGGTAACAACTAGATGCTTCTTAAATTGGTTGTTTGTGCAAACCAAAGGAGGAGGTCCTAAAATGGCAACCTTCACACGTTGTGGAGCTTGCTTACTCATACAAGCTAAAGGAGAAGAAGGATACCCTAAAATAGTAACCTTTGAGCATGGAGTGCAAATCAAAGGGGAAAGATGAGGATGATGTATGATAACTGACATGGATGTGATTTGTTTTCAATAGATAGGCCCAAAGAGGGAAACCTCCTAAAATAAGATGGAGTGGTCATGTCTTTCATAAAAATGCTCTACCTTGCAACTAGGGCCATAAAAAACCGTATTGTAAGTGTACCTTAGTGTCATCATTTAAAAAGAGTGTTCTTAACATTTGATAAGAGTTGGACAATGTTTTGTAAATGTTTAAACAAGGTATGCTTGCTTCTCTTCAAAAAAATGACTAAGGTACCAAAGACACTATAAATAGAGGGTGGCTTGGAACCACACACAATTAGAAGATTTTGTTGATGAATTTACCTAACTTTTGGTAAAGTTGAAATCATATAGATTGGAAGAGGGAAAGATAACTCAAAGATCTAAGGTGAAAAATAGTACACCAAAGCCTAGATCTTTATGATACACATATACTGTAAAAGCTAGTTTCAACTTTGACGAGTTGATCCTAGAAAAATTAGAGGAAAGCTCTCCAGATTATGAAGAAGATAATATGAACTAAGAAACTCAAGATGTAAAAACATGTGTGAATCACTAAGCATAAATCTAGGACCAAATGGGCAGCACAACATGGCCACATGGTTCTAGTAGGATAAAATATGTTATAGGATTCAAAGTGTGAGCGATACACAAGATGACTTGAGTCCACCAAGATGATAATGTGATTTTGAGTCTAATAAATGACCATAAATCCAAATAAAAAATTGAACCTAAGTTAGAATAAGTTTAGTGTGAAAATGGTGAACCCAATTTAACCCCCCAACCCTTAAAACTCAGAAAGGTTCAATTTAAAATATGAATTATAAAAGAGGGACTTTAAACAAATTGGATAAAAGGTCTAGACTCAATTGGGCAACATGACTGCACCAAAGTAGATGACATGACTAAATATTTTGATAATAATTTGAACAAGGGAAAGATGAAATTTTGAAATGGATAGCGTAATGCCTCCCTTGCTCAAGAAAATTGAGGACAAAGTGCTTTGGTTAAGTTTGTTAAGTTAACAAGTAATTTTAGACACAAATCAAGACCAAGTAAGCTAATGATAAAAAATAAATGTCTTTAGTCTAAATTGACAAGGTATGGCAAAGTGGGGTCAACTAAATTAGTAGTTTTTCAAGCATTTTTAGGGGAATTAATTACATAATGACTTTCACATCATGATGCAAAATAAAATCACGTAATTGGGTGTTCATGACACTTGGCTTGTTATAAAAATATCTTGCCCTTTTTGTAACCAATACATCCTATTATTCACTCAGTGTAGTGTGATGTCTAAAGTGAAGATATGTTCCATGTGTAACTCCATCACTAGAAGGTGGTTTAACCACTCAAACCTTTGATCCTAGTGGGAGTGGTTAAAAGCAGTGCTGGGAGGTGAAACCTTAGATCAAAGCTTCCCTAAAGAACTCATGGGAGGTAATGAAGTCCCCCTCATAAGCCAAGTTTGCATGAAATAAAAGACATAAAATATAAAGGCTTTAGGGTCATGTCAAGGTCACCCAATACTATTGTGAGTTTTTGGGGAGTGATCTAGACAATGTTCTTTCTATGCCTTGGATTAGGTTTTTTGTAATAAGAATACTGCTTTTGATTCCAAGGGTTCCCTAAAGGAGACAAATGGAAGAATATACACATGTAATCCTTCTCTTTTCCAAACAAAATAAATTAAATAGCTATTGAATACAAAAACTTGGAAAGATGAGTTCATTTTTAAGCACCAAATTGAAAGATTGAGCGGTGTTCTTTTGACCCCTTGGTCTTAATTTATAACTTTGAAAGCACAATCTCAAAATTTAAATCACCCTAAAAAGTTTCATGAGCACCAAAAGAAATATATTTTTTAGTTCATTTTAAACATCTAAGAGTGATTTAAAAAGCATGTTTTAGCAAATCTTCAACTTGGTCCTACAAGGAAAAAGTTAAAATTTCCCTTAGCTTTGAAGCTAATTTAGTTTTGAAATAAGAAACTTTGAAAGATAATTTTTTTAAGTCAACCTATCTACCCTTAAGGCATCACCCCAAAATCAAATGTGCTAGATTAGAAACATCCAAAGAGATTTTCAATTTTTTTTGAAAAATCTATGAAACTTGAAGCTAAAATAATGTCAAATTCTTAAAATTTAGGAGAAAACACATGGTTTTAAAAAAAATCATCAAAAATAAAGTCCATATGACCCTAAACCAAGCATTTGAAAATGGCCTATTAGCTCTCAGGTCAAGAAAAAGAGAATGACCACTGATGGTTATACCTAATCGATGACGGTTTCACTTGACCATCGATGGTTAAAAATGAATGTCGATGGTTTACTTAACCGTCGACGGTTCTTTTGACAGTCGATGGTTACCTTTGTAAACCCGTGAAGATAAAATCTAACCAAATGAAGTTAGAAAATCATTTAAAAAGAGTTTTAAGCATCCAAATTAAAATTTTAAGTTGCCTCACACTCTCCTTCATACATGGGATGCATCTTATCCCACTGGTCATGCCAAAATGTAGAGAGGATTACATAACATGATTAGTCAAATATTAGTCTAATAAATCAAAGGAAGAATGCATAAGAACAAATAAAATTAAGCCTATCTATTCATGTTGGAATTACAAATGATAGCAAAAAAAATGAAAGAAGGCAACATCATATTACCTTCCCAAATGGATTCACCATACCAGTGTGGCTCAAAAGCATGTTCTCCCTTGATCAAGAGCTCTTATCTTCAACAATAATGGTGGCCAAATCCTCCAATATTTCAATAACTCCTTATAGAATCTAAGCTACAGAGGATTACATAACATGATTAGTCAAACATTAGTCTAATTAATCAAAGAAAGAATGCATAAGAACAAATTAAATTAAGCCTATCTATTCATGTGAGAATTACAAAGGATAACAAGAAATAAATGAAAGAAATAAACATTATATTACCTTATCAAATGGATTAACCATACCAATGTGGCTCAAAATCATGTTCTCACTTGATCAAGAGCTCTTGTCTTCAACAAAAATGGTGGCCAACTCCTCCAATGTCTCAAGAACTCCTTGTAAGACTTAGGCTCGATTTAGAATCACTAAACTAGCTTATTAAATAAGCTTGCAACTAAAATCAATGGTCAAATGAAAGGATTATGGAGATAATTCAACATAACAACTTTGCACAAATCAAGCTCAAAAATGATGTTCATGGCCTCTCTATTTATAGATTCTTGAGATTGGTCAGGATCAACCATGACCGTCCATCTCAAGATTGAGATGTGTGGTCATGGATTAATTGAATTATGTAATTAACTATATAATTATCCTCATTATGACTTTGGAATAAGGGACATTAATGAGGCATGGGAGATAATAAAGAGGTATGGAAGACCTATAACCCTGATATTTTATGCACTTATGACTTAATGGATGCCACCCCATAGATGACATCACTTGATGATGTAGATATCAATAATCAATTTTCAATAATAATATTTTAAAAAAAATTCATGGATTTCTTACTTAAACTCTTAATTTAGATTAATTAGCTTAAACAAGGTTAATCCACATTTGTGCAATTATTTGGAAATTGGCCATCAATTAATCAAAATGGTTAGAAAGTCATATTAATAGGTCATAATTTGACTCAGGAAGAATTGGAAGGTGACGTTAGATGCATTGGAACTATATTCCCATTTAAGATGTTATCAACACAAAATAAAAATTTTATATGATGTGTACCAATGAATTTAGAAGAAAAGAGTGATCCAAAGCACAAAAAGACAAAATGATCATTTTGAATCAAAATGAATTGATCAAAGTTAGGTGGCCTATAAAATGCATTTCCCCATTTAGGGATACATTATCCTAAATCAACACTTGTAAAAGACAAGCTCGAACTATTTAGTGCATTTTATGGATTTTGACCTAAAATGTGCATTTGAGTGCAATTCAAGTAAGATTGACAATTTCAACACAAATGGTCTAAGGAATTGGATGTCTACACTTGGTCTGTACCATTATTTGACTCATCAAGTTAGTCTAGGACCTATTTGACCATTTGCATGTATAGAGGTACATGTGGTGTTTTCTTACTCAATTGGGATTCTTAGCCCTTTGATAGCTGTAACACCTTTTGGTATATGAGTACATGTGTCACTCTCCCATTAGATCATGCATTATAGGGATCTAACATGTCTAACACCTCTAGAACCTATAAAACATACAAATTACCAAGTCATTTTAAATATTCCTTGTAATAAAGGGACTACTTGTCATAAATGAGACTTAAATAGCTACCAAATGGACTTTGAGATTAAGGTTCCAGGACTGAGACTCTAGGATATGCTTGATCAATGATTTCTTGCAGGAATAGGTAGTGCCCAAAAAATATAAGTATGGAAAATACTTCAAAAACACAATGGGAATAATTTATATTAATGTAAATAATTGCAAGATATTTTAAATATAAATGAATAGTTTATTCATCATAATTTTATAAAATATTGAGGAATGAGAATCTAACAATCACCCAAGATTTTGAAAAGGGTAGGGATCGAATTAGGATTGATAGAGGGCTGAGAATTTCTAAACCATGAGGGTTGGAAACCAATGTAGCCAAGGTGAATGATGAATTTAATTAACTCTTAGAACTAAGGGACTCTTCGCATTGTGAATGAATCCTAGGTGAGATTTTGATGTCCTTTAAATGCAGTGATGACCTCTGGTCAAAAATAAAAGTTTCCTCAATTCACCTAATCAGTTTTGAGGAAATGGCTTCTTTCTCACTAGGTACTACAAAACTAATTACCCAATATATAAAATTGTTTAATAATGGGAGTCCACTTTATGTTTCATATTTCCAAGACTATGATGTCAATGCTTTACTAGCCTTTAAAGGGACCAAACCTTGAATATAAAGACCAAAGTTTGGTTCCAGTCTTATTTTTCTAGTGCATGAATTTCCTTTTATTAAACTAGAGTCATGATTTTGGGGTTTGTGAAGTAATTTTTATTGGGATGACACCTAATGGTAAACACAAGAATATCAAGATAAAAAACAAATAAAGCAGTAAAGGAAAGACAAGTAGAAAGCAAACACATAACATAAGCAAATTAATCTAAGAACTACTTAAATCCTAAACTATATTTACAACACAAGTTCATTCCTTTGAGAGGATTACTTCAAGACGTTTGTGGATGGTGATATTGATAATTAGTGGTACAAGAACTATCCATTCAAAGATGAATATAGATTATTTACTTAGAGGTATTTTATCCTAAAAGCATTTAATCATAACAACTCAACAATACGATATGGGCTAATAGATAAAGAGTATAACTTTTAGTGTTAACCCTTATTCTCATGAGATTTATCCTATAATAGGACCAAGTCCACTATTAGAGATGATTTTACTTTTGCCTTCTTATCAAACCATATCTTGATCTTGTCCTAGTGTTTGTTGAAACTCTTCAAGGCTTCTTCTCGAGCATCTTCCATTTGAACAATATCCAATAGTATTAAATTCACTCTTCCATCACATTACATATATTCTTACATGAATTTATATGTAAAAAATATAAGGTTTATATACCAATAGGAAAGGTGAATTTGTGAGGGCTCACTTGTATTTGGTATAATCATCTTATAGTGCATACTTGAGCATCAAGTGCCAATATTTAGGTCACTTCTCAATAGACTTTTTAATCACATCCATTAGGTTTTTATTAGTCGACCCAACTAAATAATTTCCCTATGGATAGTAGTTTGATGAGAACTTCAATGTGATGTCATTCTCATAGTACCATTTAATGAATTAAATTGACTGGAATGTTGGACCATTATAAGAAACTAGTGAGTTTGGCATGCCAAACCACATATTTATTCTCTCTTAAAGGAACTTGATCACTTCTTTGGATATACTATTCTTGGTGGCTACTACCTCTTTCCACCTTATACAGTAATCAGTTGTGAGTATAAAAGTGTGGCCAGTCAATGAATTTGGGTTGATGACCCCTATGAAGTTGAGTCCACATTAAATAAAAAGATGATCTTATATTATAGGTTGGAGTGGCATTATTTCATGGACTTCCTTCTTGAATAATGTCTAACACTCATGGCAGGTGTGAACATGTGCATGTGTATAATTGAAGGTGGTGGGCTAGTAATATCTAGCTCTTATAATTTTATGGGTCATTTTATTCTTGAGGGGTGGCCACTACCTAAATTTTCATGAAATTTGGTCATGACCTCTTTTTCTTCTTATTTTGATTGAGGTATATTTCCTCATAGTTCTTTCAATAGAGTACTCCTTTATTTAACATATAATGAATTGCCTTCATCCTAAGAGATCTTTTATACACTTTGTTCAACCCTAGAAGATGTATCCCATAAATAAAATAGTGGATAAGAGGTGGCTAGCCATTTTTTATTCATTTAACTGCACCACAATAATCCTCATGTCAATTGACTGAGGCCTTGACCTCTCACCATCCTGATAGGTTTGATCTCTAGATAATATTATTGTAGCTTAGCCACCCATTGAGCTTTGCACTCTCCAAATTAATTTGATCTTGACATGATTTTTATGTTTGGGTCCTGAACAATGGCATGCATCTTTGTCCTGAGGATATAATGCTAAAACTTATTGACTACTTTAACCAAAAGTGTAAGTGTGATTTTTTGGGGTGGATTACTTCAACTCTTCATTATTCAAGTTCATTCTCATGAAATCTATGAGATGTTATTCTTTATCAATAATATGAATGAGTATAATATCCATGGTTTGTTCAGAGGTGAAGGAATAGAGGTATAAGTCTTTTGTATATTTTGGGTTGGTTAAGTCTAGTGCTTGCATGATAGTGTGTTTGATGTCTTGGAAGGCCTATTTGGCTAGAGGTGTCTATTCCACTCTAGATTCCTATTTCAGCATATCATTTAGGGGCTTAACAATCTAAAAAAAACTAGATATAAACTTGTGTATTAAGTTAACTTTTCCAAAAAATGACTTCAATTGTTTCTTGCTGTTAGGAAGAAGTACTTTAGAAATTGCATTAACACATTCAAGATAGATAGAGATACCTTCTTTGGTGATGATATGACCAATAAGCCTATCTTATGTGACACCAAAGATGCGTTTCTTTGGGTTAATGGTGATAACATACCTCTTACACATTTTAAATATTGTATGCAAGTGGTAAATGTGATTGGACCCACATTTTGAGAATATATTTAAATCATGCATATATATTATTATACTCTTACCAATAGATCCCTATAAGGAGAAGTCCATGGATGTATGGAAGGTGGCCCCAATATTGATGAGACCAAATGGCATCCTCTTGTAAGTGAAGGTACCCCATTTGGTATTGAAGGTAGTTTTGAGTCTATCTTTTGTGTTTACCAAGACCTGGTTATACCTCGAGAATTTGTCCAAGAAGGACATCATCTAAGACATGATCATGATTTAAATGAATTCATATAAATAGGTCAAGGGATAATTATCTTTATTTGAGGCTTGATTCAAGTTTTGTGTCTTTATTTAAGGCCCAATTTAGGTTCCTAAAATTGACATACAATATGATTTTTCCATTCTTTTTAATGAGCACTAAGTTGACCACCCATGTAAAATGGAAGATTGGGAATAGATCAACTTGTGAAACTATTTATGAATGAGGGGATCTAAGATCATGTTCATAGGTTATTATTTCTGTCTGAATGGATTTTTCCATTATTTGAGTGGGATAGTATGTGTTATCATACTAGGATTAAAAGCCTTGAAGTTTGTGTATGTCTAGGTGATGACATCCCTGAATCACATGAGCAACCTCATGAGATATTTTATCTTATTTGGGGCACAATCATGAAAAATGTGAACATCTTTATGTTGATCAACTAATCCTAGGTTAATAGTAAGTGATTGTTGGTCAACATAATTTGGTATCTCTAGTTTTTTTGTCAATCTATATAGATAAAATAATCTCTCTAATGAGATCATACCCTTTAGGATATAATTTTCTCTAAAGTTCATAATTCCATATTCATCATAGTCCTCACAAATGGGGTTATATGTATCTTTCTCATCTATAATTTGAGCACTAAATACCCTAGAGCTATTTAAAAAGTCCAATATGTGATGATCATCATCAAAGTTTTGAAATTTATCAATGTTGTTTGGGACTGAAGGGTAGGGTATAATATCTATGGAAAAGTTTTGCATCCTTGAGTCATCTAAAAGATTTATATTTGCATCTAAATCTACTAGAGAATCCACAACCTAGTTATCTTCTCTAGGGATAAGGATGACGTTGAATTCATTGAACATTTATATCAAGTGTCATGATCTATGTTTATATTTACTTAAGTAAGATAACTTGCACTAAAACTTGATCCTACCCTAATTGAGTACTAATTTAGAATCCCCAAAGGATTTTAGCTCTTTGAATTTGTGTTTTAGGCTAACTTCAAACCTAAGATCAAGGCTCTATATTCTATAAAGTTATTTGTGCAATGGAAATGTAACCTATAAGTATCCAAATGTCATTTCCCTTGTGGGTTAACTAGTAATATATTGGCTCAAAAATGATATTTGGAATGGGCCCTATCAAATTACAAAGACCATAAACCCGATGATTTAGAAATTTTGTTAGCTTTACATTTTACATGTTCTATAGATAAGGTGTAAATGTTGATGTTAGAATATACTATGTTTATCTTCTTGTTGATAACATTATATTTTATAATCACGTGTTTCATCCTAGGCTCTTTTTCAACATGAATTTGATTGGCCACATACCTCTAAGACAACCACATATGTGATAAGTCTATGACCATATACCTATTTAGGGTCTTGGATGAATCCATACTGAGCAGTATCCCATAGTATTTTAGGGTCTCTACCAATTGAATGTCCATGAAATATTAGACTATAGGTTTAGATTCCAACTAGATGTGCACATTTAAGATCTCGCATACTACCTTGACCTTAGATTTATTTGACTAGACTACTATTTTAACTAATTTAATAGGTGTTATCCCTAGATTTTGAAAAATTATAATAGGCATGACATTTTCATAGGCTCTCGAATCAACTAGGTAATTAAGTGAGTTCTTTCAAAATAGTTATATTATAGGGAGGAAGGGGGAACCTTAATTTTGTTCTTTTATACGAGCACAATGGTATGTGCAATCTTAAGATTGGGGTTATAGGACCATAGTAATACTCATAAACCTTAAATAACTAACAACATCAGATTATTTGGTACCACTTGGGGGGTTGGGACTACCTCATATTATTCCATTTCTCTTTTGGAGATGTCAAAATAATTGCACAACTCAATGTAATGAATCTCCCCATGCTAAGTTATGTTATGTACATGACACCAATTTACTACGGCCAACTCACATATATTAATCTTGGGAAAATTATTAGGTGATGGATCTATTTGGTTGTTGGACTGGTTATAAGGAATACTCTATCTCTGATAAGTGAAGTTACGATTGGAATTTTCACAAATATTATTTCCAAACTATCTTTGGAGGCCCAAAAAATCATTACTGAGCTTCTACATCATGTATTATATAACATCCAACTCATTTTTAGTAGACTCTTGGGATAGGATTTGGATGTTTTTAACATGGGTGTCAATGCTTGGATATGAGATTGAATCAATACTTCACCATTTTTTAGTCTAAGGATACCTAAGTGCCAATAAAGTGTAGCATGTCACAACAATAGCTAGTTGGTCACTAGCACAGGCTATGACATCAACATGTTTTAGTTAGTGTTAATGATAGGGTTGAAAGGGGTAAATTTGGAAGTATATACATGATATATGATGTCATTTGGCCTTGAGGATTCATCTGCCTATCCACTTTGATGGTGTTGGGACCAATAAAACCCAATCAATTAAAAATTGGGAACCTTTGAGAGACCTATGTATCCAAGTTTGAAATATTTTAACATTAAGGTCCCTTGTGAAAGAATTTAAAGATCATCCACTCATTGTTAAACATTTTTTTATCTTGAGAACCTCTTGTTAAATTAATGACTAGGATAATGGATTTACTTAAATTCTATTTGTAGGTTCTTTAGAAGGTCTAGGGTTTGGTGTTCATAAACCCTAGGTAGCCCTCAGTTTAAATTCAAATGTTGGTGGGGACAATTGAATAAATTGGTTAATAAAGGGTTTATCATGTTTTTTAAACATGGCCCAAGCCTATATTTATTCCTTTCCCCTTTTTATTTTACCTTGGGTCTTAACTAACATGCTTTATGTGATCCTTTTTAAGTCACCAAGCTTAGACTAGGTTGTTAATATTAAGGCCTTGATATTTAATCTTGACCTTAGTCTTAATGATCTATCCTAAGTATTTATGTCCTTAAGGCTAATGGCTATTCCTTGTATCCCTTGCAAGATCTAATAGTGATCACTCACTCACCATATTTGATCGAATGGAGCATATTAACCAAAAATCTCCCAATTAAGTAGTGCACATCATGAAAGGATCAATGATAACCAATCACTCATTAGATTTGATCCAATAGTGTGAGGCGTAAGAAGAAAAGTCAAAAGGTACATAAAGCCCTAAGGGATGGACACATGGTGACTTACTAATCAAAAGAAGGAATTTAAGGGGGGCCACTTAATAAAGGTGTTTAATTAATGATTGGGTTTAACCTAAAGATCAATGGTGATTTCTTGCCTGTTAGATTTGAACCAATGACGTGAGAGGACCTCTACTGAATAAAAGGGCCTAGAAAAGATCAATGGTGATCACTCACTCATGGGATTTAATCCAATGGAATGAGCAGCCTGATGACCTTTCAAAGCTTTGTAAGCTCGACACATGACCAATGCATGACCAAAATAGTAACTGACAAAGATATGTAGCATGGGAGGAATCTATGAGAATGCCAAGTGTCATGATGACAAACTTGAAGATCAGTGGACTAATGAGAGTGCAAGAACTCAGATTTGGATCAATGGATCATGTTAGACCAAATATCTTGATCTAATAGAGCAAAATAAAGGAGGCTTTTAAAATCCAACAATTAGTATCTGAAGGTAAATTATGAAAATTACCATGAAAGTCCATAGCACTACCACATGGGATCCATGTAAGCATCAAAAGGAAAAATCAAGGATATTTTGAGCTCAAAAACATAAAGGCATGAAGGAAAGAGTCCCATCAAATCTGAGGCATGTATGAAGTTAAGACCTAGATATTTTTGCCATTAATGCTTAAATACGTAATCCCTATATAAAGAAGATCCAAGTTGAATCAATTAACTTCACTTGGTCATGATAACATAACTGAGCCTTGAGAAGCAATTGCCTTAGTGAAATCCTTGGAAATTATGAGGACAATTATGTATTATCAATGGTGGTAGGTATACAACAATTGAAGATGGAAGTTGAGATCTATCTCACATCTGATAGTGAAGGAAGGGTTTTCAAGGATACCGAACTAGACTTGGCGGCCCTAAATGTCAATGGGGTCAAGAACTGGTCTGAATTATTCTTTTTAATGGAAGAATTATATCCCATATCTTAGGAGGAGAAGAGAAATGATACTACACATCAAAGATACAATGATATAGTTAAAATTTAGATGGCAAGCCTTCACCATGCAATAACAAAACTAGAGATAATGCATTGTATCAATGTCCTTACTCTTATTTTCATGGATTATAAAATAGATGGAGAGATGATTATTCGAGAGGAAAACACCAAAATGGTTGTATGTATCACCCCCATGGCTTTTGAAACCTATTACAAGCTTCTCTTTCCCCATATTAAGCTCCCATCTATGAGAGATTGGACTAACACCCAAGACCTTGATTCGGTCCTCACACCCTAGTTAATCCAAGGATCCCATGTTTTCAGGACCCCTGATGGCAAAATACCTATTTTCCTATTTAGAGAGGGTGTTAGGATAGCCATTACCTTACTAAATAGATCCTTTGGTGTCCCTTCCACTACTTATGTGAACAAAGTCTAGGTATCTTATGTCCACTTTATGCTAGGAGAAAAAATGACCCCTCTTGTGGAAGACCTGAAGCTTTTTCTTGGCCAAGCAATTCATGACCATTAAAATAAGGACCTTAAAGTAGTTTTATATGATGTATTATCTCTTATATTCCCTCTTAGCCTTTGTGACCTTTCCTAGCATAAGAAATTGGTCCCCTAATGGTAAGACCACAATCTCCTACCATTACTCTAAATTGTATATATTCAAGTACAAGAACCACATGCACTTTATTTGTGATGGTGTTTTCCTAGCCATTTATGAGGCAATCATAGGCATCCTTATGCCAAGATTATATCCTCTCATCAAGAAACAAGTGAAAACTATGGGGGATGTGTGGTACTACCCAAATTACACTATGATAAGGATAGAGGGAATATAGACTCAACCCTACAAATTACTAATCCATGTCCCCAAAAAGCTTGCAGAGTAGGATATTTCCTCCCAAATTATTCAAGGTGCATACATGACATGTAAAATAAAATAAAAAAGCTCAAGTCCTTCCCATTGGATATTGGCAAAATTATAATTAGAGATTGGAAGCAACTAGAGGTCATGGTGGTTCATAAGAATTCCTTTGATTTTCAATTAGATGACCTCAAAATGTGGGACCCTAGAAATAGGGTAATCAGACACATTTGGGATAGGAAGGTCCCAAATATTGAATATGGACATCAGCTAGGTGTAAGTGATGACATCTACATCAGATCCAAGAATTTTGAATAAATACTTTCTAGATTGGAGGTCACAACATCCAATTGGAATGTAGGTTGGTTAGAGACAACAAGCCCTCAAGAGGAAGATGGAAACTGCAACTTTTACATTATCACTAGTTGCCTAGTCCATCTGGGAATTCTCATCAAAAGCCACCTACTTAGGGATAGTCATCTAAGCCTCAACAAGTGGAACCAATAGGATAAGCCCAGGTTGAGCAGCCTAGGGACATCAAGGGAAAAGGCAAAGCTATGGTTGAGGAACCTAAGATAGAAGAGAGACCTAGAGAAGGCCTTACTCCTTCAACGCTCCCATAAAAACCTTCTTCCTCAGTGGAATTCATTGGCATGGTTTCCATTGAAGAAGGAAAAACATTAGAAGGTGATCTTATTGACATAGTAGCTGCATATGGTTCTAATAGGGAGGAAGATCCCTCTGGTGAAGTAGGTAAAGAATTGACCCCATTGGATGGAGAGAAGAGAAAGGTAGAATTGGCCTTGGTGCCTATGGCCATAATAAAAATGCCTAAGTTAACCATCACTCATACCACTAGTGAAGTTAATATTTTCAGTGATGAAAATCCAATTCATGGACCATTCATTCTTGACTGGTTTGTCTATGGAAAGCTAAAAAATATCCCATCCCTCTCCCCTTCATGGGCATTGATACGGATTGGCTTGATTGATGATGACAACATCAAGCCATGGATCAAAGATATAGTGAAAAAATAGGAAGAGAGAAGAATGTAAATTCAAAACATTCAGGAGAAATAGAGAATTGGCACTTTAAGAGATTTTAGGAGTATAAGTGTAGATATGTCTAAGCCTCCAAAATTAAAAAAATAGAGGTTAAGGTGAAATTTAATCTAGAAACAACAAGCTTGGAGAGGACCACAATGAGGGTAGCCATGGTGGGCCAGGAAGAGTTTGCATTTCATAAGGTGGAGCCATTCATAAGGTTAACCCCTATTGAAGGACAACAACTTGGAAAAGATCCCATCCATAAGAAGGATGTGATGATTTTAATTAAATCTCAATCTTAGCAGGCTAGAGCCAGCATCCAAGGGTTGGTACAAAGAATCAAGAACCTAAAGGAAGAAAAGGAGAATCTACAAACTCAAGTTGTCCTCTCAGTTCTAGACTCCATAATTGATATGCAAGATGGGTCCTTTTATGACATGTTCAAGGCATTGAATTCCATGAATTCAAGGTAGAAATCTATTTAGGATCAAGTTGCCTTAGCTATGAAACTAGCTACACAGTGACATACCTCTGAGGATAAAATTACCTAGCTCCTTGATATCCATGTTAAGAATCAAATACCAAACTTCAAAGCTATCATTAAAGGACATTTAAGTGCCAATTTAGGGATTATTGGAGATAAACTACAAGCTTTGAATACTTATCATGTCAAAGTTGAGGATCTCATAGAAGAAAAGTAACTCATCATTAGAGTTAAAAAACTCCTAGGTACCATGCTCAAGTATCTTGCATAAACTACCACCCTGGGGATTATAATTGATGAAGAATTCCATCACAGATCCACCTTGGTGACTCAAGAAATAAAAATCAAGGGTCAAAGATAATTAGGAAAGGACAAAAATAGAGTGTTGAACATGATCTTCAATGCAGGGGAGAGAATCAACAAAGCTAGGAGCATCAAGGAAGCCTTGGCCAGGAATGATAAAGATTTTGATGAACGGGTAGACCAAGAAGAAGGGTGCATCACTAGCCTACCATAGATTTAATCCTAATGTATGAACAACATACAAAATCCTTGAGCATCATGCATCAGTGAAGGGACCCACCTCATAAATCTTAATTATGGCTTGCCATTAAGGTAACCCATTCATTTTGTAAAGGCACATGCTAGTTTTTTAACGTGATTGCCTCTAAGTTAGTAGGATTGTAAAAGGTACTTGTATTATAGTTGTAACAAAGATAACTATATTTTTTACACTTTTAGTTATAAAAATGACTAGTATACTGCTTGGCTTCCTATAAAAGGGCATGTATTACCATATGTAAAAAAGGCCTAGGTTGACCATCACTCATCCCACTAGTGAAGTTAATATTTTCAGTGATGAAATCAAATTCATGGACCATTCATCCTTGACTTATTTGTCTATGGAAATCTTCAAAATATCCCATCCCTCTCCCCTTCCTAGGAATTGACATGGATTGGCTTGACTGATGATGACAACATCAAGCCATGGGTTGAAGATATTATGTAAAAATAGGAAGAGAGAAGAATGCAAATTAAACACATTCAAGAGAAATAAAGAATTCACACCTCAAGACTTTCTGGGAGTACAAGTTTAGAGATGCCTAAGGCTCCAAAATTCAAAGAACCGGAGGTTAAGGTGAAATTTAACCTAGACATATCAGCCTTGGAGAGGACCACAATGAGGGCAGCCATGGTGGGGCAGGAAGAGTTTGCATTTTAGAAGGTGGATCCATTCATAAGGTTAACTCCTATTAGAGGAAAGAAACTTAGTGAAGCTCCTATCCATGAGGAAGATGTGGTGAGTTTAAGTGAAGCTCAATCTCAATAGGCTAGAGCCAATGTCCAAGGGTTGGTATAAAGAATCAATAACCTAAAGGAAGAAAAGGAGAATCTACAAACTCAAGCTATCCTCTCATTTCTAGACTCTATGATTGATATGATGGATGGGTTATTTTATGACATGTTCAAGGCATTGAAGTCCATGAATCCAAGTCATAAATCCCTTCAAGATCAAGTTGTCTTAGCTATGTAACTAGCTACTCAGTGGTAGGCCTCTGAGGATAAGATTACCCAGCTCCTTGATATCCATATTAAGAAGTAATTACCAAACTTCAAAGTTATCATTAAAGGACATTTAAGTGCCAATTTAGGGATTACTAGAGGTAAACTATAAGCTTTTAATACTTGGCATGTCAAATTTGAGGAGCTCATAGAAGAAGAAAAGGAGCTCATCAGTAGAGTTGAAAAACTCCTAGGTACCATGCTCGAGGATCTTGCACAAACTACCACCCAAGGGATTATAATTGATGAAGAATTCCATCATAGAGCCACCTTGATGACTTAGTAAATCAAAATAAAGGGTCAAGGATAATCAGGAAAGGACAACAATAGAGTGTTGAACATGATCTTCATTGCAGGGGAGAGAATCAATGAAGCTAGGATCATCAAAGAAGCCTTGGCTAGGAATGATAAAGATTTTAATGAACTGGTAGACCAAGAAGAAGGGTACATCACTGGGCTTACCATAGATTTAAGCCTAATGTATGAACAACATACAAAATCCATGAGCATCTTACATTAGTAAAAGGACCCACCTTAGACATCTTAAGTATGGCTTGCCAACAAGGCAACCCATTCATTTTGTAAAGGCACACACTAGTTTGTTAGCGTGATTGCCTCTAAGTCAGTAGGATTGTAAAAGATACTTTTATTATAGTTGTAGCAAAGACAACTAGCTTTTGCACACTTTTAGTTGTAAAACTAACTGGTATACTACCTGGATTCCTATAAAAGGGCATGTATTACCATTTTTAAAAAGGAGAGACTTTGAGACATTTGTACCACTTATAAGAAATTAATACAAAAGGATCAAGGAATTCTATATGAATTTTCTAGTTTGATGTTTTTGAATTGTTAGGTTTCTCAATTGTTTGTCTGAGTTTGAATATGAATAGTTTCTATAAATACTAAGTTAGATCATTAATTATAGGGTTGCTAACTTGTGCAATGTTAGGTTAGCTAAATAAGATTAAATTTACTTCATTTTATTTATTCTGCATCAAAGATGTGCATTACCTATCTAGATGTGGTGTATAACTTTAAAACTAAATCTAATTTTTACTTGTATCATCATTTTATTTTTAGAATCAACCCTAGATTATAGTGGAATGTGATCTTAGGCTACCTTTTACTATATACTAGTTAAGATCATGCTCAATAATTATTGAAGCTTTGTCAATAAGTTCACAATCAAAGATCAATAATCACCATTTCTTTCTTACTTTACCTTTCCTTTTACTCTTGTTTTAACAAATCACATTAGCTTAAATACATTGTCGATAATCATTTTGGTCTAGTTAGTAGTCTAGATCTGGGCCAGTTTATCCAAACTTTAGAAGAAAGAACCAAGGTGGTCCCCTACCATCAAAATTAATAAATATTGTGTAACATCTCATGTTGCTTTTCCACTATTTCCACCATAGGCATCTCAATTGCCGAATACTTGCAACTCATGCTTTGAATCTTCAGGTTCTAAAATGAGAAGTGTTCTTTAAACACCAAAGAGCATATGTGGTTCATTTGGAAGCATCAACAGATGATTTCAACATATGATGGAGGTAAATCCATGATGGGGGGTCTCTATGTAAGAATATTATGATCCAAGGAATTTGGACATTCTTGTACATTTGCAGAGCTTATTAGGCATCTAGTCTATATAATGCAGTGACCCTACTATACATATTTTGGAACCAAAAATTGAATGCCCTAATGGGCTCATTGGATTATATCTTAATGCAATCAAAATATTGGTATAAGATGCTAGGATCAATGACTTGTCCAAACTAAGTTGAAAGGTATGACTAAACTCCTCCCATCCTGTGACGGAGTTATCAAGTAGGTTTAAAAACCAATCATAGGCAATGTCCATCAAAGTTAATCAGAAGATCTTGAAAGACACATCTTCATGTTTAGTGTTAAGGATCCTGAGGGATGTCTTATAATAAGTTTCATGTTTGGCATTAAGGATCCTAAATTTATGACATCACCCCCCATTGTGACCACAAAGAGCATCAACTAAAAATTGGTTGGGGATCACATTCTAGTTACTTTGGGGCACCCTATTAAGCTACCAACACTTGTGACACCAAGTTAGCCTCTTGGTCAAGCTTCAACATATTGGCAGTTGGTTCTTTAAAGAGTACCTTTACCTAAGTTAGTATCATGTCATAGGCCTTGAGAGGGTCTTATAATGAGGCATTTACCTCATTGACATTTTTAATGCTCATGGTTGATTGTGTGGTAAGTTATAGGATGGCCTAGGCTATATCTATATTATCTTTTTCCACCTTCTTCATTTCCACCTTGAACTTATCCAGGTGGATCGTAAATCCATCAAGGTTAAACAAGGTACCATCTGGGTGGAAGAGGATTGTGATACTAACCTCCTTAAATTAAGAAAGTAATTGATCCTTGATTTTATCTAAAGGATAAATGGTGTCATGTATATCCATGAAATAATCTTCCAGTTCAATCCTCATGCTCTCTACGAATGTTTGATACAGGTTCAGGTCCATAAGAGGAATTAGCTTGAGCTTTGGGAATATCTTTTTGTTGATGATTGCCACCATATTCTTGATTTTTTTAACTTGAAAATTCTCTCTAAATACTAGTGTGCTCTTTTCAATAATTTTTTTCTCAGGAAAAAGCTCTAGTTACTTCTATAAGAGCTACAAACAATTATAAAATAGCAACCTCAACCCTAATAACTAAACCAATAGGGAACAATATCCTCACCTAGGAATCTAGGGTCTTGACTTGGTCTTGAGGTACTCCATAAATTTCTTTATGAGATAATTTGTTGAATTGATTACAAAGACTAGGTCCTCTATAATCTTTTCTTCCCCCATGACAATCCTCTTCTTTGTGAGAGAGAAGAGATCCTATTGAATTCTCTATAAAATAGGGTCCCCATCTTGAGTGAAGATATGAGTAAGCACCCTCTTCATTCTACTTGAGTCCCAATAAAACTATAGTTGAATATCAAGGTCCCATTAGTATACCATTTTGGGCCTTTGTGTACTTAAATATTCCACATTTACCATCCATACTTGACTTTCCATTGGTCCAAAAATAGTGGAAAATGAGACAATGGGGGTGGTGCCAGCTAAAGTGGAAGGTGAATGCATGGCTAGAGAAGTCAATAATGAAGGTGAGAGATGAAATGGAATGGATGATAGAGGGAGGAAACATGGGTGCAAAGGATGGAGTTACCAAATGGGAAGTCTAATGAAAAAATTGAGACCTTAATTGGTCTTGGGTTATAAATACTTGGGGGGCAATTACGCTCTGGGACCTATTTAATTAGTCTAAAAGAAGAGTTTAGTTAGTTAAATCCAAGTTTGGGGGAACTGAGTGTGAGGGAGAGAGAGAGTCCCATGATGGTGCTACTAGTGCCACAATGGGTTATGTGGGTGGCTGAGGTGAATTTAGACTTAGATGCTTAGTAGGATTTTACTTGGGGCTCACCTATGGTGCTAATGAACTTGAAGGGGCAGTCCCAGATGGAGTCTATGAAGGCATTAAAATCACTTTTGGACTTTTTGAAGCACCAAAAGTTATGGGGTAGAGGAAATCAAGGTATCAAAGTCACATATGTTGTCATGGTAATTGTGGCACTAGGAGGGAATGTGCTAAAGTGTGGGGCTAGCCTAGGAGTAATTGATGAGGCTAACCAAGATGATGTATCCAAGGTGGGCCAAATTAGATTTTTAATGTAGAATATGGGAACCAAAAATCTTGGAGAACCAATGATTTTAGAAGTTAGTGTATTAAGGGGGACCTAAGAACTTATAGGGATGGCACATGAGGATTCATAAGAAGATGAGGCTGCAGTTAGGTTGGGAAATTAAGAACAACAAATGTGGCTAAAACTAGTGGAGTAGGGGAAATAAGGGTACTCGTTAGGGATGTTGTGAAAGGGGGTGAAACAAGGGCAGGTTTCACTTGTGTTGAGAAACCATGAGGAGATGCAATGGATTCTTTTATCTATTGGAAGTAGCAGTGGAAACCTCTAAGGATGTTATAGACCAGTCCCATGGTGGGCTTTCCTGTGATTCTGAGCTATTTGAGATATGAAGTACATGGGAATCCTAGGTCTAGCTTACCTAGTAGGTTATTTTAGGTTAAATATATGTCAAGGTTGATGGATGAGTAGTAGAGGGAACTCCCTACAATATTAACTAGGAGAGCCTCTTTTCTCTTACTGGGCTTTCAGAAATAAAGTGTTGGGGAGCCGATTGTATGGGAGCCAATCTCTCTTCTAATACCAACTCATGTTCTATTTTCACCTTCTTGTGATGTGTTGCTTAAATATTTGTGATCACCTCCATATAATTATCATGATCGAGGTGGATCACATTATTGGGGTGGATCTCATAGTAGTACATAGTATTGAGTTACACCAGATACTTTTCCACATGGGTGTGCATCATGCTCTAGGGATCCCATTATTTGTAAAAAACCTTGGGGAGGTTGAATGAGTCCTTTTGGAGGGCCACCACTTGTAGTTCATGTAATTTTTTTAATTCATGGCATGTGACAACCCCTCAGGGTTAACTAGAATAGGTTAATTTTATTTTTTTAAACTCAACAACAAATTAATTCAACACTAATGATCCTTAACTAAATGCATCATTTAAATTAACTATGCTATTAACCAACATGTTAAATTATTTGATTCATTTAGCTAATGATCATTAATAACATATGTTAATTTTATTTCATAATTCAAACATAGTAAAGTACAAAATTATCTAAGTTAATAATTCAACCACTGCTAATTAAATAGTATTATAAGTATAGATATATACAACCAACTACTATTGTAATATAATTAACATCAATAGTACAAGTATACAATATTACATATCTGAATATCAGATTATAAATATATAATGTTTCATAGAACATATAAGTCTCAATAAACTTGTTAATATCCAAAAATAATCCTGAGTAAAGCCCCTATCATTTGACTACTGAAAGGGAGGGTGAGTATCATCCAAGTGCTTTCCCACATCAACCATGGACCATTGATCACCCACATGATCTCCTAATAAGGGAATGGCCCTTCAATCATAGATGGGCAGATAGTGACAGTGTTGAAATTGAAAAATTCAACTAGAAACCCATATGATGTAAGATAACTATCACATGTAGTATATCATAAAGAAATACATTCTAACATGATATCATACAATACATGCAACTAAATCAAATATGTGAAATGAAAATAATCAAACCATATACATTACTTTAGAAAATGTTTTAATATAATTTTTTAGATCTCAAGATTAGTTAAATTTATACACACAACTCATTTGAATAACCTCAATTTGCCTATTAGTGGCACTACATAAGTACGTGAATTCTATTGCACCTACTTATTTAATGTCAATAATACCAGATAAGAATGCTAATTCTAAAATCCATAGATTTTTTTAGTGGGAAACTATTCAAATATATATTTCATATGTTTAAATATATTACTATTCAACATGTCCATATATATCTTTCATGTATAGTAACAACTTCCATTTCTAGCCACACAATCATGTTAATTAGCCTAGTCAGATCACAATGCAGTTGGCCTATTTTGAGTTAGTAACAATAGAGGAAGTTACAAGTGACCTGACACAGCTGGCTACCTAGAATAGACAGGGAGTTAAAACTACAACAAATTTGAGTTATATTATGGATGCATCTATATGAAAAAGGGTTGATTAATTTTTTAATTGTTATCATTATAATTCTTCTGCTATGAGATTAATGTAGTAATTGTTCATTGAGTTTGTGTTGTAAGATTCTACAAGTTAATCTCTATGATAGTATGTAATGAAGTATTTTGATTAATATAATAAGTCCTCTGTTATTTTCATAAATGTTTCCATATTTTTTATATGAACTACATAAGATCTGAATGTATTTAGTCAAACTATAAACTACTCCATGTTTTGTAATTGTCAATGTTGAGTTCTGTTTCTGTGTTTTGTCAATGTTGATTTATGTTTATGTGTTGTTTCTGCCACTAAGAATCTCTATGATAAAACCTTAAATCATGCTAAAACTCTATGATTTATCTATGTAATCCTTTAATAGGTCTGGAAAAGGTCTCTTAGTAGGTTATTTGTCAATATCACAGTTGACTATCCCCATAATTATCAAGTTCTAGTAATCCAAGAACCTCTACTAACAATGGTTTGGTGAGCATAGAACTCACTATAAAAGGTTATGTTTCATTGGTTTCCAAGTCAGAGAGATATATAAGCATGCCTAGATCTAAAAATTAAAGATTTCATAGAAGGGGAGGCAAGGAGGATAGGAAGTACTGCTAAATCAATTATTCGGGATCACCTATATGCAAATGTCTATGAGATATTTTGGTGTAATTTCCCATGTTTTCTAGTTACATGGGTGGAAATATTGGAACATTTCTTCTACCAAATGAGAAGTGTGCACAATATAGCATGGACTGAAGAAAAGATCAAAAGTTTAAAAATCTTGGATGCACCTTGGATGCATGCGATTGAATATTAGGTGGACACAACCATTGATAGTTATATAAGTAAATTCATAGTACAAGGTTGTATTGCCTTTGAAGCTTCAAAGGATTAGTTTGTGAAGGGAATCCAAGGTAAATTTTAAAATGACATCCTTTTCTCATTAAAATATTGATTATAGAAAAATCCATGGTGCCCACTCTACCTAACATAGAGTAGTCGCATGGTTGCCATGGGGATGTGTGAGACATAATGGTGAATGGAGAGTAGATGATGAGGAAGGCTTGAACTTGGACTCAAAGATGTCAAAGTGAATATAAAAAGAGTTGAAAAATACTCAAGATCTAGAGTAATCACTATGAGAATATAGAGAGAAGACCTTAGATTCATATCAAACACTGCAATAACTTAAAAGGTGAAACCAAAGTAAAGATACCTAGTCATATATGAATCCGAGAGGTGATAGTAATAGAGTAGGAATGAAGAGTGAGTGAGAAGAGGAGAAATAGTAGAGAAGTGAAAAGTAAGAGAGTGAGAAGCCCAAGTTGAAAAGAAATGAAGATAAATAAATTAATGTCAAGTATGAGGACAGATAAGAGAGAAGATATTAGTGTATTAGAATAGTTAGGAGAAGGTTCACAACCTTGGATAAGGTTATTGATAGGAGAAAGAAGTAGAGTGTCACATAGTCATAGTGGAAATATAGGTTCAAGTGATGAAGAAATAGTTGAAGGAGGTTAAGACCATTTACCTAGGGAACACACATCCCCTGAGCCTTATTTATTTATAGATAATTGTAATTTAGTTGCTAGAGTAAATACCAATATTGGCATGATCTGGATTAGAGAAAAGTGCATGAGAAAACTCTAAAGATACTAAAGAGAGCCCATTGAGAGAGCAACCAATTTTTTTAAGAGAACAACATTAGTACATTAGATCAACTCTAGTGATAAAAACCAACCTAGTTATCCTAGAGTAGGTTGTAGCATTATTGGAAGCAGACTATGATAGTGAGTTTGAAGTTTTAACTTTGTCAGAGTCACCTAGCCCCACTTTTGGATCATGTCTCCAAGAATTCTATCATTTTTCACAAGGATTTCAAACACACTCACCATAGACATCTATGAAGAATCATGAACAACAACATGTTCTTGTGACTACATAAACACTAGGTATGATGCTTCAACCTGGAGCTTTTATCAATCTGGCACCCTATGACAAGTCCTTGGACCCTGAACAATATCTTCTTACCTGTTTAATGAAATGGAAATTTAAAGGAATTACAAACGAAAATATCATGAAGTATGAATTAATTGTTGCTCTATCTGGAATATCTTTAGAATTCATCTATCATAAATATACCAATGCAATGACTTTAGACTAGATACATAAATGGCTAATTGTTAAGTTTAAGGTAAAGAAAAACACAATCTAAACTATACAAGATCTAAAGGAGATATGACAAGGGACTAGAGAGACCATTGAAGACTATGATCATAGATTCTCAAATGTCATGAACAAGATGGAATTTATTATGGAAGACAAGGATAAAGTTTCATAGTTTGTCAAAGGTCTGTGACCTCATATTAGATTTACTATAGACTAGATATAGTTTGGTGCTAAATTAGATGCCTGAATTGCTATGATCAGAGTAGAACAGATCAAGAATTATGGCGATGTGACACTTGCTTCATCTAAGATAGAAGATACACTATAAACCTATTAGTGTAGGTTTTTATTTTTCCCTATTTTTTAATTAGGGAAATTGTATTTCTTGTGCATACATGGAGTTTTCCTACATTTTTGGGATATGCTAGCTTATGTGGAGGTGTGTGTCATAGATGTGTCATAGGTGTCATAAGAATGTCATAAGTAACTCCCTTGATGGGAGTTACTTCTCTATTCTTAGCACCTTGTCACCACCTTTCATGGAGGAGTTACTTTCTATTCTTGGGGTGCCTTGTCCACCTTTTATGGTGGAGTTACGTACTCTCTTATATGTATTCCTCACTTTGGCCATCTCATGTTAATCAGATTTTGGTTTTCTCTATTTTGTCTTGTGCAATTTATCTTCTTGTGTTATTTTCAAATTGCTTTAGCATCTATGTGGTGTGCACTTGCTTCAACTCATGTGATCACATCTCCATTGCACTCACATTATCTGGATTCTGGCAACAACTCTGATATGGTATCAAAGCAAGAATGGTAATCGTGTGTCTGGTTATACTTTTAGTTCATTTTGAAAGCAAGAGGAGTGGAGTTCTCTTTGCTTTTTTATTTTTTATATCTAATTTAAAATAAATAAATTAAAATTTTAAAATCTTTTCTGGTATCATTTCCTTAGAATCCTTGGCCTTTGGGTGTTTTGGTTGTCTTCACTTCAGGCGCTGGTTCAACAGTTAGCCTAGGCACCATTGTTGTGTGCAAGGAGCAGAGGGAGGAGCAGTTCTAAGTAACTTCAGTTCCAATAGCAGAAGTCCTTCCTTCCAGCCACACCATCAACTGTACGACGTCCAAAATAGCCTTCAGTTCTAGCAGTAGTAGTCTGCGATCTCTAACAGCTGACCAAGCCGTATGGTGCGCAAGTCTGCAAGTCTGTGCCAAGTTTAGCAGTGCCTTCAGTTCTGTTATGCCTTAGGCAGTCCTTCCAGCTTATTTTCTTGCCCAGCAAGGTGCCAAGTAGGCCGTACAGCGTCCAGCAGGTCTGCACATTTATTTTTTTGTCTTTTCTGAGTTAAAATTCTGGACTGTGCTATTTTGGCGCCCCTTCCTTACTTGGCATCCCATGTGGCACCCCTTGGACACGTGGCATCATTCATTCTATCTATGATTCATTATTTTTAGTTAAAAATTAACTTGTAAAATAAAAATCAATCAATTTGACTGAATATTTAATTTTTTAGACAGTTTTGTAATTTGGGGGTTTTCATTTAAAACTTGTATCTTCGCTTGTCGAAGATGAAGGGTGAGGCTCAGGTTGGCAGGAGGTCAATTACCCCTCACACAAACCTCCTTTAGATTCCTCATTATGTGCCAAATCCAACAAGTGGTTGGAAGGCCACTTTCTCTCTCAAATTAGGCATTTTAAAAATATTTTAGTGCTTTTTTTTGCAAAAACACTAGTTTACGGGAAAATTGAACCTTTAATATCTTGCAAATGGTAGCTCAGATTTGGGTTTCATTTTTTGAAAAAGTGTTTTTAATTAAATTATCCATAGTGTAGGCTTTTTATTTTTCAAAAATGCACTAGTTTATAAAGTGCCAAAAATTTGGGTCTCCCAAGACGCATTTTCAGCTGAGTTCGACGTCCTGTTTGCTTTAGTCTTACACTGATTGCTCTAAGACGCATTCTCAACTGAGTCTAACATTTTTTGAGTGTGCACTTGCATATTTAGGGGGGACTCAATATTTTGGGGGGTGTGATTACTTTTCACAACTTGCAAATCTTTTCTTTCATTCTCCTTTTTGCATAATTTCACAACTTGCAATCAACACAACTTCACCTAAATTTAGCTAAAAATGGATTCTTTTCAACTTAAACCCCTAACACCCTTCAAATATCATGAATGGAAGGTTAAAATGTCAATCATTATTAGAAGTAAAGGGTTGTATAGGATCACCATGGATACTAAAGTAGAACCCAACACTGATGCTGAAAAGGTCAAGTGGTACAACCGTAGTGATGAAGCCTATGGATTACTGAGCTTGTCTTATCTCCAAAAATTCTCTTCCATTTAGAATCCTTCTAGACTCCCAATGACATATGAGATAACTTATAAAATTTATTTGGGAAGCTTGATGAGATGAGAGGTCATGAGCTTGAAAACAAACTCATAAGTCTAAGTCTTAGCAACTTTGACACCCTACAAGACTTCTTCACTAAGTTTAAGGCCGTTAGATTGCAATTGAAATAATGTGGGATCGAGAAGAAAGATGATCAACTCATACTTTCTATTCTCACAAAGTTAGGTCCAAGCTATTCAGTCTTTGTCTCCACTTTCCATGCCACAAAAAGTGCCCTTGGCACTACATGGAAAATGCCTTCTTTGAATTCATTCATTGCCGACTTGACTAGGGAGCAAGATAAGCTAATTCAAATGGGCACAATGAAGTCTACTCAACCCCAAGCTTTGATATCTATAAATGGTAAGGATAAGACTTCAACAAAAGAGAAAAAGAAAAAGAACAAGGACCAGGAGAAAAAGAAAGAAAACAACAATCCTACCAAAAACAACATTGAGACTTCCTCTTCCAATGCTAAACCTAAGAAGGAGAAGGTTAAGTGTGCCTATTGTAAAAATATAGGGCATGATGAACACAAATGCATGAAGAAATAAATAGATCACCTAACTCATCTTTTAGAGAAGAACAACATAGGTGTTCCTGAGTCCATCAAGCAGAATTCATCTACCCAAGATTCTACCAAGGCAAAAGGCAAGGTTAAGAAGAAAGAAAAGGGCAAGGCCCTTGTAGCTACAATAACTTCTACATCTTTATGGGTCATCGACTCAGGTGCTTCTCACCACATGGGCTCTTCACTAGTTGAGTTTTCATTTTTAGAGCCTTGTAGCATGACTTCAATTAGTTTGGGTGATGACACTTCAGTTTCTGTTGCAGGGAGAGGGTTAGTTAAAACGGAAGGAGGAACATTCAATAATGTTCTAAGTGTTCCTTCTCTTTCAACCAATCTCCTATTAGTGTACCAAATCACTCACATTGGTTGGGGCATGAGAGTTGAATTTTCACCAAATTCAGTGGCTATCAGGGAGTTGCATAGTGATACTATAGTGGTAGTGGGTAGGGCAGATCACCAAGCAAGGTTATACACCTTCTCACATTTTGCATCAGATTCTTCTCCAATAGCATTGCTGACTCATTCAGATGAAGTTAGCAAATTATGGCATGAGCAGTTTGGCCACCTTAACTACCGCTACCTTGAGCAACTTTGCAAACATGACATGGTCATTGGCTTGCCTCGTGTCCAATTCTCAAAAAGACTTTGCGAGGGGTGCTCCCTTGGGAAGCATCCCGAAGCAAAATTTGATAAAGGAAAAGCTTGGAGGGCTTCACAACCTTTGGAGTTAGTCCATAGTGATGTATTGGGACCCTTTCCCAAACCATCTTTCACAAGGGCCAAGTACATCCTCACTTTCATTGATGATTTTTCTAGGTACACTTGGATATATTTTCTCAAACAAAAGTCTGAAGTGTTTGAAAAATTTTTAGACTTCAAGGCTCTTATTGAGAAATAGAGTGAGAAATCCATCAAGGTTCTTCAAACTGTTAATGAAGGGGAGTATGTCAGCATCAGGTTTGATCTATTTTTCACTACAAAGGGGATTGATTTGTAGCACATAGTCACTTACATTCCTTCACAAAATGGAGTTGCAAAACACAAAAATAGGTTCTTAAAAGAGATGGGTAGCTATATGATTCACTCTAAATCCTTAACACCATAGTACTAGGCCGAAGCCATCAGTTGTGCTTGCTACATTCAAAACAGGGTTTCTCACAAAGCTTTGAAAGGGATAACACCCTTCTAAGCTTGGGATAAAAGGAAACCTGATATTGAGCACCTTAGAGTTTTTAGATCCCCAACCATGGCCCATATTCTAAAGAAGAAATGCAAATCTATGGAACGATAGTCCAAGCCTTGCATCTTTGTAGGATATCTGGATGGTATTAAGGGATATCACCTTTTAGATCTAGTCACTCATGAGTTTTTCATCGAGAGAAGTGTCCATTTTTAGGAGAGTCCTAGAGACTCAACACTTGACACTTCTTATCCCTCATCAGATATACTTCTTCATGATGATTCCTCGTCAGATTCAGATCAGCCACAACAGGTTCTTGAGCTAGAGACATCTTCTTCTTCGAGTTTAGATAGTGAGGATAGTGATGTAGAGTCATCCACCTCTAGTCAGTCAGAGAATGAGGAGTTAGCACTTGACTCGCCCACTTTCAGGCCACTTTGGGCCATACAGACACTTGAGAATGCTGGCACTTGGGTAGGAGATCCTGCAAATGATAGATGTACTAGGGGGATTTTCAAAGAGATCCACATGCCTTCTTTGCTTCAGTTTCAGATCCATAGACTTTTAGAGAGGCATCAAGGGTACCTGAGTGGGATAGTGCTATGGAGGAAGAATATTCTTCCTTAATCAAAAATCACACTTGGGATTTGACTTCACTTCCTAAGGGAAGAAAGATGGTTTGATGTAGGTGGATACATCGGACCAAGTTTGTAGCAGATGGGTCGGTTGATAAGCACAAGGTGTGATTGGTCACCAAGGGTTTCTCATAGGTGGCAAGTATTGATACTCAGAGACCTTTGCACCTGTTGCAAAGATGACTTCTATCTAACTCACCTTGGCTATTATCGCAGCACATGGTTGGGATGTGCATCAAATGGATATGAAGAGTGCCTTTCTTCATGGAGACCTAGAGGAGATCTACATGGAGCAGTCGCCAAGATTTGTTCAGGATTTTTCCTTAGTATGCAGACTTAGGAAATCTATCTATGGCCTCAAACAGGCCCCTCAGGCTTGGTATACCAAGATGGATTTCTTCCTTCTCATAGCGGGTTTCACTAGGTGTCATTCTGATCCTAATGTCTACTTCTTACAGTAGGATGATTCACTCTTGATTTTGGTTCTATATGTTAATGACCTTTTGATCACCAAGAGTTCTTCATCGGCTATTGCAGTGGTGAAGGCATCTCTTCAGGATATATTTGACATGACAGACTTGGGTTTGTTGCACTACTTCCTTGGCATCGAGATCTCATAGTTAGATTCATGGATTTCTCTTGCAAAGCCTAAATATGCTCTTGACTTATTGGCTCGATTTCACATGGCTGATTGTAAGCCATCTCTGACTCCCTTTCTATTAGGAGTCAAGCTTAAGGCTGATTATTCTTCACCATTGGTTGATGCCACTCAATATCAACAACTTGTTGATAGTCTCATCTACTTGACTCACACCAGGCCTAACATATCATATAAAGTGGGACTTGTCTCCAGATTCATGCAGGAACCTCATCAGCTACATTGAAAAGCAACTAAGAGGATCTTGCATTACATACAAGGTTCACATAGATACAGGATTCATTACAAATTTGGCATAGAGGTTGACTTGGTTGGATATACAAATTCAGATTAGGCTGGAAATTCACAGACTTGCAAGTCCACTTTTGGTTATAGTTTCTCCCTAGGTTCAGGTCCTATCAGTTGGTCTAGCAAGAAGCAGAATGCTATTGCTATATCATCCACAGAGGCCGAGTACAGGGGAGCTGTTAATGCAGATTTCAAGGCTATTTGGCTTCAAGGGATTCTTTCTAATTTTGGTATTCCTATTAGGCAGCCCACCATCATTTATTGTGACAACTAGAATACCATTCAGATTTGTAGGAATCCAGTTTAGCACCAACAAACCAAGCACATAGAGATTCACATGCATTTCATTCAGGAGCTTATTCATAGTCAGGTCATTGACTTGATATTTTACCAGTCTTGGATCAGGTTGTAGACATCTTCACCAAACCTTTTTATTGAGAGCAAGTTCATTCATTTACGATCTCCTCTTGGGGTGCGGTCCACATCTGCAGCAGCATCATCTTCAGGGGGGCCTTCTAGCCTCTTTTTTTTTATGTCTCTCTTTTGGGGGGAGTTTTTTCTTATAGGTTTTCTCCTTTTCTCTATCTTATGGGAGATTGCATTTGTACATGGGTACCTCATCAGGCCTAGTTATCGAGACCCATTTTATATTTCCACACTACCCACCTAAGCTGCGCTTATGGGGGGGTATTAGTGTATGTTTTTATTTTTATCTATTTTTTAATTAGAGAAATTGTATTTCTTGTGCATACATGGAGTTTTTCTACATTTGTGGGATAGACTAGCTTATGTGGAGGTGTGTGTCATAGATGTGTCATAGGTGTCATAAGAATGTCATAAGTAACTCCCTTGATGGGAGTTACTTCTCTATTCTTAGCACCTTATCACCACCTTTCATGGAGGAGTTATTGTCTATTCTTGGGGTGCCTTGTCCACCTTTTATGGAGGAGTTACTTACGTACTCTCCTATATGTATTCCTCACTTTGGCCATCTCATGTTAATCAAATTTTGGTTTTCTCCATTTTGTCTTGTGCAATTTATCTTCTTGTGTTATTTTTAAATTGCTTTAGCATCTATGTGGTGTGCACTTGCTTCAACTCGTGTGATCATGTCTCCATTGCACTCGCATTATCTAGATTCTGGCAAAAACTCCGATAAAACACTTCTCCAAAATCTTGAACAATATCAAGACAAAGATGATAAACAAAATTCAGACATCTGGTGTATAGAATGTAATCAATTTGGAAATCATAAAAATGAGTATCCAAGACTTAAAACTCAATTTTGCAAAATTTCTTGAATGGTATGTCACTCTACTAAAATTTATCATTTAATAAAACATTAAATTAAGAATCCATAGAGTTTACATTATACATTATAAAAATCTATGAATCATGAAGACAAGGATTGTCGGGCCTTACAAGAACTCAAGGAAGACATTACTAAAAACATCTTTACAATCACATCACAATAGGTAAATGATGCAACACAAGCTACTTAACAATTTGAGGTATTTCCCACCAATGCTTCATAGACTACTACTATTTAGGATCCCAAAATATAGTCTTATCAAACACAAGGATCGACTATTGGACCATTCTATACATAATAATAGAAAATTACTACATAGCCATTCACACCTCAATATTCATCTCCATAGAACCCTATGATCCCCTAGGTATAACAAACTAGTTAGGCTCCAAACCCTCCATAGACTCAATATATTGGGTATGATAGGTACCAACATTAGTGGGTTGGAATGCACCACAAAAAATAACCAATTTTGGGCCACAATAATAAAGTGGTTAGGGTTTCCAAGGTACTAGAGGAAGAGGCAATTATTGAGGTGGATACATAAGAGGTGTATAAGCAAGATGAGGGAGTTAGCCTATTAGGTGTTATTTATGTGGTCAATTAAACTATGTACAATAGAATTGTCCATAGAATCCTCAATGGCAGTCATATTGTGCCTACTACTTAGCTTCAAATTAACATGACACAGAGGACTACCTAGTACTAGAGGGTCAATACAGAGACAAAGTTGTGTGCAATGTCAACATATTCCAAGCACAACCAAGAGATAATGTGTTAGCACATACCATCACACATCAATAAAATGTAGTGTAAAGGCTTCCTCCATTAGAGATTCCTATTGATAGTGGGATAAATAAAGTGTGGCTTGATAAGTATCTAGAGCTTAGTGTCGATCAAATCCTAATGTGATAAGCTACATAGATTCTCAAGAATATCTAACAATAAGGGAACATTGAAGGAGATGATGCAACCATGGATGATCAAATATATGGCCATATTGTGTGAATCATGTGATAAGAAGGAGTTGTCACCACACTAACCGACTTGATGAGGCTCCTTAGTACCTTACATAATGAGGATATATCCTAGAATATAATGAATCTCTTGCACAATCTATTATAATGTGCATAGAAAGGCCAATAATTGACTAAAAAAAGGTATGGTATGTGAAGATCAAGAAACCATAGGATATCAATGCAAGAATGGACTTTAAAGTAGTTGGATATGAAATACTAAATGTTGTATTTGATTTTAGCATCACCATTAATATGATTCCTAGATCTACTTTGGAAGTCATTAGATGACCTGCACTGAGTTATAGTCTTATGACACTTAGCCTTGAAGATTATGGGAAGGTAGAACCCATTGAAAGATTAGAAGACATGGAGATTAAATTCATAGAGCTTAGCTTGTGAGGTGATTTTGAATTCATTGACATGAAGACTACTAAGACTCACTATCCTGCTCTTATTGGGAAGAAGTGGGACTATGATGGGCATATGACTATAAATATAGTCATGAATCATCTTGAATCACATCAAGATGATAAGATCATAATTATTCCCTTGAATAAAGTAGATATAAAGCCATATTCTCCCTATGCAATCATAGGAATAAGCTAGATTAAAATGATAATAAATGATTGGCAACAAGCTCTACGAGCTATGGACTATAGTTTTCTTTATAACCAACCTAGTCTAGAACCATAGGTTTTAGAATATGCAGGGTTATATTGTATATATCTATTAAGTACTATGTAAAACCATCAGTTGAATAAGTAGGAAGTGCACTCGATATTTGTGGGGTCACCAATAGAGTCTAAAGTGGATTTCATCTATAACATAGATTATAGTGACAAGGATTACATAGAGCCAACACCTAATGGTATACTACCTTTAGATAGCATATCTTCACTAAGTGGATATTTAAATACCCATCTCTTGAATTGGGTCAAGGGTGACCATGAATTGTGACCTCTACGTATGGTATACACAATAGAAAAATGGATACCTCAATACTTCAAAACTAAATATGTAGGTGAATTCCTTGTGATATTTTAGCTACATGTCTTTGATATGAATCAAAGGGTCAATGCTCTCAATTATTCACTTAAAGGGGTTATTAAAAATTGGTATTCAATGCATAGAGAAGGTCACATGACATGGGACCAAGCATGTGAATTGTTGATTGTAAGGTTTCAGCTACTAGAAGAAGTGTGATAGGAGTGGCCAATTTTCTAAGGAGAGCCTCCTAAGTTACTGTTGACCATTTTGGTCCTACCAGCCAAAATCAGTCCCCTTCTTCCCTTGAATGTTCTGAGCAGTCGAATTTGGGTTGCACAAGTCTTTCGACATAAGATAAACCAGTTCAAAGAATGAAGATGAACCAAGGCAAAAGAAAGTCCAATGGAAATTTTCAAAGGGGAGCCTATAAGAAAAAGGAAGTAATTCTTTCAGACTTTTGTCTGAAGGAATACTTTGGAGAATCCAAAAGAACATGCAAATAAGCAAGGTAGAGGAAGTACCCTTCGGAAGGGTCATTTTCAACATTCCTGAAGGTCACCTACCCTTCGAGAAGGAACAGGAACAAATTTGAGACATTTTTGTAGCACTCGGGTGCCCTCAAATTTTCCTAAAGGGCACTTTTTTGAAGGCAGTCGAAGGAAAAGTCAAGGACATAATTTCTTCAGACTTTTGTTCGAAGGAATTCCTTCGAACAAAAAGTCTGAAGAAATTCAAAAAGGCTATGAGCAAAAAAGTTTGAAGGAAAACAAGTAAAAAAGACTAAGGCAAGACTAAAGCAAAGGCAAGAATGTTTTCTTTCAAAATTTTGTCTAAAGGAATTCCTTTGAACAAAAAGTTTGAAGAAATTTGGGAAAAGCCACGAAAAATAACTTGAGAAAAGGCTCCGAAGGAAAGGAAGTGAGCGAGACAATTCTTGTGGACATTTTGTCCATGATAAAAAAGGTCGAGAAGATAGCCCCCGAGGGCTGAAAGAGCCAACAAAAGACAAAACTAGGAAAAGATGATGCTAGGAAAAGACAAAAGTTAAGAATGAACTAAGTGACCTGCTAATGAAAGAGCCCAAGGAGCCAACAAGGTCGAGAAGATAGCCCCTGAGGGCCGAAAGAGCTAGGAAAGACAAAGCAAGGAAGAGACAAATGAACTAAGTGCAAAAATGGACAAAACAATCCAGGTGGCAAATGGAGGTGTTGACTCAAAGATTTACTCCTACAATTGGAACAGTGCCCACCAAGTGGTCATCAAGGAATGTAAATAGTGAACGGCGTGCCTTGTTTTCCCACTTTGCATTTATAAGCAGACAAACTGAGTCAATGTCTTTAAAGAGCGGTCTTATTTGTGGACAAATGGTGTGGCCTGTGTTTTTAAACGCCTGAAGTCAAAACAAGAGCTGACACAACATTATCTATCAAGTGGCTTCCTCTTATCAAGGCTCAAAATGCACATGGGACACTTGTAAAAAGGGGTACCAAAGTATTTTCCAAAAAGTGCCAAAGTCTTCTTCTCTCTATATATATTGTAAACTTCTCATTTTGAAAAGGATCTCTTAGCCTGGAAGGCAAAACTCTGCCCAAAAAATCTCTCAGGCTTGTAAGGAAGAACTCTGCCAGATTTTTACCTTGAATCAAGACTTATCAATTTTTTACCTCCATTTGAACTTGCACTCATGCATATGTCTATGTTTTCTTTTTGTGTGAAGTCATTTCCTTTTATGCTTTCACAAAACAATTCCAGCATGTCTAGTGCATTGTGAAGTTTCTTCTTCTGCAAGTCTGCTAGAAGTGTCTACAATAGGGATATAGGCACATGTGAACAAGCTGCCATAGTGTGTCTCAGAACACCTCTGATAGTTCTTCCTCCCTATATCTCCAGAGAATCCCTAGCTCACTGATGCAGAAGAGTTTCCCATATCAAATGAAGTGTATACCAGCTTCTTCTTGGTAAAAAGCGTATGTTTGAGCTAAGTAGATCAAATTTTTTGGTGTATCACCTTTTAGTTTAGGTTTAGGTTATATTTTTAGCATCCTTATCCCTTTTCAACCCCTCCCTTTTTTCATTTATTTGTTAGTAGTAGGAAATCTAGGACCTAAAAGATACATCAAAGGGAGCTAGCACTTATCTAGAGACTCTCCCTCCAATTTTTCCAGGCCCACAAGCAAGAGGGGAGTTTCCATTGTTGCATGTGGAAGGCAGGAGCTCAGCCTCCTATCGAGGGTGCAATCCACTATGTCAATATTTTTTGGCATGCCTGGTGGGACCACGTTCAGACACTCAGAAAAGTTCCAAGATTGGTGTTGGTCCTGTTACAACAGAATGAACCACTAATACAGCACCTGACCTTTGATCAGGTGATTTTGGGACAAGTTTTGTCCCAAGAGTTGAAGAATTTTTGGTGTGTCCTTCAACCAACCAGCCTCTGGAGGCTTTTTCATCAACACCAATGGTGAATCCAAGTTAAATCAAATGGTTAAGTAGTCTAGGTGCCATAAAAAAAAATCTCATTTTTTGGTATGTATAATTCCATCACCCAAAATCATGGGCCTTGTATTCCTTCATATGGTTTTGATCAAGCTCAGACTATTCATGGAATCACCTCAAGCAACTCTCCTAGTTGCCCTTCAATAATAAGGGAAGTAGCACTAGAGTTTGAGAAGCAGGTGATGGAGATAGATAGATCGGATGAGTAGTATAGATATCAACAAGAGCTTATGTACAAAGAGGAGTGTTTGTTCAAGCAAGCTTAGGCCTTGCAATCCATGGAGGAGGAGGTAGCAAAATGAAAGAGTCCATTCATTCAAGGCAGTCAACCTTGTGTGCCCCCTCCTATTCTAAAGAAAGCCCCCTCTTGTGCACCAAATCCTTTCTACCAAATAGCACTTGGTCACTCTAGCTCATCCGATGCATTAATCACTCCTGCTCTTAACCCCTTATGCCTAGCTTTCAAACATCAAAGGGCATTAGAGAAACCTCTCATGGAAATGAACCTTCTCAATTCCTTAGAGTGTGAATCCTCCTTGGAATGGAATACCATGAAACAACATGTCTCTCCTCAAGAAATTCTTCCTGTGCATGAGTAGACCCTTCCTAATCTCCCTCAGTCTTCTCAAGTCTTTTAACATGATGTCAAGATTCCAAGTTGGAGGAGTGGATATCATGAACTAGCTCATGACCTTGAAGAGGATAAAATTGCTACCTGTTCACAAGGAGAAAATCCCGATCCCAAGGTCATGAGTTGGAAGCAAATAGTGGAATCATGGGGTAGGAAGGAGGAGGAGAAAGGTTTTACTCAAAGCCTTGAAGGAGATGAAGCTGCCCATACTCATCATAATGATGATTTTGACCTCCAAGAAAGGCTTTTTCAAGAAGATCTAGCCAGGAAAATTGTAGAGTTGGAGTCCAGAGCGAGATTTCTCAGCCAATGTGTGATGGATGTAGCAAATTCCATGTTTGAACACACCCCATCTACACACCTCCAAGAGAGCTATCAGGCCACGCCTGATATAGATGAATTTCTATCCAAATGAAAGGAAGAGAATCATTTGATTCTAGCTCAGGGACTGCCTCCTCTTCCACATGGGTTTAATCTTCAGCCTTCCACTTCATCCCTTCTCAGAGAGGAACCTATTTTGTAGGAGGTAAGTGAAGAAGAAAGGATCCAATTTGCAGCTGATCAAGAGGCTATCATGAGTGACAACGAAGATGAAATCATCATGAATGCTCCTTTTGAAGACATCATCAATGATGGAGAAGACACAGGTTATGCATACATGCAGATGTTCTAGCAATATGAAGAGGAACGTAAGCATGGTGAGCTCTCTCCTCCCTTGTTTGATGAAATTCCTTGTTGCTTTGACGAGGAGGATGACCATGCCATAGAGCTTGAGTTAGAGGAGGATCAAGAGGATGTCTTTGATCAGAAAAAGGAGAGGCTTGTCCATCTTGAGGAAAGCCTTGAAGAAGAGAGCTTTGAACAAAAATGTGATGTTCTATGGGATGAGCAATTAGTTTGTGATTCCATTTTAGACATCACAATAGTCACCCTTCTTCAAGAAATCCATGATCAAGCAGAAGATGAGTTTGACAACATCTTCAATAACGCAGAAGGAGACAAGCCAATCAACTATGCACATCAAAGGGCTTATGGTGATGAGCTAACAACCATTGATTTCTTGATGAAACACACCAACACGAAGAGCCAGCATTCAAAAAGCTTCCAAGAATAATAAGAGTACATATATGTTGGAAGCATTTTTGACTTTGATCCACTTAGATGCAAGCCAATCGAGGTGGCAGGAAAGAGGAGTAGGTCACCAAGTCTCCATTCCATTCAACCACTTGTCTAGCACCATAAGTTTCCTAGCTAAGAAGGGGACTTAATAAATTTCCCCTTTGATCCAAGTGGGAGGAAAATATACCTGGTTAGCTGTATATAGTAGATTGCTTTCAGTTTTCTTTCCCTATTTCCCCTAAGTGATATTTGCAAAAGTAGTGTTTTTATCCTTGTGTGTGTTTTCCTTTGTGTTTGGGGTAAAAGCTTCATGATTGATTCTTGGATCTATCGGGGTTGTTGCTAATTTTTTTCAAGTTGCATTTTGACTCCGTGCCCAATGGAATCTAAGGCAACTGGATTCTGAGCAAAAGAAAGTCCAAAGGCACTTTTCAAAGGGAACCCTATAAGCAAAAGGAAGTAATTCTTTCAGACTTTTGTCTGAAGGAATACTTCAGAGAATCTAAAAGACCATCCAAACAAGCAAGGCAAAGGAAGTACCCTTTGGAAGGGTCATTTTCAACATTCCTGAAGGGCACCTACCCTTTGGGAAGGAATATGAACATATTTGAGACATTTTCGTAGCACCCAACTGCCCTCCAATTTTGTCGAAGGGCACTTTTTTGAAGGCAGTCGAAGGAAAAGACAAGGACAATTCTTTTAGACTTTTGTCTGAAGGAATTCCTTCAGACAAAAAGTCTGAAGGAAAATAAGTAAAAAAGACTAAGGCAAGACTAAGGCAAAGGCAAGAATGTTTTCTTTCAGATTTTTTTCTGAAGGAATTCTTTCAGACAAAAAGTTTGAAGAAATTTGGAAAAAGCCATAGAAAAAAACTTGAGAAAAGGCTCCAAAGGAAAAGAATCGAGCGAGACAATTCTTGTAGACATTTTGTCCATGAGAAAAAAGGCTGAGAAGATAGCCCTCGAGGGCTGAAAGATCCAACAAAAGACAAAACCAGGAAAAGATGACGCTGGGAAAAGACAAAAGTTAAGAATGAATTTAGTGACCTACAAATGAAAGAGCCCAAGGAGCCAGCAAGGCTGAGAAGATAGAACCTGAGGGCTGAAAGAACCAGAAAAGACAAAGCAAGGAAGAGACAAAAGAACCAAGTTCAGAAATAGACAAAATAGTCTAGGTGGCAAAGGGAGGTGTCAACTCAAAGATTTACTCCTATAGTTGGAATAGTGCCCACCAAGTGGTCATCAAGGGATGCAAATAGTGAATGGCATGCCTTATTTTCTCCACTTTGCATTAATAAGCAGACGAGCCACGTGAATGCCTTCAAGGAGTGGTCTTGTTTGTGGACAAATGGAGCGGCTTGTGTTTTTAAATGCTTGAAGTCAAAGTAGGAACCGACACAACATTATATATCAAGTGGCTTCCTCTTCTCAAGGCTCAAAACACACATGGGACACTTGTAAAAAGGGGCACCAAAGTCTTTTATAGAAAGCACCAAAGTCTTCTTCTCTCTCTATATATTGTAAACTTATCATTTTGAAAATGATCTCTTAGCCTGGAAGGCAAAACTCTGCCCAAAAAATCTCTCGGGCTTGTAAGGCAGAACTCTATCAAATTTTTACCTTGAATCAAGACTTAGCAATTTTTTACCTCCATTTGAACTTACACTCACGCATATGTCTATTTTTTATTTTTGTGTTAAATAATTTCCTTTTATGATTTCACAAAATGATTCCAACATGTCTAGTGCATTGTGAAGTTTCTTCTTTTGTAGGTCTACCAGAAGTGTCTACAACAGGGATATAGGTGCATGTGAACAGGCTGCCATAGTGTGTCTCAGAACACCTCTGATAGTTTTTCCTCCCTATATCTCTAGAGGACCCCTAGCTCACTGATGTAGAAGAGTTTCCCATATCAAATGAATTATATGCCAACTTCTTCTTGGTAAAAAGTGTATGTTTAAGCTAAGTAGATCAAATTTTTTGGTGTATCACCTTTTAGTTTAGGTTTCGGTTCTATTTTCAGTATCCTTCTCCCTTTTCAACACCCCCCCCTTTTTTCATTTATTTGTTATCAGTAGGAAATCTAGGACCTAAAAGATAAATCAAAGGGAGCTAGCCCTTATCTAGAGACTCTCCCCCCAGGTTTTCCAGGCCCATAGGCAAGAGGGGAGTTTCCATTGTTGCATGTGGAAGGTAGGAGCTCAGCCTCCTATCGAGAGTGCAATCCATTGTGTCAATAGTTACATATCTCCAGGTGTATTGAGGTCTAGATAAGAGAAGGAATAATATTGAAATACTATCCTTACAATCTTATCTATATTCTTTGGGTCATTATTAAGTTATGGTATATTCATTAAGAACACAAAAAGGAAACAAAACATTGGGCCCAAATACAAATAAATTTTAAATAGACCTTTATATTTGAGAGAGATCATTACATGATCCATCAAGATCTATATAAAATGGAGACTTTCCTGTGCCAAGGATGAGTTGAGGATTTTCCAACTCTGATGGATTCTACTCTAAAATAGAATCTAATCTGTGACTTAGAAGAGACATCAAACTTCTATACCTTGTTTCAATAGTAGGAATAGGGAATAGTCCAACTATGTCATTGAATCCAAGACCACTTAGAGGAGTAATTTGACCAAGAAATAAAAGATGATATGGATCTTTAGGATCTATTTGTACCAAAAAGGGACATAAAACCACTACCAGAGGAAGCTACAAAACAAATAGAAGAAGATAGGATACAACAGATTCATTTTTTATAATGAGAGGCTAAAAGACAACTCTAAAACACCATCCCAAAATGAGAGTACAATATTTACCAAGATCCTCTCAAATAACACATTGGGAACATTGGTATAGAAGAGGTACCTAAGCAGGATCATATTGGTAATTACTAGACACAAGCTGACATCTCATAAGTGTTATAGATTCTAAGAGATTATTAGGACATCTTCCCAACCACATTCATAGAAGATAAAAGTGTTGATCCCTCTCTTGGATAAATTCACATTGAACTTAAATAATGTTGAAGGTCAATCAAAAAGTGGCCCTAAAGGTTAAACCCCAATATGAAAATGAAGGTCAGGGAAGAATTAGATCAGATGCTCACAATAGGCATAATTTTTCCTATGGAAAAATTTGATTGGGTATGTCTTATGGTGGTATATCCAAACAAGATGGGAGAGATCTAGATTGTAGTGATTATCTCATCTTAAATGATTCTTGTGTAAATGATCCCTTCCCAAATCCATTCACCGATGAGGTACTAGAGCCTATTGTAGGTCACAAGGTCTATTCATTCATAGATGGGTTCAGTGACTACCACCAAATACCTATTGTAGAGGAGGAATAGACAAATACTACCTTCAAAATAGAGTGGGGATCATTTGCCTATAAGGTAATACCATTCAACTTAAAAAATGCACTAGCAGTGTTCTCCACAGCCATCGTTGTTACATTTAGGGTTTTATTCATGACTTTTTAGAGGTTTACCTAGATGATTGGGTAATGTTCTCATAACACTTGTCTAAGTTGAGATTGATGTTAGAAAGGATCATAGCTCTAAAGATAGCTCTGAATTTAAATAAATATTTGTTTTTCACACCATTTGGTGTTTTATTGGTCATGTAGTTTGTGGTAGAGGTATATTAGTTGATCAAGCAAAGTAGTGATAGTTGGCCTACCAACACTAAATAATTCATCTCAAATGTGATCCTTCTTAGGTCATACAAGGTACTATCACAAATTTATCAAAGGATATGCTATGATTTCAATACCATTAGATAAGTTGCTACGAAGGGAGTATAGTTTTTGTGGACTCTTGAATGCTAGACAATATTCATAGATCTCAAGCATAGATTAGTCACTCTACCAATTTTAATATTTCTTGACTGGAATAAGCTTTTTCATGTCCATATAGATTCTTTAGGAATTGCACTAGGAGCAGTTCTCATACAACTGGAAGAGGGAGGATTGGACCATCTAATCCATTTTATGAGTATAAAGTTGTTTGCTACTGAAAAGAATTACACAACAACTGAGTGGGAAGCATTGGCCATTATTTTTTCATTACATAAGTTTTGACATTACCTCTTGGAAACACCCTTTGAGCTTTTTATAGATCACCAGGCTCTATAATACCTAGTCAATAAGTCCCTACTTGGAAGACACATTTCTAGATGGATAATGTTATTTTAGGAGTTCTAGTTTTATATCAATGTAAAGGTAGGATGTGAAAATGTAGGCCCAAATATTCTGAGTAGGTTGACCAATGGTGAAGAACTTGAAGAAATCCTAGATGAGTCCCTTGATAACCATCTATTTTGGGTTATTGTGATCCTTGAATAGTTACAAGATATCACACAATTTCTGGAGTAGGGACCTTTCCTAAATATTATATATAGAGAGAGAATAAATAACTAATTATAAAATCACTCCCTTATAGTATAATTGAAATATCTCTTTATTATTTAGGGATATTTGATTGCAAGCTACTCCTCCACAATTGATAGCTTTGGGATATTTGATTGTACCACCCTTTGCCTCTATCACACAACCCAAAGATACTGGCAAATGCAAAGTACTCAAAAAGCAATGATCCCCATCTCTTCCTTGATGTAGAACTCACAATCAAGCTTCTTGGTTAGATGATCCAAGTATTCCCTATATCACATTTAACTATGATCTTCCTAAATTGGGCACAAATGAGCAACATATGTATCAGATCATGCTTGCTAATATGGCTAGTGACTTGTATGACGAATAACATGAGTAGATTTAATTATTTTGGAAGTTTGTGCACACTATGCAAGTGAAAAATAATGTTATGTCACACCTATAGGTGGATTTGACCACTTATCCATCTTCCATCAGAGTGGACATGGTTATAGAGGAAGAAAATATGTGCAAGATTCATGAGGCCCTCGCTATAGGCCCACTACCTCCTTCTCATATACATCTTAGAATTTTTGATCCTCTAATGGATAGTCCTCTAAAAAATCTCACCCATAAGAAGCACACACTAAGACATCCTTGAAAACCTTAATATATAAGTGAGATGTTCCCTGAATTTCAAATTCCTACATAGGATCTCGATTTAGTTCTAATGTAGTCTGGAGTATAGCCCTAACTAGTAGAGTCTTATCCAAAACCCACAAGGTATCTTATTAAGAAGTCATAGGTTTCTAAAGTGGAGGTTTAGGTGAAAAAACTTATCCCTTACTCATCTCTAACTAAATATCATATTCCTCATTCTAAAGAAGTTGTAGATAACCAACCCACTATTGAGGAACAACAAACAACCTATGAGGAAGCCTAGTGAGTTATCGAATACAGAGTGTGCTAGGAATAAAAGTGTAAAGCAAAAAGAGAGGAAAACCAAAATTAAGTCACAACATAGTGCGTACTCTTATAACAATAGACATAGTCTCAAGTTATCATATTTGAAGCCCAAGCAGCAGTAGCTAAAGCTGAGAATTAATAATGTAGGCAAGAGGAGATACATTAATAAAGGATACATGATTCTAATGTTATGATGGTTACCAGAGATAGTACTAAATATGAAAAAGAACAAAAAAATAAGCTGAAAAAGAGGAAACAATAGAGGGAAAAAATACTAATGTAGAGGTTGATGCTCAACACCGAAGAGACATTGAGGGCACTACAAAGAAATAGTAAGAGATAGAAGTACATAATGCCAAGGAGGTTATTGAGTAACTACAACCAAAGGTGATATTATAACCAAAAAGTGAATCAGAAACATAGCTAAATCCATCAAAGATCATAGTCAAACAACTACCTATGTTATCTACTACTGGACCTCCCATTCAAAGTCTTTGGTTATGGTACCTTCTATTGACCTCCTCTCACCACATGACATTTTATTTTCCCATTGCCCCTTTGCAACAGGAAATTATAATGGCTTCCATCTCTGCTCTAGCTCTTCACATGCCCACCATGGAAGCATCATTAGATGTTTCATAATTATCATTAACTATGCAATTGGAAGGCATAGCTACCTTTCAAGAGAGTATTGCATAGAAATCTACATCCTTGGAGAACATAGTTGCCCATTTGACATTAGAAAATGTATAACTATGAGCCAGCCTATGCCAAGCTTATCAATTCATTAAAGATGCCTACCCTAGCCCAGTGCAACAATTCCCAAATGTGGAGAGTCTATCTACTACATACAATCTTCCATTTTTCCTTGCATAATTGATCCAATATTGGTAACATATTTAGCAACTATAGAGTCTACATACCCAAAGTTTATAAATCAAAGTTGATACCAAACTCCTTTTGGAGGTACTGGTAATGAATATCAGAAGTTTATCCATGCTGTATCTTTATAGGTCATATAAGTAGTCCAGTGCCTACTAGATTGGAATTAAGATATAAATAACATTTGGGGTATCACAAAGTCATCATTTGTAGAAGTTAAGGCCAAGGAAACATCCTCAATTCAACCACTTTTATGGATAACCTGGATATCGCACTTTGAGCCTTATCTTTTGCCAAGGGCACTGCGTTGGTAAATTTATAGTAGTTGTAAACACACACCTAGTGCATTACTTTTTTTGGTATTCAAGAATATAGGTTTACTAATAAGACTGACAAACCTCCATCAAGATATTGCTTAATTAATTCTTACTATGCACATTATTTTTCCCATAACTATAGATGAAAACCTCTAAGCTTTACTTCTTTCCCAAGGTCATGTATGAGCATTGCTTCATCTCATCTAGGAGATTCAATTAGATTGGAAAGCTTTTAAAGTTTAATTATTAACTTTTGATTATATGATTTCACATATTATTAATACTCCCCAATTCATTACACTAGTGGAATTATAGGCTCAACTTCAACAATGTAAGTTTCCTCCATTGCCTTTTTCTTTGGCCCTGGCCAGTTGGACTCAACTCCTTTCGCTTCCTAAATAGTGCATAAGTATCCAAATTTTGAAATTTTTATTCTATGTTTTTATTCTCAAATTGCTACATAGTGAGTCTCAAGGCACTACTTAGTTGAAACCCATGGGGTGGCTATGTAATATGTATAAGGTGAAAACTAGTAAATGACACCCTAGGAAATTTGTGACTCATGAGAGTCCTATATTTTGGCACTATTCTACATTGTTATGATGTTGTGTTAGGATGAGATAATAGTTTAAGTCTAGAAAAGTGTTAGTGGAAAATTATTTGAATATATATTTCATATGTTCAAATATATTACTATTCAACATGTCCATATATATCTTTCATGAATAGTAAAAAATTTCATTCTCAGACATGTAACTTTCTTAATTCCTTTCCAAAAATATAATTTCCCTGGCTCTGTTGAGAGCTTAGTTACACCTAGATGGCCTAAATAAGGAGAATTGTGTAGTTATTTGATTACTACACTCCTCAAATTCCCCCTATCTAGTACATAATCCTTCCTTTATACATCAAAAAACCATCATATTCAAACTTGAATCCTTCATACTTAGGACCTTGAGCATTTTGAGCTAATGCTAACTTTACATGATCATAAAATTCATCTCCTAGAGAGAATTTCATGATGTGACATGAAAGGTACTTTTTATAGTAGCCAAAGTTGATATATACCTTTGATGACTAAGAGCATTAATAACCCTACTTTCTTTGCCTTTAATGTAGTTGATGTCAAAATCATAATATGACAAATAATTTTACCATTACCTCTGATGTGCATTCAGATTAGGCTAGGTGAAGATATAATTGAGCTCCAAGTTATCATTATTGAGCTCAAAAAAATTTCCCAATAGATAATGCCTCCAAACTTACAAGGCATGAGCTATTATAGCCAATTCCAGATCATGTGGAGCATAATTTGCCTCATACAGCTTTAACTTTCTAGACTCATAAACTAAAATAAAACCTTCTTATATGAGAAATCCTCCAAGACCATCTCTTGAAGCATAAGTTATTACTAAGAATTGTCTATTTAGATTGAGAACTATAAACACTTGTGCTGAGATAAGTCTTCTTTTCATCTCTTAAAAATATTCCTTGCACTTCATTGACCACATGAACTTCTAATTTTTCATTGAAGAGAGGTAATAGGATTTGCTATCTTGGAAAATTTTAGAACAAACTTCCTGTAATATCTATCTAAACCCATAAAACTCCTAACTTTATAGATATTTTTAGGTGTTGGCCACTCCATAATAGCTTTAATCTTTGAAGTATCCATAGATATTCCTTCTACAAATATAATATTCCCAAGGTGTACCTTTTTATAAAAGAAAGTACACTTTTAAAATTTCATAAAAAGTTTATGTTTTTATAACCATTAAAAAACCAACTTCAAATGATCTAGATGTTCCTCCTCAAATTGTGAATAGATGAGGATATCGTCTAAAAATACTAACAGAAAATGATCTAGATAATCACTAAACACATTCTTCATGAGATTGAAAAATGTTTTTCGTACATTGTTTAGCCCAAAAAGAAGAACCATGAACTCATAATGCCCTTAATGAGTCCTAAAATATGTTTTTAGAATGTATTCCTCATGAATCCTTAGCTTATGATATCCTACTCGAAGATTGATCTTCAATAAAACTGATGCTCCATGCATTTGATCAAAAATATCATCAATGTGAGGTAAAAGATACCTATTTTTTATCATTACCTTATTCAACATCCTATAATCAATACACAGGTAAAGGGTTAAATCCTTATTCTTAACAAACACAACTGGTTCACCCCATGGTGACACACTTGGTCGAATCAACCCTTTGGACAATAGCTCTTGAAGTTAAGCCTTCAACTCCATTAATTTAGTTTTTGTCATTTTTAGGGGGATTTAGATTATGATTCAGACCTTAGAATGATGTCAATTAAGAAATCCAATTCTCTCTTAGGGGTTAAACTCAATAAATCTTCAAAAAATACATCTCAAAAATCCTAAAAAAAGGGATAATCTTCAATGAAAGGTTCCTTTGATTCTTACATCTCATTTATCTTTACAATAAATGTTTGACACCTTTTTATCTATGATTTCTTCAATTAAATTACTAAAATATATCTAAGCTCATGCTCCCTCTTTGCTCTTTGAATTTGAGTTTAATTACCCAAATCATCTAAACATTTAATGCTTTTTTGTAGACAATCTACCTTAGCTTTAAGTTGAAATAACTAGTTTACTCCTAGGATCATGCCATATAACCCTAATGGAGCTACAAATAGTTCTAATACCATAGTGAATTTAGGTAGTTTGATCTCAACTTTGACCAAATATTTTTTGACCTTAACCTTAGATTCATTCTTGTATTGAACGAACCATGCATTTTCCATAACTCCAACTTTTATAGATAACTTGATAATCGTATTAGGAGCAATAAAACATTTATTAGATCCTATGTCAATCAAAATTAAAATTTTATGACCAAATAAAGCACCTGATAGCTCAATAAGAGAAACCTAAAACTCAGCTTGACAATTGCCAATAACTACATGAATTCTCTATTAAAAAGATCCCTATTGTGGATTGGAACACTTATTCTTACCATCTGATTTCCCTTGAGTATATTCCCTAGCATAATGATGACCTTCAGAGATGAAACATCCACCAAGTGGTCCTTTCTTATCAAATTGTTGATTTCCCTTAAAACCTCCTTTGAAACCATTTCCTAATTTATTATTTCTTAAATCACTGATAAATTTGGTATTATGATTCTTGAACTAATTTTAGAGTTATCACTCCTCTTCCAATTCTTCTTTTTGAAAGTCATTTTAGGACCTCCAAAAAATTTCTTAAATTTTTCTCTAACATGCGCAAGTGACCCTAGTTTTTACTTCTACTTTACTACCTTTTTGAAGAATTGATCTATAGTATATGGCTCATGCACATCCACTTAGTATCTAATTTTGGGTTTTAATCCCATAATTAATTTCTTGATGTGAAACATTTTATCTACTTGATACCAAAGAACATACTTTAGGAGCTTGGTCAATTTTTCCCAGTATTCATTCACTGTAAGGTCTCCTTATTTTAGATTTTAAAAATTTGTCAGATTTTGATACAAATAGATCCAAGGGAATCATCATGATTGAACAAGGTCCAAACTATTTCCACATGGTGGCAGTAAAGTCAAGATTCATTACCAATTTCTTTCTTGCCCACCACATTGTTGCTTCACTAGCCAACTGGTAAGTTCCCTACACTAATTTTATAACTTCAGAGTAATTAAAAATCTCTAATACTTTTCCATATTAGTTATTCATGTTTCTACTCCATCTCTAAAAATGGTTCCATCTAACTTGGGTGGATTATCTTTATTCATGCAATTTGCAAGCTTGGTAGTAACATGTGCTCTCGTATCTTGAGGTACCTTTTTTGTCTAGGTTCCTGATGAACTTCTTGCTCAATAGGATGCTCTTCAGGTTCATTTTGATTATTTTCTTCAACATGGCCATGAACTTCTTATTTAAGGACAATTATTCGGTCCTTAGTTTCATTCATGGCTATGAGAATCTGATCAAAATTTGTAGCTTATTTAATGGAAAAATGATTCGAGTCAACTAGAGGGTTAACATTACTGGGATTCGATGTACCCTCTCTATTTGGACTTAAAAATAACATTCTTATTTATTAATATAATATAATACTAATATTTTAATGGATTTATTAAGTCTAAGATTTTGAGCCTCAGCTCTGGTACCACAATGTGACAAACCTTCAAGGTTAACTAGAATTGGTTTTTTTAAAAACTCAACAACAAATTATTTCAATACTAATGATTCTTAACTAAATGCATCATTTAAATAAACTATGTTATTAACCAACATGTTATGTTTTTGATTCATTTAGCTAATGATCATTAATAACATATGTTGATTTACTTTCATAAGTCCAACATAGTAAAGTATAAAATTATCCAAATTAATAATTCAACCACTGCTAATTAAATAGTACTACAAGTACATATATATACAGTCAATTATTTTTATGATACAATTAACATCAATAACATAAGTATACAATATTACGTATCTAAATATCAAATTACAAATATACAATGTTTCACAAAACATATGAGTTTTAATGAACTCATTAATATCCAAAAATAATCTTGAGTAAATATTTTTTCAGTTAACTATTGTAAGGGGAGGGAGAGTATCATCCAAGTACTTTTTAACACCAACCATGGACCATTGATCCCCCACATAATCTCTCAACAAGGGAATGGCCCTCCCTTCATGGATGAACAAATAGTGGTAGTGTAGAAATCAAAAAATTTAACTAGAAACCCATGTGTTGTAAGATAACTTTCACATGTAACAAATCATAAAGAAATACATTCTGACATGATAATATGAAATACATGCAACTAAATCAAATAGGTGAAATGACAATGTTCAAACCATAAACATTACTTTGGCCAAAATTTTAATATAATTTTTTAAATCTCAAGATCATTCAAATTCACACACACAACTTATTTGAATAAGCCCAATCTACCTATTAATGACACTAAGTCAGTACATGAATTATGTTAAAACTACTTATTTAATGTCAATAATACTAGATAAGTATTATTATGTTAAAATCCACATATTTCAAACATATAAAGATTTACAAAATGAATGTCATAGCATGTACATATAAAAAGACATCATATTCTTTCCTATACTTCATTATGAGCATCTAAATACTATAAATCAGCTATAGATATTTAAACAACCCTTTTATATTAAATAGATATTTTAATTTATCATATAAAAAATAATAATAATCATTTAATTCTTTATCAAAAATTAATGATCATTTACTTACAAACCAACTTTCATTTACATTTAGATTTTCATAAAATTCTAATCTTATACATACAAAATTCTTTATCCCCATGATAGTCATATAAACCCTTATAATTCTTTTATAAAATCTTTATAATAACTACTATTAAGTAATCATATAATAATTGCAAACACATTAAACAAAGTATTAATTCCAAGTAAAACTCATATATAATTCAAGAGCAATAAAACACAAGTTTTTAATTCTAGATAAAGTTAATATGTAACATGGTTATATATATATATATATATATATATATATATATATATATATATATATATACACACACTAGAGAAAGCATCATATAATGAACAACCACCCCCATTACATATATGACTCAACTGTATATATGTGTGTGTGTGTGTGTGTGTGTGTGTGTGTGTGTGTGTGTGTGTGTGTGTGTGTGTGTGTGTGTGTGTGTGTCTATATATAGACACACACACACACACATACACACACAAATTTTATGCCTTAAATTCCATAATGATGTAAGGTGTGTGTGTGTGTGTGTGTGTGAGAGAGAGAGAGAGAGAGAGTGAGAGAGAGAGAGAGAGAGAGAGAGAGAGAGAGAGAGAGAGAGGCAAGCTCAACTTGAATCTATTTAAATATTTTATTCAAACCACTATCTTAAAACAACCATAAATAAATGGCTAAATATAACTTATCAAACACACATATAAATCTCAAATATCCATTAAAAATTTAATAGCTATAGGATTGAATATTATATATTGGTCAATCCTCTAACTATGTGAACCAATAAACAATTCTTTATACAAAAGCATGTTTATTCTGGTCGAACACAGTTAATGAAACATTTTAAAAATATTCAAACCATTAAAACCCAATCATAGTTTAAGTTAGACTCTCACTCATATCATCAGAATTGAATCAATATAATCAAATCTTGATTAAGTATTTTAAGCAAACATGGCCATTTATCCCATCTAAATTTCTAATATTTACTTTGAATCAAATTTTATCAAAACTTTGATTTAATATATATTTTACTAGTCAAGGGTATAAAATATACACATTCAATTTAACATTCAACTAATCATTCCCATACTCAAATTATTCACCCATTAAAATAGCTAAGATTTGGGTTCATTTATATTTGTCCTTGTGGATGGGTCAAACCTATCCCTAGGGTCATATACGAATGGCCCTATATATATATATATATATATATATATATATATATATATATACATACTTGACCCTATTTTATACAAAATAATACTTAGATATTCTTATTCTCAAATAATTGATAGGGTAATAATGCAAATTTAATCCATAATATTTCATATAATTCCTCCAACTAAGTATTAACAAAGGGTTTTGACAACCAAATAATCATCGACCTCATTTTTATAGCTAGTCAAGTGTTATAATTTTAACATTTGTGTTCATTTAAATGTAATTGAACTCAACTATAGATTTAAAACTTGTATAATATTTCTCAGATTAACAAGAATAATCTATCAAATATAACAACCCTTAAACTCTTGAAACCCTAGTTTAATTATCTAGGTTTCTTTTTCACCAAATAAAACATAGTAGAATGCACACAATCATTATATATTTGGGAGGGATTTTTATGTGCTTATCCTTCTAGATGGGTGGTACCAATCCTTAGGGTCAACCACATATAACCCATTTTTTAAAAATATAAACAAATTTTTAGGAACCCAATATAATCAAAAAATGGTAAAAAAAATTCTCATAATGTTAAAACTAGAAAATATTTTCCAACAGACCCTCCTCGAATGCTTTTCCAAGTGGTGTAAGATCAATTTATTTGCTTCTTTCCTTAGCTCTCTTTGTCCATTTTTGTCTTCTCCAAACCCCCTCAGCTCCATATATCCATCTCATTCCCAATTTTCATGCCAAAATTCCCCAAAATAACTCCACAAAACTAGGTTCTTCATAACCAAACACCAATTCTCCCTAATTATTTTATGAAACTTTGGCAAGATAACTTGCCCAAAATCCTCAACAATCAAGTTAACTAATAAAATAAACCATCATGACCAAACCACGCAACTAAATAAAGTTAACCAAGCTTCAAATTATGGCTTGAAGAGTCTATAAACTCAAAAAATCATGAACTCTAGATTCCTCGAGTATGCCAAAGTTGATAATTACATCAACATTATAATCTGCATTATGTTCTTTGACCAAACAATATGCCAATCAATTAACCATACAAAACAATATAGCTTGAAAGCGGATTTTGACCATAAACATAATAATCATGATTTTACAAAAGCTTCAAACTATGCCTTTACCTAAAAAAAATATACCTTAATTAAATTTTATTACCTTCACTACCTCAAACTTGGTCTAAATAAAACCATTGATCAATAAAACAATCATTCTTCTTATTAACTAATGCAACCTCTTTTAAAATTATTATCTTCATATACTATATCATGGTCTAATGTTAGAATCAAACCTTAACAAAATAATATGCCGATGATAATCCTTTTAAATTAAACATGTCATTTGCTTATTAAAAATGATTATTTGAATAACTATTATGTATGTATGCAACACATATCAACTATTTTTAAAACATCATAGAGATTTATAAATTTATAATTGACTTCAAACATTTTATTACCATTGCAATCATGCCTAACATGCTATTCAAACTAGATAATACTAGTCATATGTGTAGTCATTGTCAAGAGAAAGGAATTAGATTTCACATTCAAGTAAGATCATATAAGGACATCAAAGTACAAGTTACAATAATTATAAACATGGATTACAAACATGAACATTTTTAATTTATTCAATCACATCCTATATACCTCAACTTAAATTTAATCAATATAAAATATCAATAATAACATTACCAATCAAAGAAACATGTCATTACTTGATGCTTGTTTTAAACAAACAACTGATAAGTAGACTTCTACCTAAGTCATGTGTGTAGGGTTCCCATATCAATCTCTCATTCCCCAGTTATATCCATCTGCTCCATCATCTCCAATGATACCCTCCCTCGATCATAGTCAGGAGGGTGCACTGCATCCTACATCCATCTTGGTATAACAAACATTAACTAGACCATATCATGAAATAACCATAATAAAAGTTGTAATAGATTAAATTGCATAATCATGATAAAAAAGTGTCATAATAGAATATAAATAACTAACTACTAGTTAATTATCATGATAACAAGTAATAAACATTGTCCTTAATTAACATACTATTAATCCAACCATTTAACACATTAATTTAACCAATCACTAATCACAAAATATAGTAATTAATTGATTAACGAGTTTAGAGGAAATCAGGATGTAACATGGCACCCAATAATCATGGGGAATAGTTGGTAATCTTTCTACCTTTTGGTAAGATAGAAACCTATGATTTCATTGGCTAATTACTAAGTGATCTCCTACTCTGTGAGGTAGTCTGGGGCCATGTAGGGTATTTGAAGAGGAACCCCTTATATGCCTTCCACTCTTATCATACTATAGTCCTGGTAGTACCAATATACATCGATAGGAATAATTGAGGCTCGCATCTCCTTAGAAAGTCTAGGCATTTATTTTTTGTTGATGATGAGGTACACCTGGGGGTATAAAATGTCATAGATGTCACAAATATGGTGCTTATAATGGTGAATGTAGATCTTAGAAAAGACTACATACACCACATATCTGGTTGGTACCCATGAATGGAACATTGTGCTTTAGAAATCTAGGGTGGCACATGTGGCATCAACCAAGTATGACATCATGTAGAAGCTTCCCCAAGCCCATACCTTATTTACCTACTACATGATGTTTAAGGTGATGTTATCCCTAAGTATAAGGAACTTTTCCCTTTTGAGGATGATGGTAAGTAGAGTTACCCAACTCTTTTTGACATGTATAATTTTCATTTCTCTATATAAATATTTGAGCAACAACATATTAATCTGTACTACTTTGTAAGAGGTTTTGATGGTGTAGGAGTTGGGATCATCCTTTTTCATCCAATGATTAGAGTATTCAGCCCAATAATTAATGACCTCATAGATATTATGTGTTTTCAACCATCTAATATCAACCTATGTGTCATATATGATGTTGAAGTTTGGGATATTGTAATACCACTTGAAGGCAACCATAGAGATATTCTCAATATTGAATCCCATGATTGGGGAGTATATAATTTCCTTGCTACACTTGGAGGTGGGTAATAAGTTTATAAAGAGATCCTACATAGGAATACTTATGGATCAGTAGTAGCCTTATGGAGTCCTAAGGCTCTAATGGATATGATATCATCTGTGAACCCTACATCATCACTACTAGACCTCTGTAAATATTCAATCATATTTAGGATTTAGTTATAATGCTTAAATATAGTAACACCTTACAAGAAGGTAGTATCCCAAAATTCTTGACCTAGTTTTAGATTTGAAATTGAGGTGGTCATTTCTAGATTATTTCTCTTCTATGTGTAGGGCTTTAGTAGGGATGTTCTTTGGGATCTAGAAGGAATTAAAGGTATAAGGATATGAATAATTTTGAGTTTGCATAAGATAGATAATGGTGAGCCTAATTTAGATGGGGCCTTATATGGATCTATGATATTTTTTATAGTATTGGCTTTGGAGGCTTGCATTGTGTGAATTAAATTCTAAGTTGATCATCTCAATCTCAAGTTAACTATTTAGGGATTAAATACAATCTTTGTGAACAAGCCTTGATTGGATTGGATGGTGATGTTGGTACATGTCCAAGTGTCAATATTGTGAACTACCCAAGTGAATTAATAAATATAGAGTATGGTAGGCACACACCTAAATTTTGCCCTCATGGCACCTGAGATGTGTCTATGTTATTTTTGTGTCATTTATACATTGGTAGGCTTAATGGGTACTTTGATGACTTGGTGTAACAGAGAAATTCCTCAAATTAATAGCTTTGCCTATGCAGATTAGCCACCTAAGTGTACCAAGTACACATAGCATTATATTACTACATCAAGTGTTCTTATGTATACCATTATTTGACTTGTTGGGATGGTTTGGGACCTATTTATCCACTTAGGTGTATGTAGGTACATGTGTAATTTTATTACTTGATCAAGCATCCTAAGGCACTAATAGTTCTGGCATGTGCTCTCCCATTAGATCAAGACTCCTAGGGCTCTAACAACTTTGGGTGTATAGGTACACATGGCACTCTTCCATTAGATCAGGCCTTTTAGAGTTATGAAAAATATGATACCTCCATGTTTACAGGTACATGTGGCACTCTCCCATTGGATCAATCCTACTAAGGATCTGATAGATTTGAAACCTCCAAGTGTATGGGTAAATATGACATTCTCTCATTAAATCAAGCATCCTAGGGCTCTAGAAGATCTAACATCTTCAAGTGTATAGATACACATGGTACTCTCCAATTGGATCAAGCCTTGTAGGACTCTAAAAACCCTAATAGCTTTAGGTGTATGGGTATATGTGTCACCCTCCCATTAGATCGGGCCTACCAAGGCTCTGATAGTTAACACCTCTAGGACCTTCAAAATTTACAAAGGACCAAGTCATTTTAAAATCACCTTGTAAGAAAGAGATTACTTACTTGTCATAAAATAGGCTCTAAGAGTTGTTAACTAGACTCTAAGACTGAGGCTCTAAGACTAAGACTCTGGGAGATACCCATTCAATGATTTGTTATAGTGTGTAGTTAGTTCCCAAAATATCTAAGTATGGAAAAGACTTTAAAAATGTAGTGGGATTATTCCTCATAACATAAATAATTGTGAGAGATTTTAAATACAAATGACAAGATGTTCATAATAATTATAAAAAATACTAAGGAATTTGAATCTAATAGGCACCTAAAATGTTGGAAAGGGAAAGAATCAGAGTGGGCTAAATAGAGGGTTGATTTTGATATTTTACATACTGGTTAGGTATCCTTTTCTTCTATGAAAAGGGATGTGTTATCCACAACAAAGACATGTATGGTATAATATGGTTTTGATTTGTAAAGAATCCCATATTATTATGTGACGAAGGCAAGGGAGAAATTTCATGTGGACAACAAGGCACAATGTGAGGGAAAGGAGAGTCTTCGCAACACATGTACAAGGAAGTAGTGGCAAAGGTTACTCTACACAATAATGAGAAGTTATTTTAATCATACAAGTGCACAAAATGGTAGAGGAAATCCTTATAGAGGTAGATGATCCTATTGATACAATAGAGATTGTGGATTTATGGTTACATGTTTTAGATGTGGGGAAATTAGACATATATTTTTTGAGTGTCTACATATACATAATAAAGGTAGTAATAGGAATATTCCAATGTTTATATTGCACAAGTAGATGAGGAAAGTGATGCATCAATATATCATGGCTAAGAATTAAAAATGGGTGAAGCTCTCATGATGGAGAGGGAATTTTTGAAACCATAAAAAGTGGATAATAGCCTTGCACAGAGGAAGGATATATTTAGGAACCATTTAATTACTTGGAGGTAAGTTTTGAAATTTTATTTTTTATGGTAGTAAAAATAATATTTTTTCCAAGAGATTGTTGAAAATATTGCTTTGAAGAGGATTGCACATCCAAATCCCTATAGATTTTTTGGGTTGATGAAGGGACAATAGACTATGGTGAATGAGAAATGTGTGGTAAGTTTATAAATTGTAACATAAAAGGATGAAATCATGTTCAACATAATGCCCTTGTATGTATGCAATGTGTTACTAAGGAGGACTCAAAAATTTGACAAATTATAACATGATTATCACACAAACCTTTATAATTTTTTAAATGATGGAAATAGTATTATTTAAATCTTTTGAAATATAAGTGAAAACAAGTGGATATTAGACCAAGAACCTTTATGAGTTTGGGAAATTATTTCTTAATATAGGTAAATAAAAAAACATGTTATGTGTTAGTCTTTGAGCCTCACAAGTAGTGAACATAGGTGAAATAAAAGGAGTAATTCCATACAAATTGAAGGACTTGTTAAGAGAGTTTATAGATATTTTTTATAATGATTGATCGATGGGTTTCCACCCTGTGAAACACAAGTCATTGAATGTATTTGATTCCATGTTTGATTTTACCAAAAAATTGGCATATATGCTAACATAGAAAGAGAATGAAAAGGTACAAAAATATCAAGAGTTTTTATGCAAAGGTTTGATAAGAGAAATTTTGAATCCATGCATAGTTATAACAGTTAAAATCTAAAAAAAAACTAAATGAAGGACATGCATTGATTCTAAAGCCATCAAAAATATTAAAATCAAGTATAAATTTCCATTTCAACATTTAGATGATTTGATGGACTACTTGAGTGGAGTTTAGTACCTCACAAATATTGAATTGAAGATTATATATCATAATAATTGCTTAAGGGAAGGTGTTGAGTGGTATAAAATATTTAAAATGCAAGAAGGATTATACAAATGGTTAGTCATGTCATTTAGGTTGAGTAACACATTGAGTATGTTCGTGAGACTCATGAATGAAGTATTGAAACTTTTTTTGGGTAAGTTTATCATGTATATTTGGACAACATATTGTTTTATATAGGAATGGAGGGAGAATACCTAGTTTATTTGAGGCAAGTGTTTTAATAGTTACGAGATGAATTTTTTTTGGTAATTTTGAAGAAATTTATCTTCATAAAGGAGTTATGAAGCTTGGGCATGGTGATTTACTGAGAAGGATTGAACATGGATATGGAAAAGGTGTGAACTATAATTGAATGGCTATCATGTATGAGCATGATTGAAGTGCCAAGATTTCATAGCCTATAAAGTTTTTAGAGGAAGTTTATTTGGTAAGACATACACATTGATCATCGATGTGATGCACAAAGATAAGAAATAATTTGTATGGAACAAATAAAAAAAATATAGTTTTAATAAATTAAATAAAAAAGTTACCGAGTGGCCAATGATGTCATTTATAGATTTAAGAAGGGTATTTTAAGAAGAATGAGATGTGTGTGGCATAATAATAGGATATGTGAAGTATATAAGGTAAGCCTATAACTATCTTAAATAAGTTAATAAGGTATGATAATCCTATATAAGTTAATAAGGTAAGCCTATAACTTTCTTAAATAAAAAATTGAATAAAGTGAAGTATATATATCCAGTGTATAATAAGGAGTTCTATGCCATAATGAAAGCATTTAAGAAATGGAGGCACTATTTGTTTCTCAACGAATTTTTATTGTACATAGACCATCAAAAAATTTAATTCATAAATAGTCACGCTAAGTTAAATTAGTGATATATGAAGTGGGTTGAGTTTCTATAGAGTTACACTTTTTTTTGAGATGCAAGAGTTATAGTTAAAATAAATTTGCACATGCATTGAGTAGAAGAGTTATCTTGTTGAAAAATACACAAGTGGAAGTCACAAGGTTTAATGAAAGAGATGTATGAAGAAGATAAAGGTTTTAGAGATTAATTGAAAACATGAATATAAATATTGATTAGTGACATAAAAAATATGGATATATTATTTCATGTAAGAAGGATTGTTGTTTTATGGAGTGAAATTGTGTATACCTAGAGGTTTAATGCATGAGGATTTAATTAAGAATAATTAGAATGGAGGTTTAGTATGTAATTTTGGTTATGAAAAAACATATGCATATTTGGTTGATAATTAATTTTGGCCATGAATGAGTGTGAATATGTACATGTATGTGTAATAATGTAGAATTTTCTATTTGGAAAAAGGAAGAAGTTAGAACTCAGGGTTGTATCAACCATTCCCAATTCCAAAGTGACCATGGGAAGATATTTACATGGATTTCTTATTAGGATTTCCTAGAAAAAAGAGAGTACAAGATTCCATATTTGTGATTGTGGGTAGATTTTTAAAAATATCACATTTTATTTCTTGTAATAATACTATGCTAACTTGTTTTTTATTGGAGTTTTATGGTTACATAGACTACTACATAACATAATATTAGATCGAGATGTGATTTTTTTTGGATATTTCTAGAGGATATTTTGGATGGAGTTAAATACCAAGCTACAACTCAGTTTAGCATATCATCCTTAGATAAATGGATTGATAAGGGTAGTCAACATAAGTCTCATTAATATATTGCAATGTTTGATTAAAGGAAATACAGGAACATGGGATTTAATTTTAACACAAACTAAGTTTGCTTATTATAATTTAGTTAGTAGCAATACTATAAGGGCACATTTTAGATTTTGTATGGCTCAAATCCAAGAGGTATTATATAATTTTATGACATCAAAGATGAACAAAATAATAGTGATGAAGCAAAAAATTTTGATGAGTATATTTATGAATTACATCAATAAGTGTGCAAAAAGTTGGAAAAGAGCACTACACAATACACACAACATGAAAATTTCAAGAGAATAAAAATGGAATATTAGGTGGGACACTTAGTCTTAGCACACTTGAGAAAAGAAATATTTCCAAAGGTAAATTATGATAATTTGAAATGGAAGAAAAATTTGGTCATGTAAAGTGTTTCAAATGTTTGTGAGAAACACATATGAGATAGAGTTACTTGAAGGAATAAATATTTCACCTATTTTAAATGTGGAAATTTTATATTTATCATGAAGGATAAATAAATGAAGAAAATGCAATCATAGATTATGAAGAAGTTGATTGGAAATTAAAAATGATTAAATCTACAAGGAATCTAAAAGGGTGATTGATTCTAGAGTCAGTAAGTAGGTGTGTGACAAAGATTATAAATAATATCTAGTAAAGTGGAAGGGTTGAATATTTGAGGATGTGGAATGGCTAAGCACATCAAAAGCTAAAAAAGAAATAATAATATTAGTAGAGCTCTTATAAGGTGCATCAGAGCTCATGTTTATTTTGTTACATAAGGTGTATGCTGCAATAGCATCTGGGTTCACTTGAAATGCTACATTAACCAAAAATCTTTTAGATTAGAAAATAAACAAAGTTATTTTGTATGCAAATATTGTTACATGAAATTTATTTACCTTCATGTGTGCTACCTTTGTGTGGGATAAAATGTATTGTAGTGTTGTTTTGTTTAATTTAATTTATGTGTATGTTTGTATTGTTATGTATAAGTTTGTTGTTGCACATAGTTTTGGTTCCATTTTTTAGTTGTTTTCAAAGCTTTACATGAGTATGTTTTGTAGGTCCTTTTGTTAGTTTAATATTAGATTAGAAGATCCACATAAATAATTGAGAGTAATGTTTTTGAGTTCTAATGCATAATATTTTGATCTTTTATGTATAATGTTGGTGTGCAATAGTGTGAATATGAGAATCATTCTGAAAATAGTCTTCTATGCATATTTTTTTGAACCATTGAAACAGAGCCTTTTGAGGTTGAAATCTCTACATATATTTTTCTAGATGCACATGTTCTTGTAAAGCGTTATGGATAAAGATTTTCTACAGTTCCTGACTAATTGTATTTAATTCCTTAGAACATATAAGGTTGTTGTAATTTTATTCAATTTCACCTCGTGATGAACTTTTCCATGCATTATTATGTAATGAGTTAAGTTATTTTGGGATTGTAATGAACATTTAATTTTTGTGGTGTATAGTGGTGTGCAACAAATAGTTAATGCTAGTAATGGAATTTTTAGCACATTATTGTATGTAGGTTTATGACCCACTCATATAACATGAGGGGAAAATACCTTTCATTTTAGGATAGGTGGTTGCCCACTCGAAGGCACAAGTTTTGGGTATTCAATTTTATAATAACCACACGGTATAATAATGATTGAAATAATATGGATATTTTTCACCTTAAGGACTTTTGAGAGGTTACTCTTCTCTAGGATTAACTAACTACTTATAAACCTAGGATGGACTTATTCATATATTAAATTATACTAAGGTTGTTTAAATCTGATCAAAAAAATAGAAAGGAGGGTTATGTAGGAAAACAAAAATTTGTCCTATGATAATAATAATTACATATTTCAGACAAATCAAATCAATGAGATTGAGTATGAAATTTAAACTAATATCTACCTTGCTCTATTAATAATTTAGAGTAAAATAGACACAACAATGAGTCTAAGGAGTTTTTTAGAAAATAAATTATGTAGATTTGACCTAGAAGGATATTAAACTGTGATAAATTGCTATTATGCACATTTAATCACAAATCAAAATTAAATCATGATTTTTGCACACATAATAGTTACAATAGCTACTAACTCAATCCAAATTTTGTAAATTTTAAACACACATCAATATCACAACTTAATTAGCTCAATTGAAATAGTTCATGCATACATAAAACTTGAGAAAGAGAACAAAAATAGAATCTCATAGACATTCCTACAAATTCTAAAGCTTGTATTGATATTAAGAAAACAATACCTCATTTTGGGAGGTGAATTACAAAGTATAAATAGGCCATTGATGGCAATGCCATGATAAAAATAGAGTACATGTAATAGATAAAAGTTCCATAATTATAATTATACTATCACTCAAATATGATTAGACTATTACATTTCTCATAGAATTATCTAGGTAAAAATGGTGAATTCAATTATTGAGTGGTAGTTGGAGCCACTAAGATACTGAGATTGAAAATTACAATTGGAACTACATGTTAGATTCTAAGAATGACTACAAATTTTGCATATTGCTTATCCACTATAACTATAACCATAATTAGTGTTATGAAGAACACCTTTAATTTTATTAATAATACCTCATGATTCATAAGTGGGGTATGTAGGATCTCTTTGATTGTAGTGGTTCATTATACTCTCCCTTCTGCATACATGACTAAGCCAATCACATTACTATTGCTTCCTTCATTTACATGTGTAATCCTTTGTTCAAAACTTAACATGAAGGGGATTAGTTGGGCAAAGAAACAAGTGTATGGGACCGATTCCCCATTTAGCATCAAATCTCCATGTATATCATCCTCTTTATATAACTCCAAAATTCAATCTACAACATTGTCAATAGTCCTGAGCATTGCATGCATTTCATTGTCTCATTCTTGAAGGGATGTTTTCATGTTGAATGCAAAAGTATGAACTAAATTAATGTCCACCAAGGGAAGTATTTTAATATGAAGACATAAATCTTACTTAATTTCCTTGGAAAGAGTAGTTATTCTGGCCTCTAATTTCACACTTTTATCTTTATATGATTTAACCTTTTATCTCAAAACAATGATCTTACTCTTGACCTTGACATTAACCAATAAGCTATATAAAGACTCCAATGCTTTATCAACATCAAAAATAACATTGTTAGGGACTGAAGCTTTGGTCTATGTTTCTACTCTTTTTAATTTATAATCTAGTCCTTGAATAATCTTCTTATTCATGTCCCATTTAGCAATAGTGATTGATTGGGTCTTCTTCAAACTCATATTTTTCACTTGGTCTAGTTTTTTTTTTTTTTGGTTAAGGTGAAAATTTATTCCTTAATTTCACAGATGATTGTTTTCAAGGTTTTTAGAATAGTTAATTATATCTAATATATTTTAAATAAATTTGTAATTGGTATTATTAAAATTCTAATGCTAGTTTCTAGGTTTGTTAGTTGGGTTGCTAAACACTAGAATAATATGCACCATAGATTAGAAGTTAGCTTCCTAAATAAAAGGAATTAAATATAGTATGTGTATCTATAAAATAAATTCCATGTCTTAGATGGAATATTAATGCAATAAATTCTATTTTTATTTCATGTTTGGTATCAAAGTAGGAGTAATAAGATTGAGAAGTGAAAATTTTATTGAGGAGCCTCAAACACTAATTTTTTTTATAATTTAAAGGAGAAACACACTATTGATTTCTTCTTCATATTTTTTCCATATATATATATATATATATATATATATATATATATATATATGTATTCCAATAATTACTTCATATAATATAAATCCATCATAGGCATACAAAGGAGGAAAGATATTAATTATAATTGTAAGTAGCATATGATTTTATTATGAAAATCATAAGATCTATATTGATTGGAAAATAGATCAAAAGAAGAATAAGAAGAAAAGAAAGAGTGTCGTCATTTCATTTGAATTATTCTTCTTCACATGTGCAAGCTTAAAGCAACACAACAATTTTATTTTTTTCCTTTGTTTTTTTCCCTTAAGGAAAGATTTGAAAAATAGACAAATAAATTCTATTTTTTTCCCTATCAATTTAGGATTTTTTTGGAGATATCACGAAGTCTATTTTCAGAAAATCACGACTACCTTGTAGAAGGTTTTTATCCTCACATAAGTGTTTGATCCACATAATTATTTCATGGATGGAAATAAGAATTCAAAATATTAATGAAAATTGGTCACTTTAAGGATTATAAGTAGTATAAAGGGAGATATCACAATATTAATATGACTATGTGAACCTATTTTTTGACAATTTTTTTTGTACGATCTACGGTGAAAAATAATATCTTTTATTCTAGGTGAGAAAAATAGGTGTTATTTTGTGTAGTTGAAAATAAAAAAATTGATACTATTTTCTACATATTTTTATTTTTAGATTTATGACATAAATAAATAAAATTAGAAAAAATAAAACTTTACAAAATTATGGCATAAGGAAAATCAAGAAATTCCATACACTACAAAACTATGCGTACATGTAATGTTTGGTATACATAGTGCCTCTAGTTCATGTTTAAGAGTAAATTTATCATGTTAAACTATTACATCCAATGCTTAACATAGTTATAACAATGAAACTTGTGACATCATCCCTTTAAATCACTAGGGATAAATAATGATCAAAATTTTATTTTGACCTTTCCTTAAATTATCCATTCATTACTATTATTAGACGTAAATATTCAAATATTTAAATTTTAAATATTTAATGAAGTTATGCCCACGTACATGGATTTATCTCTAAACATGTGTCATAAGTAGAACTAATCCTTTTCATGTACTATGTAGGTACCATGTGCCATTCTACTCTCATATGCTTTAGTGTCTCTTTTATGTACCACTAGATATATAGAAAGGATGAGATTATTACACATACCTATGAGTATATAAATTTTTTGAGCATATATAGAGGTTAGGTATATTTTTTTGATTTTATATAGAAAGGAAGACCTATTGGATTAATAAGGAACCAATCCATCTCCTAGAGATAGTTTTGTTCAAAAGATTGTAAATGGTCAAAGATTTATTTTTCCAGATTCACAACTATTTTTTGGTGATAACTATGTTAAATGGAAAGATAAGGTGAAAACACATCTAGAATTTGAATATATTTGGCTGATTTTTTATGATTCATACACTCGACATGACATAGACATTGATAAATAGCGTAAATTTGAGATGGTGAACCAGAAGACAAAGTTGATCATTATGTTTCAGGTACCAAATGAGGTATAACCTCACATATTATTTAATACTTCAGCCAAATATGCATGGGACAAACTCAACACCATATATGAGGTTAAGAATTAGATTAAAATTCTTCATCTATAAAGTTAGCTTCATTATCTTAAGTTGAAGAAAGTGAAAAAGTTGAAAGTTTTATTTGGCATTTTACAACACTGTAGGCCTCATTCTAAGATTTAGGTGATGAAGTGTCATATGTATCCATAGTACCTATAATCCTAAGATCACTACCCCTTACTTAAAAGATATTTATGACTATGAATATTTTTAGAGATGAAACCAAATTTTCAAAAGTTGGTCAATATATTGTAACAAGAAGACTCCATGCCCGTAATAGAATCTAATAAAGAAGAACACACATTTTTATCATGACCAAAGGTTAAAATGCCCATGAATTCTTCAAAAAAAATCCCATAAACAAAACAATTAAAAACACCAAGGAAATAAAAATCATTCACAAAAGATCTATCTAATCTATGGAAAAATAGGTCCTGAACTAAAAGATTGCTAGTACAATGTGTTAACATAAGGCTCATCTAACAACAAGAATCCCACACAATAAAAATATCCATAAGGACATAATAAATGAAAGATACAATCCACACATACTTGGAAATAGAAGCCTTCATCACAACATCAACATGGTAACATTACAAAAGATAATAATTCTTCAGATGAGGATTTTTTATATGTTACATAGACAATCAAGGACATCCCTTCTCAAAATTCAATTTGGTATGTGGATTCTAGTACCACAAGGCACATGACTAGTCAAAAATATTGGTTTATAAATTTGAACCATTCATAATATCATGGTAATGTATATTTTGGAGATGATACATCATGTAGTGTCCAAGAATAGGAGACATTTCCTTATCACTTGGTAATAATGGATGTATAATTAAGGACATCTTATATGTTCTAGGCCTAAAAAATCTATTATTTGTAAATAAATTTCTTGATCACAACCTTATGGTTGAATTTGATCATCAAAATAAAAAAACTTGTGTCTCATTTGAGATAAGTCTTGAATCTCAAAAAATGTTGCAAGAGCTTCCAATGTAACCAAAATGTTTCATCATAACATTGTTTAAAAATACAATAAATTTTTAGTTATCAAATATATAAACTCCATCAATATATGGCATAAGAGATAAGAACATTTGAGTATTAGGTAATTGATTTCATTAAGTAGACACACCATGGTGAGAGGCCTTCCCTCACTTAAGAATATCACTAATTTTTGTTCTAATTCTTTAGCTATAAAATAACATAGATATCTATTTGGCACATATACATATCAATTAATTGGTCCATTGGATCTAGGGCACATAGATATGTGTGGATAATTCACTCCTAATGTTAGTGGATTCAAATATATAAATCTCTTTGTTGATGATTACTCATAAAAAATGTGGGTATACTGATTGAAGACCAAGGATCAAGCCTTAAAATTATTCAAAGAGTTTAAATATTTATTTGAGAGACAATTTTTTTGTCATATATAGATCCCCTACTCAGATCATGGGAGGAATACACCAAAAATAAATTCTATATATATATTTTTTAAGGCACATGGAACTCACCATCTGCTAACAACTCCTTATGTGAGACAAAAAAATGGTATTTTTGAGTGACATAGTCATACCATTATCAAAATTATGTGATGAATTTTTAAAGATGTCCTCTTGACACATCCATATTGGGAATTAGTTGACATTATGATTTACTTATTAAACTATACTCCCACCAAATCTCTCAATGACATCACTCCAACAGAAGCATGGTCAAGATAGTAGGAATAATTGTTATAAATAGTAGGATAACTTATTGATGTGTTTTAAATGATGTCCCTAAGGTTTCCAATTGTGTCCATGATTTATATAGTATGCATGGTTTTCAATGATAAAGTGTGCCTAGTGTTCATGCATGGAGCTTGTTATGTTTGCTTGGTTTGGCAAGGTGATGGATGTTGGTGATGTGGTGACCATGTTTTAAGGGTAATATGAGAGTTCAAGAGTGTTTGGGGTTATTTTGGAAGTGAAATAATTTCATTGGATTAGTCTTATGAAAGTCTAGGTTCTCCTAGTCAACTTCGCAGATCTTCTTGAGTAAGTATGTTGGTGACGTCAACATTCACACATGTAGAGGTGTCAAAAGAAAATGGTCACTTGGGTTTGTTGATATTTATGCCTAGATCATGTGTTTCCAATTTAAGGTCTTAACGTGAGGTCTATAAAAATTTATTTTAGTGAAAATTTGGTCTTCTAAGCAGATTTCACTAGTTTCTATAGTCAAATTTGGATTAAAAAATGTCTGTTGGAATTCAAATATTTGAATTTATAAAGGAAAACCAATCCTCATTATTTTGCCTATAAATTTTTATGTAGGATGAATTTTATGGTGGTATAAAAATAAAAATGGTAGATAATTTCAAGGTAAATCTAGTAAAAATGATTTGGAGGTTTAACTGGTCATACACATATATTTATTGTGGTCCAAAGTTAACTAAGGGTTTGACTTTCTTCTACAAGTAACCCAAGAAGGATATTTGAGTTTTTAATAATGGTGTTTGGATGTTTAAAGGTTAATTATATATTTGAAAGTTTTTAAAACTCCCTAAGTATCATCTATATGAATTTTGGAGGTTTGACCAATCCATCTTTAGTATGAACAATTGTTTACAAGTTGACTTTTGGTTCATTCATGGTGGTTTCATGTACAAGACAAATGTTTGATAGGATTTACATATGAAAAGGTGTGTAGGTATGAATTAAATAATTTTATGATGTCTTAGGGGTCATTTGGTGTAGACATATATACTTTGAATGGGTTTGTGTTCTTAGTTTTGGTCGGTGAAGTGCTAAGAGGGAGAATAGGTCTTTATGGACCTAAAAAGGCTTTTTAGGCCTAATTGAAAGGTTTTAATGCTTAAGGGTGATCTATCATAGATATGGAAGACCTATGTAGGTGATTTTTATCATATTATAAGTGTAATATAATCCTTAAGGGTTAAGGCATGTCTCATGGCCAAACAAGAAGATGATGATCATGAAGACTCTATAAAGAGTATAAACAAAGATGAAGGTTTCTAGTGTTGTTATGCAAAGTTATATTGAAGTGTGAGTATGCTTGGTGGATATATTGAAGAGTAGATTAGGTTGATAAATATGTGTATGAACTATAGGTCATATTTCTTACGTTATAATAATTTTATTGTAGGTTTGAATATTGAAGATGGCAAAGAAATATAAAGTGATCCAAAAGGTTATTTTGGATGCATTACTTTGAGGAAGTGTTAAGGGTTGAAGATAATTGATATTCAGTATTTATATATTAGATTGAAAGGTAATCAAGGCTTTTGATGTATTTATATCATAATTTTTTGTGTGGGTGCTCAAACTCTAGGATAAGTGGGTGCTTGTTCATGCATAGGGTTAGTGTTCCTTATGAAGTGGGTACTTCACTAAAGTCTCTTGTTTGTAAATATTTTATAGGATTGTAGTCTAATTTTTTATATATTTGAGATTGGTTTTTATCCCCTATGATTTTTTACCACATATTCCATGTGTCATGAATGTTAATCTTGCATAGTTTCTTTGTTCATTACAATAACTAGTTTATATGCTTCATGGATGCTTATGTTGAATGGTTGAGAGTTGGAAGTTTTAAAATTGGAATTGAGTTACTTACATCACTAATTCACCTCTCTCTCTCTCTATGATTGTACCTCTAAAAATTGGTTTCATATATAAACCTTCTTTTTAATTTTAACCACTTGAAGGTGATCATAGGTACAATAGATGACAAATAGGCTGAGACATATTTTCAATGAGAACTAGTGGTGCCTTATCAAAAGTCAAATGTCTAGAAGAAAAGAATGAAATATTGAATAAAAAGAAAGGATTTGAGAATTCATATCTAAATTCCTCAATATATTATGAGATTAATGAAAGCATTGATGGTGTGAAGACATAAATAGATAAACTAACATCAATAGTCAAGAATTTGCAAGACATGATGGATAAAGGCTTAAATCAAAGATTGGATCATTTGGAAGGTAAAGCTATGACATATATAGATGTGATTCTATCTAAGAACAAGTAGAATCCTAGTTCTAATAAAGAAATTAACAATCAAACTTCTTGTGTTTTTTATGGACAAGTAAAATTAATGTCTAACATGAATAACTATAGTTATGTTTTTAATGGGTACTACTACACTTGTAATTAATATGGTCATGAATATAGGGATTGTGCTTTCTCTTCAAAAAATAGAAATGGGATTTTATGCTACAACTTCAACCAACAAGGACATATAGATAAGTATTGTAAGAGAGTTTATTGTAAAAAGGACATACAAATCATTGATACCATCAAATGGTCTATAGAAGACAAATCCAAGATTGAAGAAAAGAAGCAAAATTTAGATATTGTACCAAAGGAAGAGTTAATGTTTGTTCAAACTACCTTTCATATCAAGAGGATGAAAACAAGAAATGGTACATAGACAGTGGATGATTAAGTCATATGAAAGGAGATAAGATCAAGTTCATCTCTCTCAAAAAAACATAATTCAAGCTCAGTAAGATTTGGTGATAATAATTCTACTAACATAGTTGGAAAATGGTCTATAAGTTTGAATAATGGTCATACTAGAACAGAAAATGTTTTATATGTAGATGGTTTGAAACACAAACTTCTAAGTGTTAGCCAAATGTGTAAGCAATTAAATGTTCTAACTTTTCATGATCAAGGATGTGAAGTGAGAAGAGCCAAGTCTGGTAAATTTGTTGAAAATATACACAAGGCATATAATAACTTGTATGTGTTCCATGAATCCAAAAGGAATGAGTGTTTCATTAATTAATTATAGGAAAATTGGCTTTGGCATACAAGACTTGGACTTCTAAATTTTGATAATTTAATAAGGATCAGTTCAAAAGGATTAGTGAGTCATATGCCTAAAATTACTAAGATTCCTCATACTCTTTGAAAAGCATGCCTTCATGGAAATTAAACTAAGAGAAGTTAAGATTAGAAGGATAATTACACCACAATACCATTAGAATTGATCCACACTAATTTGTGTGGACCTACAAGAACTCAAGGTATTCAAGGTAATAATTACTTCATGTTATTAATTAATGACTTTACTAGAATGACTTTGATTATTTCCTTAAAGAGAAATCATAAGCTTTTAAAAAGTTTAGAGTATTCAAATCTCTTGTTGAAAATGAAAAAGGATAAAAATTCAAGTGTGTGAAATCAGACAGAGGAGGAAAATTTTGGTCTTATGAGTTTGATACTTTTTTTGAAGATCAAGGGATTATAAGACAATATTCTATTGCTAGGACACCTCAACAAAATGGGGTAACTAAAAGGAAAAATAGAACTATCCAAGAGATGAGTATAACCATGCTTCAAGATTCCAAATTATCAGATGGTTTTTGGGAAGAGGCTACCATCACATCATTATACATCTTGAATAGATGTCAAGTTAAAGTAAATGGTGATAATACTCCATATGAGCTATGGAAAAATAGGGCAGTTAATGTCAAACATTTTAGAATGTTTGGGAGCAAGTGTTTTATCAAGAGGGATGAAGAAAATCTTGGAAAATTTGACTCACAATCTAATTAAGGCACCTTCTTAGGTTATTCCTCCATAAGTTCTACTTACAGATATTTCAATAAGAGACTTCACAAGGTTATTGAAAGTTCTAATGTAAGAGTTAAAGAAATAGGTGAAATCAAGAAGCCTAACTTTTAGATAAATGAAACTACAAATATTCCTAATTCAAATAATAAAGGCATACTTGATCAATTAGATGATGAAGATAAAGAGGTAAGACAAGATACTAGAGCCCCATCTAGGAGAATATAAGAGGATTATCTTGTTTCTCATGTAATTGGAGATGTGAATGCTAGTTTATAGACTAGATTGATAATTTTGATCAATCAAAATCAATAAGACACAGCTCTATTATCCAAGGTTGAACCTAAAACATTCTTGGAAGATAGAAAAGATGAAAATTAGACATACACAATGGATGAGTAGCTTGATCAATAATAAAGAATGAAACATGGGATTTGGTTCTTAGACCAAAAGACAAAAGTGTGATAGGAACTAAGTGGGTATTTAGAAACAAGATAAATGAGAAAGGAGAGGTTACAAAAAATAAGGCTAGAAAAGTGTGTAATGGATATTCTCAAGTTGAAGGGATAGATTTTGATGAGACATTTTTTCCTGTGCCAAGAATGAAATCAATTAGAATCTTCTTATCATATGCAAGCTTCAAGGGTTTCAAAGTTTACCAAATAGATGTGACATTTGCCTTTTTGAATGGAAACTTAGATGAAGAAGTTTATATTGAGCTACCTAAAGGTTTTTCAATGACAAGTAATCAACACTATGTTTTTAAACTACATAAGGCTTTATATGGTCTTAAACAAGCTCCAAGAGCTTGGAATGACATATTAGATAAGTATTTATTAAGCTAAGGCTTCAAAAGAGGGGTTGTTGATAGTGATTTGTACATTAAGATAGATGGCACTCATCAATGACTAATGGTAGACTATGTTGATGACATAGTCTTTGGATCTGATAATGACAACATGAGTTGAGAGTTTGCAGATGCTATGAAGACTGAGTTTGAAATGCCAATGTTGGGAGAACTTTCTTTTTTTTTAAGATTGAAAATTAACCAAATTGATGTAGTAATATTCATTTCACAAGGAAAATACTTCAAGGATATGATAAAAAAGTTTGATATGTTGGATTGTAAGCCAATGATTACTCCAATGATCATAGGATACAAGTTGAGTAAATAAGATGAATCACCAAAGGTTGATCAAACCTTATATAGATCCATGATTGGAAGTCTTTTGTAATTCACTACTTCTAAGCCTGATATCATGCAAGTAGTAGGCCTTATAGGTAGGTTTCAACTTGATCCTAGAGAATCTCACTTGAAAATAGTCAAAAGAATCTTAAGGTATCTTAAGAGCACCATAGAATATGATTTATGGTACCCAAGGAGAAAATAATTCACTTTAAGGACATACACTAATGCAGATTGGGTGGGATGTGTGGATGATAGGAGGAGAATCAGTGGTGGTGTTTTATTCAAGGGTGGTTGCTTGGGGTCTTGGATAAGTAAGAAGCAAGCCTCTGTATATCTATCAACTATAGAAGCTGAGTATATAGTTATTGCTTCTTATTGTACTTAGGTAATGTGGATGAAGCAAACCTTAAAAGACTATAAGGTAAAACAAAATGGATCTTGTCTTATCTATTATGATAATACTAGTGTAATTAGTATCTCTAAGAATACTATTATGCACTTAAAAACTAAGAACATTCCTATTAGATATCATTTATTGATAAAACATGTAAGTAATGAAAGTGTTAAGCAAGAGTATGTGCCTACAAAATAATAATTTACAGATATTATGACTAAACCATTATCAAAAGCTACATTTGAATATCTAAGACAAAGCTTGGGAGTCATTTACTTATCTATAAATCATTAGAAGGTCAGTGGTTAATGGGGAGAAACAATTTCATGAGCTTGCTCCATAGGTTTGTGATGAAAAGCTTCAAGATTTCTATTCAGGGACATTGGTTCTAAAGGCATGTTTTTAATCAAATTTTAATGCTAGGTTTGATAGGTCAAATCATGAAGTATGAAGGTAAGGTTGATATGGAGTATAGAGAGGACTTTTTAAAGTGTATCCATGTGGTTTCATGTATTGTATTGGTCACATGTATCTCTAATGATCATTTGTTTAATTTGTCCATTTTTCTTAGTGATCACTGCCTACTAAGAGCTCATCTTACAAAATTGGTGCTTTTGGGGTCTATGAAGCCAACCAAGGGTAGAGGATAGTTGGATTTGATGTATCCATATGCAAAAAGAGTTTAGGAAATGTCAGAAGACTTCCGTGATCATTCTAAGGTGTTTTGGCATAGTGATAGGGGTATACACAGGGTTTGTATGCTCAAAATGACAGGTTCCAGGTGTCAAATGAAGATTGGTGAGTGTTCAAGATGACTTTGTGGCATAAAAATTTATGTTGACTCAATTTAGGTATTATATAAATGGTTTAGTCTTTGAAGGTATTTTGAGGAAAATTGAAGATTTTTGAAGGCTCTCGAGTATGACAATCATGGCTTAAGGATTAGCAAGTTAAAAATAATTTCATGGTTCTATGGGTTTCCAAAGGATTAAAACCTCAAAAATTGGTTCAGAAGTGTGTATTATTGACCTCTAGGTGTGAGATAATTTTTAAGAGTTGCTATTGATTGGAAGATGGTGTTGACCATATTTATTTTTGATGCCCTAGATTTTGCACCATATGGGTTAGTAACCTTCCCAAGGGAGTTGATTTATAAGGTTGATTAATATATTAAAATGGCCAAAAGTGTGCTCACAAAGTGTTTTACATTCATATAGAAGTGTATAGTTTAACCTATGATTAAGTTTTTTGTGCAAATGGAGGGTTAATTAACATGTCAATTTGTGAAGGAACTATGGTTCAAAGTAAGAGTTGGATGATAATTATTGGCATGCCTAATGGTATATATTATTTTACTCCATGTATGAAATTTAAATTCATGAGGGTATATACACAAAAATTTATGGGCTTTACAAGGTTTAGGTGGGGTTATTAGGCCTCTAAGCAAGGCTAGTATGAAGAAAAGTGGTCTTTGGTACTCTTATTCAAAATACAAAGGTATGGTTATTAATAAACATGTTTATTAATTAGATTTATGCATCATATATTTTTTATAAAGAACTTGAATGATCACTCTTCATTCTATGGGTGGCCTTGTGAGAGAAAATTTGAAGGCAACTATGGAATTTTCTTCATGGTTGGAGATGGTTTGAATATGATTAAGGGGTAGAAAAGTTTAGGTGACTTAAGGGGAGTCCCTCTCAGTGTTATAAATGTTTTATCACTCTCATTTGATTCATATTGTTCATTTCTTATTCATATAGCACTGCATGGTCAAAGTAGAGTGTTGTCAATGAGCAAGCTTGAGGTGGTCAAGGTAAGGATTGGTATGCACAGTGATAGGGGGAGTTTATATCATCTATAAAAGATATAAATTCATGATGTTATCTTTAAAAAAAAAATTCAAGTCCTTAGGATCAGTAGGTAAGCTCACTTTGTCATTTTGTAAAAAGGGGAGAAAGTGTTTGTAAAGGGAGAAAGAGTATGTGCACAGTTTTGTTGTTGGATTTGAAAACATTTACAAATGCTAACATCAATGGCAAAGTGGTATAATATTTAGGTGTTTTAAATTATTTCCATAAAATTTCTAAGTGTGTCTATGAGTTATCAAGTATTCATGGCTCTCAATGACAAAGTGTGCCTAGTGTTCATGCATGGAGTTTGTTATTTTTGCTTGGTTTAGCAAGGTGATGGATGTTGGTGATGTGGTGATCATGTTTGAAGGGTATTATGAGGGTCAAATGGTTATTTGGGTAATTTTTTTAGTTAAAATATTTCATTGGAGTAGTCTTGTGAAAGTCTAGGTTCTCCTAGTCAACTTGGCAAATCTTCGTAAGTAAGCAAATTAATGACATCAATGTTCACATGTGTGGAGGTGTCAAAATAAAATGGTCAATGGGTTTGTTGAGATTTGTACCTAGATAATGTTTTTAAAATTTAAAGTCTTGAAATGAGTTATATAAAAAAATTATTGTAGTGCAAATTTGGTCTCCTAGGCATATTTCACTAGTTTTCATAGTCAAATATGCATTAAAAAGTGATCGTTCATATTCAAATATTTGAATTTACAAAGGAAAACTAGTCCTCATTATTTTTCCTATAAATTTTGATTTAGGATGAATTTTATGGTGGTATAAAAATAAAAGTGGTATATTTTTTCAATTTAAATCTATGAAAAATGATTTGAAGGTTTGAATGGTCATAAAACTACATTTAGTATGGTCCAAAGTTGACTGAAGGTTTGACTTTCTTTTGCAAGTGACCCAAGAAAGATGTTTGAGTTTTTATCAATGGTGTTTGGATGTTTAAAGGTGAATTATCTATTGGATAGTGTTTTAAACTCCCTGAGTATCATATTTATGAATTTTCAAGGTTTGACCAATCCATCTTCAGTATGAACAATTGTTATAAGTTGACTTTTGGTTCATTCAAGGTGGTTTCATGTACAAGAAAAAATGTTTGATAGGCTTTGCATATGCCAATGTGTGTAGGGATGAATGTAATCATTTGAGTGTGTCTTATGGGTCATGTGGCATGGAACTATATGCTTTGAAGGGGTCTTATGTTCTTATTTTTGCTTGATGAAGTGTTAAGAGGGAGAATAGGTCTCCATAGACCTAAAAGGGCTTCTTAGGCCTAATAAATTTTTTTTGATGCTTAAGAGTGATATATAAAATATATGGATGACCTATGTGGGTTATTTTGATCATATTGAAATTGTAATATAATCATTAAATGTTAAGTCATGTCTCATGGCTGACTAAGAAGATGATGATCATGAAGGTTGTATAAAGAGTATAAACAAATATGAAGGTTTCTAATGTCGTTATGCAAAGTTATAGTGGAGTGTGAATATTATTGGTGGATATATTAAAGAGAAGTCAGGTTTATGAATATTTTTAAGACCTATAGTTCATATTTATAATGTTATAATAGTGTTCTTGTAGGGTTGAAGATTGAATATGAGTGAAGAAGTATAAAGTGATCCAAAAGGGTGTTTTGGATGCATTGCTTATCTGTGAAGGTTTGAGGGAGTGTTAAGGGTTGAAGATAATCACTATTCACTATTTATCAATCATACTAAAAGTAAATAAGGTATTTTTATGTGTTTATATCATAAGGTTTTGTGTGGGTTCTCAACATCTAGGACAATTGGGTGTTTGTTCATGCATAGGGGTTGGTGCTCCTTGTGAAGTGGGTGCTTCACTAATGTCTCTTGTTTTTAAATATTTTATAGGACTGTAGTCTAATTTTTCTCATACTTGAAAGTGGTTTTTTTATCCCCCATGAGGTTTTACCACATAATCCATGTGTCATGAGTGTTAATCTTGCATAGTTTCTTTGTTCATTGCAATAACTAGTTTATATTCTTCATGGATGTTTATGTTGAATGGTTGAGAGTTTAAAGTTTTGAAATTGGAATTGAATTACTTTCATCATTGATTAACCCCACCTCTCAGTGATTTTACCTCTAACATATCTAACCCTCTATAGTGTGGATGACTTAGTATGAAATATTGGGTGATAGGGTTGACTTTGTAAGAAAAGTAGCTGACCTAGTAAGGAGATATTGAGAAGGAAGGTTGTTTAGGGGATAAAGGAATGAAAGGTGATTAAATAAGTAATATATAAATAAAATAAAATAATAATTTAATATTTATACATGGAAATATAACTTATTATACTTTAAATTATATTATATTTATACTTTCAATATGTTTGAGAGTGATTTTAGACATCGAGGAGCTATAATGCAAATTCTAGGTTTTTGAGAGTCTTGCTAGATTTTAGACTTAGACATATTTAAATATTTTAGGATTTCATACTTATCCATTATATGAGGTAAATGGATTGAAACTTTAATCAATTTGGACAAATATTAAGAATTATACGGTTAAACAACAATCTTGTGAAGCACAATTGGTATTCCCACCCTTTTCTTGATGCACCCTTTAAGGCGTACACTCAAATAGATTTAAACTTAATGGATTCCTACAAGATATAAGGTGTTTGTAAATGATAATTTTTAAAACATTCTGTGCATAAATTATTTGCTTTGGCTACATAGTTTGGATGGAAAGTCCATCTGATGGACATAAAAAGTGCCTTCCTTGATGAAGATCTACAAGAATAAGTGTACATGACCCAACCAGATGGATTTGTCACACTTGGTGAAGAAAAAATGTGTGTATAATTATTAAGTCTCTATATGGTCTTAAGTAGGCAGCTAATACTGGTATATAAATATTGATGAGAATCTCATTCAACATGGATTCTGTCAGAGTCTATATGATTAAAACTTTTACTACAAAGAGCAAGGGGAGGTTGTGATTCTGATTGTATATTTTTAAGATCTAGTCATCATTGGTGGCTCAATGAAGATGATTTATGAAATAATTAATGATCTCAATTAATCATTTTAACTAAAAAATCTCATGATACTACACTATTGTCTTGGTTTAGAGGTATGTAAAAGAGGACATAACACATTTATGTCTCAAAATAAATATGCTAATATAATGCTTAATTAACTATAGATGATGGATTGTAAGCATCTTGAAACACCCATGAAAAAAATATTTCACTTGTATCATTTAAATCCATCACCACCAATTAATTCCACTCTCTATCATCACTTGATTTGGAGTCTCATTTAATTGACTTAGACTAGGCCAAATATCAACTATGTTATCAATTATCTTTAAAAATTCATGTGGTGCCAAATGTGAGTCATTGAAAAACAAAAAAGTGAATATTGAGATATGTTTGAGGTAATATATAACATGAACTTAAATAAAATTAGAATTATAAGTTATTTTGAACATAATACATAAACATAGATCATGCAAGCTCATTGATGATAGGAAATACACATTTATATTTTTTTGGTATGTAGTCATTTATCATAGGGGAACAAGAATAAAAATTTTATTTATCATGCAACAAGAGAGATATTTTTTAAGATGTATGGTTATGTCAGATACTTTTAGGATTGGGAGTACCACATGAACAACTGATGATTATGCACTATGACAATCAAGGTGTTTTGAAACTTATTCACAATATAGTTTTTCATGAGTGCACAAAGCACATAGAGGTTCAAGTCCATTTCATATGTGAGTATGTCTAGAAACACAACATTTATCTTCACTTTTCTAATAGAAGGAACTAAATATAGTATGCTTCATATATAAAATAAATCCATCTCTTTGATGGAATATTAGTGTAAATGATTCATGAAATTCTATTTTACTCCTATAGAGGCATGTGTGAGACCTATGTAGCTTATAAACTTGCACTTTTGCATTCAATCCTTCCCTCCAAAAGGAAAAGCAAGTGAATAAGTAGTATAAGGTGGTGAATTTATAGGAGATGTCAACAATGGCATAGGATTTGTGGGATAAATTAGTAAAAATGTGATACATGTGGATAGTGGAGTGATTTGAATGTAGGATAAGGCTAATATGAAGTGGTATTTGAAGTGGATATAACTGATAGTAATGGTGTGGAAGGATGTGTCACACCAATCCTTATGACACTAATTTTATTATCTCTAAAATATCATGAAACTAGCCTTAATCAATTTTACACTTTATATTAGACTCCTCATGGTTGGAAATAGCTTTGGTGATAATGTTGGGTAATGTTGTCATGATTGTGACCTTGGAAGAGGGAGTGATGTTAAGGGGGTCCACATTTGGTAGTGCATCTTCGGGAAATAATAATTTGTGTTGGGAAGACACATGTTTTCCTTGTAGATGTAATTACCTATTCAATGCCTATGTAGTGATGATAATAGAAGAAATAACAGACATGAAAATAGGTAGGGAAAGGGACTATTGTTTTTAGATAGACAAATGGGGCCTATGAAATGGATGTTTAATTTTGAGATTATACAAGGTATTCTTAAGCTTGAGATACCATGGGTTAATCTTAGAGGATGGTGGATGAGTCATGGAGAGATGCTTTATTTAATTGATAAGCATTCTATTCAATATTTGAAACACTAAGGGCAAAAATAGTATCTTGGGCATGTGTAACATGAAGCAAAAAATTAGGAACATGAGCAACTTGTGTTTTAGGATTAGGATAAATGTGCCTTGTATAAAAATTTATGATTTAAAAATCTCTTTAAGGGACCATGGTTTTGACATTATGCTCCTCTTGCACTAGACTATGAGTAGGGGAATTAGGTGGCACATCCTCCAACTCAGGAATTATAAGAGAAAGGGGGTTAACATAATGAATATGATAACTCGAAGGGGTTTATTAGGTTATATGAAATTTTTATTTTTCACTGACCTCTAGAGTTTTCTCTTGTGATTTAACAAGCTCTTCATTAATAGGTGCTTGAATTAGAGGAGTAAGATGAGGTGAATGTGTTACCTAAGGTGGAGGAGATGCCCTTTTATAATTATATGCATGAGAAAGACCTTGTAGTATTTTCCTCCTTAGGTGCACATAAGTATAATAAAAGTGTTATTCATGTTTTAATGAGTTTGGTCTCTCCTCTACTCCTCCAAACTAAATCCATCTAGAAGTCTCTATTGAGACTCCAACACTCTTCATGTTTATTAAAACCTCCTATTCATCTCGAGCATTGAAAGATACTTGATCCAATATATGAGGCTAAAAATTATATACCACTTGAAATTTCCCCCTTAGTGGCCTTAGATGTGCAAAAACTATGCCCTTGGGGTCCCAATGTCTGAGCTCATTACTTTAGAGTGAAATGAGGACTTGTGGGTTTCAAAATTAGTTAATTATGTCCATATCTTAAAAGAAGACATTTAAATTATGAGAGGAATAGAATGTATTTGAGATTGTTTGCTTCTCTTGCAAGCACCATCCACTCCATGAAAGATTTGATGTAAAATTTCTTATTTTTATAATTTATCTAGGACAAATCTAGGCAATGTCAATCAAGCTTCCAATGTCCCCTCAACTCTAATTATGTTACAATATCGATAATATAGGTAAGCATCAATGGCTACCAATGATCTTATTACTTCATATAACCTAGTCATGGGAATTTCATTGACATCCCTATAAATTGGTGGATAAAATAGGTCAATGTTTTTTAAATTTTCTACCTTAACTTATGAATGTAAAGTCTATATAAGGTTGGGTGCACTAGTGTTCCATAATTAGGGGTCTACACACGAATATTTTAAAAATCAACTATAGAAAAAATTATATCCATCAAATATGATATCATATAAAAATCTCCTTACTTATTCAATCCTATAATGTGCCATGTCAAATTATAACAAATGATATTTCCCAAGTTATGGATTTTCCTATCATAAATTATCATAGGTATAAAGGCTGTCCACCTTTCATCTACCTATGTTATATCAAAAACTCTAAACAAGCTATTTATTAGGGTCATTCCTAGTCAAAATCTTTATCTAAACTATCTAATAGGAATGAATTTGATCTCTTATTTGAAAACAAAGTGATTTGGGTCATCAACCCAATCCTTAAGGACATCTCTAATGTTATTATTTTTCAACTATTCTAGGTCTACTTCTTGATTGTAAACTATATCAATCTTATGTAATTCATAATATCCCTCATAAGACACACTAGTAATATATGCATCTAGATTCTTATTTTTTAGTGAATGCATTTTGTCATCATTTTATGATGTAAAATATAAATCATTGTAAACTAGGTCTACACAAGGAAATACATCAATTTTAGTTATTCCACGGTGTAGACCAATCACTCTAATGTTTGTGATATCTAATCAATACTCTCAAAAAGACAAGGGAACCATATAATTATGAATAATGTCTTTATGATTCTCTATTTCATCAAAGGTGAAACTGTAGTGCCTAAAGCCCATACCCAATGATTCAAAATCAAATGTCATGTCTATAAAAATCTAGTCTGTGTCAAATGAAAAATGATATTCAAAATTAGTTTGCATAGTGAATTTTAATTACTTCATAGTTAGGAGTAATTTAATTTTTTTTACTCAAATGCATAGTCTAAGCTCATTTTGAAGTTATAGTCAATGAAAATCAAGGAAAAAGAGTGTTGTGAGTTCGCTTAAATAATTTGAATGATTTTGGATATGAAATCATTTTTGGATGGCTTTGAATACTTTGACCGGTTCCTTATCTCATGTTGTTTAATGGAATTAAACAATATTTTGTTAGATCACAAATTTATAATTTTCCTTTTAGGCCATGTTGTTCATAGGAAAACTATTTAAATTCTTTTGGATTTATAAGAGAAACATACAAACAATAAATATATTTGAATGCAATTGAGTATTATTTATATTTTAATAATGCAATACAATATTTTGATAATATATTTCATTTAAGAATGTGCAGTAAATATAGAAAGTATTGAGAAACTAAGGGATAAAGAATCATCAATCATAATATCTTGTTTTTTATTCTATTCTAGACTGTGGCAGTGGTCATGAATCATCATAGGGTTGTTATAAAAATCTAGACTTTATTCATTTTGTATTCTGACTATTTATGAATTATAAATAGTTGCATCAAATAAGGATAATAACATCTATGCATATGTCTATCTTTGATTTAAGTGTCAAGTGAGAGATACACATAGGAATGACTTCAAATTTGTACCAGGCTTGTGTTGCCTCCTATGTAATTGTTCTATGCCTCAATTTATGTCTACCTATGTGTCAGATCCAAATAATAAGCATCCCTAGTTCCTTTACATTTTGCCTCTTGTAACCTGGTAAAAATGGGTTAGTATCATGATTTGAGCTAGCCCTATCAACCCAATTTGTTGCTAAGTGTTGCCTACATAGTCAATACTCCTAATAGGGCCTCAGACTTACATTTTTTTCTCCCTCTTATGCATGTGTTTAGAATTTTAATAGTGTTAATATATGTTATTTCTCTTTGTAACTCTTGGTAAAAGTGATTTAATAGTATATTTAAACTTTTGAATGCTTCATATATTTGATTCAATGTTGTAGTGCAATTTGATATCTTGAAATATATAGTACTTTCTAATTAGAGAGTTGCCTCATCAAATTCTTAGGTGTTTTTATTAATCCATATCCTTTATATATATAGGAACATTTTGAATTTAAATTATAACCTAGTGACACACGAAAAGATAACCATGTGATGGGCATAGAGGGATTAAAAATGGTCACAAAGTGAAAGTGATGGAAAAAGATAAAAAGATAAGCCTGGACAATTATGTTGAAGCTAGACACTAACCTCAATGTTAGTGTCCAAGATAGACTCAAGTGTCCAGGGGATTAAAACATAGAGAAAATAGGCATAATAGACAGGGATCCCTGACATACATTGGATGCAAATAAACAAACACAACACACAGGCCCAATGGATAAGTTAATCAAGTGAAATAAGATGAAACTGAAGAGGTCCATGAGAAACTACATTACTAGATTTATAATTCTTAGTGAAAATGTATATACATATAATAAGACTATAAATATGTGTAATTATACCAAAATGGGTGTCTATAGAAACTTAAAATAGACATGTGTCTTTATTTCTCAATTCAATGGGGCTCGCTAAGCTGCTTAGTCAATGTTTTATGATAAATGTAACCCATTGTAATTATTTTGAATTATGTTGAATCACATCTTTGGATATTTTTGAATTTGACATTTGGTTGATGTCTTGTAATTATTATTTATGTTTGTACCATATGGTGTCATTTCAAGCAGTCACATTCCTTCCTTTAGTATTTGGATATAAATTTTCATTCTTAAAAATAAGTGTGATGATGACAAATGGCAATTGTCTATTGAGTCACATTTCATAAAGGCACAAATAGTAAAACTTACTACACTTTCATTTTGGTCTATATAATATTGAAAGGATGTGAAATCACAACACATGGAAACATAGGATGAGGTTGCATTTTTTAAGACTATAACTCTATGTTGTGAGGATGTTGAATCATGACATGTGGTGACATATAATAGGGTCACATTATTGTAGACTATATTCACACTTCATTGTAAATTACTATGAACAATAGATGATGAGGTTATGAATAAATAAGGTGTTGACATCATGCATTATTCGATTGACTCATAATTTGGTAGTGAGCAATTTCCCAATGGGAATGCAATGATCATGGGTTTACATAATGTGACTAGATGCATGGATGGCACATGGAATATGCTTTCATTCAGAGGCTTGAAATAATATTGTGTGTGATGTGAATGTTGGGAAAATGTGACACATGGAATGAGCTACCGAGTTCAAACTTCCCAATGGATAAATTTGATTACAATGCCATGTGACTAAGTGTGAATACATGTTACTAAGTGTGAATAAAATCTACAGCCTACATATTGAGAAACCAAATAAGATCAAATATTTCAAAGGATATTTAATAAATAAAAGTTATTTGACAAAGTCATGATGAGGAATTATTTTCTTTTGATATCAAAAGTATGTAATGACTCATTGTATATAGATGAAGTCTTTCAATTGACACAGGTGAGTTTATATCCAAGGCATTTAAAAATGATATTAGAAGTTAAAATAATGAAACAAAAAGTTGACTAACCTATTGAATTCAAATTGAATATTGATAAAATATCAATCATTTCCAAAATTAGCTTATAATATGCATGTACTTGCTAAGATAAATGCATTATTATTGAAGGGGTCTCTATTTCAAAAAAGGAATAGGGATGTGTTGGTCAAAATAGGTGGGTCTTATGCTTATATATAAAATTCCCCTACATTTTATTCAACTAGTTGACAAGCTTAAGGATATTATATACTATTCTCAGAGGTAGCTTTACTTTCAAAGACCATGAGTGAGTAGGTAGAGATGTGATGATATGTTACAATGCATATGAGTTGAGATTGCTAATTTATTGTCATTGTATGTGCAAGTTGTATTTATAGTCATTGAAATCTAATAAAATAACACTATTGTTTTATCACTACATTTTATTGTATTATTCTGCTATGAGAAATTGAGGGATATGTGGTCTAAGGCATCTCTTTGTTAACACCCCCAACCATGAATACATAAATAAGAACTATAAAATAGAATATTAAAATAATTTCTTATATCCAACCTATATGAAATAAAACTTCACAAAAAATTTATTAAAATATAAAAAATATTATAATTTGAAAGGAGCGAGATAATTTTAAATATAAATAAGAATGGTAAAATAATATATAACAATTTGAATTTTTTAATCATGCTATAAATATTAATAAGAATACTAAAATAACATATAAAATTTCTACACAAAAATTAATGTCATATATAAGTTAATAACATGATGAGAATATAATTACAAAGATGAAAAAATAAATAATTTCTCATTTACAATACAATAACATGAGCTCAAATTAAAAATTATATAAAAACTACAACTATTAGCTATCATAATCTTATGCTTGTTATCATCATCATCTAAATATTGATTATCATCATCATAATCTATGATCTTATTGTTTATATTGCACTCTATGAGATGATGAGTTACCATAGTTATAATTGGGATCATCATCATAATCACCCTATCTAAAATTAGGACCATTAACTAATATTGATGGTCTATTCACCTACAATGACATTATTTATTAACTATTAAAATATTCTAAATTTAATTCATGTTAAATAGTTTTATTACTAAATGGTAAATAATGATGTTTGACCAACTCAAAACCATTAGAATGTGCCCACTCGTTGAGTGTATTAGTGTTTCATTCAATGGATTTGACCTACTCTGACACTTTCCTAGTGCCCTTAAGTTGTATATGTTCTCATAAAAAAATTAAATGTTACAATATTGAGGTATACATTAAAATTTAAAAGCTACATTATTAAATAAACTTATGAATTTGTAAGCCTAAATTTTCATAGTGTTAGTTTTGTTTGACCTTTTTGTTATTATACACATGTCCTATTATGACATGCTCCCTATATTATCTGAGACATGAGACACTTAATGTTAGATTTTTAAATGTTTATTACATTATTATTGAGAAAATGGGTTAGGTATTTAATTTTTTTAAGTTTTATTTACAATAGTATGATTCAAATGCTAGTGACCTTGATTATTTAGATGCATACCACACTAGTGTATTATTTTAACTAGTACTATAATTTCATGTGATTTAATATTGTGAATATATATATATATATATATATATATATATATATATATGTTATTACTTTGAGATAATATTATTCTTTTAACGCTTCTATGTATACAATGTATGTTTGTACATGTTACTTGAGATTATTTCAACTTGAGTTGCTTCAGTTATCTTAGGATATAGTAATTTTATGTGCATAATGATATGCATGATTATAAGTGGCCAAGTGAGGGATATTTGACTATTTTTGTCATGTATCTTATTATTCACTAGATGTGTTATGTCCCTAATTGATATAATAAAACTAGTCACTTATTTTAAATGTGTTCTTTTTGTAAATGTGTTCTAGTCACTTATTTTAAGTTTAGAAATTATAGACTAAATAACATTACTCAAGCACTCTTTACCCATACATTAGATATTTATTGAATTTTATATAATGTCATAAGGTTGAAAAGAGATCCAACATGATGTTGCCACTTAAAAGACTTGAATGGAATTTAAAATCCCACATTGGAGGGTCACATAAAGTGATTTTGTGATATTTTGGGTTGGAGTTAGAACCATTTGACCCAAAAATATGTATGACTATTTTTAAGGTCCCAAAAATACTTTTATTACAACCCATGTGATGATTAATAGCACTATAATAGTGAAACCATTTATTGAGTTTGGGTGAGCAATACTTTCTCTTATGTCATATAAAAAGGAACATGGATATGGGAGGAGGAAGTAAAATCCATAAAATATTTTTGTGAGAAACAAAGACAAGGGAAATGATAAGTGTCACCTTACCATTGGCCAAGGATTGAAGTATTTTTTTTATAATTAAGTGAGAAGCCACTCTTTTTCTCAACTTTTAGAAATTCTAAAAATGGAGTTGGATATTAAGAATGGAGGAACTATAGATACCAATATTTAGTACAAGCTTCTTTTGTAATGTCATTTTTCTTATTTTTAAATATATATCCCTTTTATCATATTATTGAGTACTTAATGGTGTGGTATTTTATGGGCTCCTTGGGCTCTATGGCCTTTTCATTGTTTTTTCTAGTATTTTGTTACTATTTGATTAATGTATTATGTTTTGGTAATCTCATAGTGGGGATCCTTGATTTTCTAATGTATGTTATGTGTTTTGAACTCTTGGACACTATTTTTCACCTCAGGACACCTGTATTGATGTAAGTGGCCAAGGGAAAACAAAAGTATCTTGGATTATCATTTTCTCTATTTATTTAGCATTCATCTTATGACCATTTGTAAGATTCTGTATGTTTATTTTATTTTCAAATTTTCACACACCACTTGGCCTTAATTTTAATTAAAAAGGTTCCCTATATATAAAATTCTAGGACATGGTATTCAAAAACCAAAAAAACCTTTCAATTATCATATAAATTGTTTACTCAAAAGTTATTGATTATGTAAATTACACTAAATTGCATAATACTGAAGTCTAAAGTATTACAAAACATTAAATTTCACTTACATTGCTTGTACCAAGGGTTGAAATAGGATAAATAAAATATAATTACACAACCACCATTACAAACACACACACACACCCACCTTAGAGGGATAACTACATGTGAGTCTAAGGCCATTGTAAGAGTATATAGCTATGTAGGTAACACTTATAAATAAAAATATTTCTAGGGTTAGCTCAACTCATGTGCTAACCCATTTTTATCAATTCATAGTTGGTTAATGATAAAGAAGATAGGATTGTGGTTGCTAACAATATTAAATGTGTGGTCCAATCATTAGCTAATGGTAAAACAATAATACATGTCTAAACTCACCTTCAGGAAAAGATACAATCAATTACAATACATATTTATATCTAGACATTTTTGTTGATATCAAGACACCCATGTAGATACAAGTGTTTGAATGAAAAAATAATAAAAAGCTAGAATGAAAATAACATAGATTTGGATTACATAATTGAGATGAGCCTAAATCATCTTAATAACCCATAATAGTGAGATAAATAAGATATGCTCTTTCTAACCTTTAATTGAATAGTTCTTTTTATATTTATCACACATGCTTAAATATGTTAAATTATAATAAACTATTGTTTATTACCTAAATTTGAATATTACATTGTCTCACTCAATTTTTTTATTTCTATAGTGCGTTTATGTGAAATACCCATTTAGGATAAAACATTGTAGTGAACCCATCCTTTGAGTTTAATTGAACCAAACCCTAGAATTCTTTAGGATTTCTTCTACAAAATTTTCAATTTTTTGTATTTATTTTTTCAAAGCTGATTTTCCTTGCATGGGCATAGTATAAGTGATTTTTATTCTCTTTGTTACCATAGGAATTATATATATTTTATCTTTGGTGTGTTTAGGTTTAAAACCCTTAAAATGCATGCTCATGGTGAAAACCCTAAGAATTCTCATCCTTTAAATCATTTATTTGATCTACTTGATGATTAATATATTGCTTATAAGGATCTCATGGATCACCAAAATTGTAATACACACTCTTCATTTGTAGCATCTCCTTAAAATCACAATAATGAAAATAACAATAATTAAAATTTAAATATTGATGAATATGGTGAAAATGATAACATGATGTCCTATCCTCCTTACGATTATGATTATGATTCCACATATTTTGAAGAGGATCATGAAGAGCCTAGTTCTCTTATTTCCCCTACATTGTGTATCTTCAAATCTAATTATGAGGTTCATGAAGAAACATAAGGTGTCTCATTAGTTAGTGAATTATGTTCAATGTTATAAAATGAACATGCATGACAATATTATTCCAAATGTTGAAAATAACAATATTTCATGCATAGACATTCAAATTATGAACCCATAGTTGAATGTACATCTTCCTTATTCCATGATATGATTGTTACAAAGAGTGAATGTTTACCTTATTTGAAGATTATTCAAAATGATACTTAATTTCAAGATTATATTCTCTCTTTAGTTCATGTAAATACAAATAGTGAAAATCCTTCTTTATCTTTAGATCACCATAATATAAATTCATGTAGTACTTCTCTTCCTATCCTTTTATGTTGGAAAGATGAAAATTATAATAGTATATAAAATAGTGTATATGTATGCTCTTCTCCCATTATTACAATTCAAGATAAACAAAAAAACATCTTTGTAAAAGGGTTTATAATGAAAGAAGTTCCTAAGCTAAGTAGAAATAATACAACTCAAGATTCAAATGTTAGTTATACTAATATTCCTATCTCAAATGGTCATGATGCATCTAGATTATAAATTCATATTGCATTTTTATTCCTTATTTCAAATTAAAAAATGAAAGTGAAACTTGTATTTTTCCTTTTTATGATGATGTTTCAAGAAAAATAGATAATATTCCTCTTTATCCCTCTTTTACATTTTCCTCTCAAAATCATGTTCCAATTCTAGATGAAAGTACACCTTGTATCACCCTTGCATGTAATGAAAATTAAAGTACTCAAGTTATTTCAAATGTTAGTTGTATCAACCTTCATGACATTCAAAATGATATAATAACATCGATTGAATCATCATATATAGTGGATGCTCCTTTACCAAATACTTTTCAAATAAGTCATAATCTTAAACTAGAATGAAATGATAATTGTGAAGATGCCATCATTCATACATTTCATATGGATGATAAATTACAACCCATGACTACATCTTAAAACTCTCTAAAATTTACTCATAGTGACATAGTATATATGATGACTACTATAGGAGATCTTAAAAAACAAATGATAATTCTTAAATTACAAGTAATTTCACATGAGACTAATCTTAATGATAATATCCTAGGATATCAACCCATTACATGGGATGTTTTTGAACTTAATTATCTTACTATTTTTTTTATGCATATGTTACCTTCATTTGATGGTAGAGGGCACCCTACAAATCACTTACAACAATGTATACACTCATTTGACCATTGGGTTAAATATGGGCCCTTTTTATTAAAAGCCTTCATATAATTTTAACACAAGAGGCTATTAATTGATTATAAAGCATTCCAAATGGATCTTTACAAAATTTAAAGAAATTTGAAGACATATTTACATAAGTATAAATTACCTAATTTATCATTGGAACATTTGCAATGGTTAACACAAAACCATGATGAGTCTATTAGAGATTATGCCATCAGGTTTAAGGATGTCCTATATTACTTGAACTATACACCCTCAAATTTGGAAGTGCAATTTATATTTAGTAGAGGCCTTCTTTCTCCATTAAAATAAAGAACATTGGATAAGCCCTTTACTTCCTTTAATAGCTTATACATGGATGTGCATAAATATTCATGTGCACTAAAAAATACCAATACTAAATCATTTACATCTTAACCAAAAGGAAAATATGTTACAAACCATTCCTTCAAAGCAAATAAACAAAAAAATAAGGTTTAGGATCCACCTCTAATACCTTCTTCCAAATCTGTAGTGCATATAAAGGAATAAATAATCAATGTTTTACATAGTGGAAAAGAATTCACATATAGAATACCTCATACAATAAAACATATACCTCTACTAAGATTAAACCACTTTAGTTTGATCATTTAAGAGATTGTCCATATGATATATTGTGTATGTTATTGGATAAATGGTTGATTACCCTTCCTCTAAATTACTATCATCCACCACACAAATTTGAAAAGGTGAAAGGACAATAATTTTTCATTTACCATGGCATTAATGGGTATCAAAAAAATGATTGTTTTGCTTTAAGACAACATATTACACAACTCATATATATAAGAGTTATTACATATCAAAAAGATCCAACAAGGTTTCCTTGTCCCACTTATTCTAGAGGTCATTCTAAGAGGGTGGAGACATCCCATGCTACCCTTAAGAAATAATGCATGGTCTATCATCTCTTGAAGAGATAAACCACTAAAATTTAATTATTTATTTTAGTGCACCATATATAATAACCAATATCTCCCACACTGATCCTACCAAGGAACCAGTATGGGAGATATTGGTTATTATAGAGGGTGCACTAAAATAAATAATTCTTCTACTGGTTTATCTCTTCAAGATATAATAGACCATGAATTCTTTCTTAAGGGTAGCATGGGATGTTTCCACCCTCATTTTAGTGTACCCTCTATAATAACCAATATCTCCCACACTTATCCTACCAAGGAACCATTGGTTGATCAAGATATCACTAGAGGTGTACTCGAGGTAAGCATAAAACCACAGGTTATAAAATATAATCATATTTTGATACCTATATTTCATACACAACAAAAGTGGGTACCTAAACCAAGTCATAAGGATAAATATGAAACAAATACACTTTATATTCTAGATATGCATTACATATTATGTTAGAATAGAAAACAAAAGAACAATTTCCACATGATCATTATAATTGAGCATTTCTATTCCCAATAAAATTCCATTGTGTATGATGATTATCTTAGTTATAAACAAATCAAAAAATTGAATAACTACCAATCCATTACCACATAAACACCTTTCAAATATATTACATGTACAAAACATAAAAGCATGTTAAACAATAAATATAAATTCCAATCCATTACAATGAAATATCAAGAATGACATCATCATGTGTGTGTGTGTGTGTGTGTGTGTAATTGACCAAATGTTTATACATTGAAATCAATGACATGTAGGGGCATAGACCTGGGAGTATAAGAATAATCATCATTATCCAACTCCATCATCCTCATGTATTTTAATGTGGAGGCCCCGATATATTACCTAGGGCAAGGAGATTGAGACCACTCTCATAGTCTCTCCTCCATGGTTCCTAATTGATGTAATTTTTGGTCATGATCATGGTGAAGAGAATCATACCAATCAATAAACCCCTGCATCATATTTGTAAAACTCCTCTCAATAGTTGAATGCCTATAAATTTCTACATGTATTTCATCTCGCTCAATAACCACTATGTGGTATGCTATGAATGCTCTAGTCACATGATCAAATAATGGTGCATAGGAGCCCAAATGTAAACCAATTTCTCCACAAACCCCTCACCAAAAATATATATGGGAACACTATGTGTCAATATCTACACAACATGATATACCATCATGGACCACTCTTGATTTCTTACAATAAATGCAAGCAAGTTCAAAATTAGATACATTATCAAATACAATCTACCAAATATCAAAAAAAAAATACAATAATATACTTACATGTGTCTATGATTCCTACCTCATAAAAAGGATATGGGCCCATGGGAGCTCTTATACCTCTACCTCCTCCATTTTTACTCTATGATATAAGCACTACATGAGGGGTAAATAATAATAATGGCCAACACACACCAAACCACAACCATGTATATGCATCTAGGCATCCAACATCATCAACTAAAACCAATGGATCAATCTAATCTATCTTCCCAGCTAGGAATAATGCTATGTATACAACTATGGGGTTAGGCCTTATTGATGTATGTTTGTGTCAAGGACATAATGTGAATAGAAAAATAAAATTTCTTAGATTATAGTGTAGGTTTTAGAAAACCTTAGGGCTTCACTCAATATTTTTGGAGAGATTATGTGGTGACCACATTTTAGTCTACAAGTAGACCCTACTATAGGGACAATAGGAATATAGTAGTGACACAATCTACCAAAATGATGTAAATTGCTTTGTATTTCCAATATAATCCCAAAATATTAAATACATAGATGGGAATAGATAATGAGTGTTAATCTAAAGTGATTCATGTTTAAAAAAAGGGTTCAAAAGAGGGAGCAAGGTAGGGTAGAAAATAAAGTTCCCTTGTAACAACAAAGACCAACAAATACCCTTTTAGTTTCTTCTCAAAATAATGAAAATAAAACTAATAGCTATGAGATCATAGTGCTTAGACCCAGAACATCATAAGTGAAATGAGGATTTTATGGTGAATGTAATGCATATATCTAAAAGGATGCTTTAAAATTATACCTACAGTAAATTTCCTTAAGCACATTTACTAGCAGAGTAGGACGAAAATAGAGCATACATAAAAGACTTCATTAGCCTAGATAAAAACACAAACTAACAAGATGCATTCAAAACATTAATGATAGGTATTATCATTAAATAATTGATATCGTATATTATTAACAAATATTGAGAAATAAGAATGCATGAAAATAATGAAAATAGTGAGTTAATTACTAGAATTTCCTTTCTCTTTTCATTAATTCAAAAACATTTATATATAGTTTAAAAAGAAGGGGAGAACCCCTATATATAGGCCATTTGAATGCCTTAGTCAGTTACAAAATGAACTAGGTAACATGACACCTATCAGTATACAAGGTCTTCTATATCCTAAAGTTAGAGAATATTCCCTATTCAAAATATGGGAATATTTTACAATGCAATTTTATGGACCATGGGACATGTTTCCTATTCAAAAGGAACCCAATAGGTGGTTGTTTTGTTCCTGAAGAGTTGGGCTAGGATCCTACTAGTTTTACCAATGATGAAGCTTTTACTATAAAAGAAGATGGAGTACTATTGTTAACTGGGGAAGAAGACATTCCAAGAGAGGTTGACAAGGTGGTGGCCCCTGAGGTGGAAGTTTGATTTTGGGATTCAACTTGTCCTCTCCATGCTTTAGAACATTTCCTATAGTCACTATCCATCAATCTCATATCAATGATAGAATCCTTTAGTAGCTTGGTTGTGATTCTGGCCATTACATCATGCTTGCTCAGGAGAGGTCCAATAGCTTTGTTGATGGCCTTAACCTTCTCTATTCTTTGGTTGGAAAAGGCTGTTAAATCTACCATTTTTTGTTCAAAATTCACCCTTTTTGCCATGGATTATTTTTGAAATTTCAACATGAATTTATATAGTTGAGCCCTAAAGGCATCACTATTAATGATGGAGCCATCTTTGTTAATCAAGTGCATGATTTCAGCATCCTTCAATAAGATGATAACTTTGTCACCTTGTTGTGTAAGGGATATTCCTAGGGACCTCATATCTTCAATCTAATAGTTCAAGTTCTTTCTCCTACCAATTACATAGGACTGATCAATGTTCAAGTCCTCCAATGGAATTAGGTTTAGGTCCTCAAATTTCTTCAGTCTGATCAACCTCATCAAGTTGATTATCTTATTGTCATACCCTCCATATGTATATTCTACCTTGAGCACCTTATTATATATTTTATCTCCCTTTGCCTTGTACTGAGCCAAGGTATTCAACATATCAAACATCTCTTCCATGACCTATTCCACTCTTGTTATGGTTTGGTCTGGTAAGGTGACCTTGTGCTACTACTCTAATTCATGTTTTCTTTGTTTTACTCCCTTAACCAATTTGGTAGTCACATGCATAGTTTCTTGGAGAGATAAGAGGGGGTGTTCCTCGTATTATTGCTATTATCCCTACCTAGACTTAGTTATCTTTATCAGCTCAAATAAGGTTTCTTATGACTCATAAAGGATTGTCTAGTCAAGTTGGGTGAGCTTCCTTTTGGTTACCCTCTTTATTTCCCCAGTCTCCTTATCAAATTTCAATGTAACATAGGGAGGGTCCATTATGACCAAGTCTAGGTTCTCCTTAGTGGCTAGTTGCATTTACTTAATCCATGAATTATCTGAAGAGCCACTTGGGGGCTCTAATGAGGGGGGAAATGTTTGAGTTACAGTTATCCCATAGAAGGCAGATGTCTGAGAGGTATCATTGGTTGTGACTAATATGAATGTAGAGCTATGGGACAAAGAAGCAGTAGTGTTCATTGAAGAACTAGCAGAGAATAGGGGAACTTATGGAAGGATAATAGTAGGCCTCTTCTTAGGCAATTATGGGTCAGGTCTAGGCATAGGATCGAGCATGATTGGAAATAAATTGGCCATCATTGAGACCCTTAAAGTGGATGATATGGTAAAGGGGGTGATGGTGGGCAATGGCATGGTTACAATCTAGATTACAGGTCTAGCGAGGGGTCTATAAGGTTGGAGGTTAACATGACTTGGAGTTGGGGGATCAAATACACTTAGGGGTTATTTATAGAAGAAAGAGGGGGGGTAAGGCAATACATTCTTGACTTATAATACATAGTCCTTACCTAGTAGGAAGAAGGAGAGGCAATGTCAATGCTCTTCTTGTTAGATTAGATGATATTATTGCCCCTATTAAAGGTGTTGCCTACATTTTACTATCACTTAGCATCTAGGATGGGCTACCATATGGGACCCATAAGGTAGAATTTTGACCAACTTATTTCCCAAAACCAATCCCTCCTTTATCCAAAATAAGAGATAATGCTTGAATTACTCTACAACTAAGTTATGGATCAGTTAGGCCTTCCTTTTTGACACTAGTATAATGGATAGGAGATGTTGACATTCTTGATTAAGTATTCTAGTTCTCAAACACCTAAAAAATCTTAGTACCATGTAGTCTTCCTATCACCTATGTGATCTCATTATATTTTAGCCTCTACTTGACTTATGCATTATTAGTTGTGTTAAGGTAGAATTGGTCTCCATCCTTAGGCTCATGATGATATGTGATACTGAGAACTACCCTATGTCTAATGTAGTGATTGAATGTCAAGTGCATAAGGTCCCATTCCTTATCGACATCCTTGTCTAGACTGAAGGTGGACCTATGTTTGGTAATATCTATGATTGAGTGCTAAGTTTTTATTTTGAATTGGTCAATGTTTTTTAATTAAGGGTGGATCAATCACTTCTTATTATTTTTGCACAGTCTATCTACTCATGTGAGTAGTTGGAAGGCAATCTCATACTCAGTCAACTTGTCTAGCACTATGTTGAGTAACCTAAATAGATTTTTCCTTATTCTCAATACTCTAATTATAGTGAAATTAAGGTAATACCAATATTCTCCCACTATCATAAGGGTTACCCTAATCTCTACTGATAACCTAGGCATGGTTCTTTCATGGATGGCTTTGTATATAATCAAGTAGAACTACTTAGTAACAGCCTACATATCCTACATGTATCTATAAATTTTAACCTTTATGAAGACATGGGGGATAATCCATCTCATTTTTGGGTCTTAATTGGTAAACTAGGGGAATTTTAGAGTATTACAAATGGCATAAACTAGGTAGGACAGCATATAAAATGATTTCCTTGGCTGGCCATGGTCTTCTTGATTTAGGTAGCCAAATTGTAGGAGATGATCTCCCCAAGGGGGAGTCATGGAGTACTTCTAGATTAGATGCAACTTTGTGTAATCTTGTAAACTTAAGTGTTAAGATGTTAGACCTTTCCTCTACAACATTAGGTGCCTCCTCATCATCACGGTCCTAGTCTACCATCCTCTCCACATGGTATAATAAGTTATTGTAGCATTTATCCTCTATGGCTAATGCAATTACATTGAATTTGGTGTCTCAGAAGACTATTTATCTTGTATTAATATATAAATAGAATTTTTTGTGACTTGGCATCTCCATATGCTCCTACTTTAGCCATGACTTATATAATTTTGATTAATGAGCTCATGGATTGTCTATATATTAGACAAATGCATATAAGTTTTTTAGCAAATGATACATAGTACTTTGGATTTTTTAACATATAGCAATGGTGAATGCTAAGCTTTAAAAATATGAGATTTAAACTTCAAATTTTAAAAAAATTTAAACTACAAGATACGAGACATAAATGGAAAGCATCTTTCATTTGATTTGATATAAAGCCCAGGTGGTTCTTTGGTTTTGTTCTAATGGTTTTGAAAATTCACTTTTAGGAATTGGCCAATCACCACTCTTGGTTGGTCCACATGGCCTCTCATCATAGGGTTGACATTTCCTTGAGGTGACTTGACTTTATAACTACCAAAATTAGCGCCATAATCATTCAATTCATACCAAAAACTAGTGCTTTATGGATAGCTACATGTGTTTTAGGTGCTATACTTGACATGCTTTTATCACTTGGTATTATTTTGTGTGTTCCAGATTTTTATTTTGGATATTGGGATATTTGGGTGGGTGATGTGATATTTTTCCACATGTCATCTTCAAATTGGCTCATGCTTCCTTTTGGTATTGCATGGTTGACCCCTTTTTATTTTAGGCCAATGCGGTCTTGGGACCCCTGATAGCCTGCCAAGTAGCAGGATCTCATTGGCTCATGTTATCATGTGGATATATTATATAAAACTCTTAATGGACCTAACTATTACAACACCTTACCACATGTTTCCTTTTCATTGGATCACTTTTCATTGGGTCTTACAACCTCCTTAATCATGATAACATTATGCGGTAAGGGGTCCATGCATCATAATTCCATTGGAATTTCCTACCAAGTAGATTTTACGTAGTATCTAGTTATTAAATATTATGTGACCAAGTGATAGGTGTCACCTTGTCATGCATTTGCAATGTTATTAGAATTGAACTTTGCATCTTAGATCCTAGGATGTGAAGGACCTGATTGAGTGCCAAGTGTCATGATGCAGTTGGATCACTCTATCATAAGACTTTGAAAGCAATTGGGGTCTTTGAAGGCTATGATTAGGCACTAGGTGGAATGCTCTAATGGGGTTGCCCTCTTTTTTAGGCTAAAAATATAGTGATTTTATGACAAATGACAAATTCCCATTGGGTTGCTTAGTCGTGAGACTTGAGAAAATAATGGGATCCTTGAGAAACTATGAATAGATGCCAAGGGGCATGTTATAATGGAGTCATTGGGGTCATAATCTTTTGTGATTTTTATTTAAGATGAAAATATTGTGAATGGGTGCCAAATGGCATGCTCTAGTTGGGTCACTAGGTCAGGACCATTTTCAAGACTAAAATGTATGCAACTAAGTCTCAAACTTTTTATAATTGATTGACTGATGCATGTGATGCTGCTACATGTCAATTGAGGCTGAGATGGTGTCAAGATCTTGCACGAAGGCAAAAGATGAAAAAGTTAGTGATTCTTGCAATAAAAAGAAAAAAATGGTAAGTCAAAATCCTTAAATTTAAGTACAAAATCTGACTTGGACCCTCCTTTATAACATAAAATCAAGGTACATCCTAGTATTGAATGTGATTTTGACATAGACAAAATAACTCTATAGTTTGAAAGCCTTAATTAAGTGACTTTGATCATGTTTTAGGGACCATACCTTGGTCTTTGAATTGTAACCCCTTGTAAGAGAAATTTTTAAACAAGTTAGATCATTAGAAAACTAATGAAGTTAAACGTTAATGAAACATTTTTAAAAGGTGCTCATTAATATTTATCATAAACCACCATGAATTTTAAGATTTTACAACCATATAAAGGGTTTCCTATCATATGGAACAAATAGCAAGGTATATCTTAGGATAAATGACCCAAGATTTCATGGGGTCCTCATTTTAGGAAAATGGGGCATGTTAAACTCAATTAATGGTGACA